>JAWMAG010000065.1:10002500-10387500 GCA_037013455.1 Ceratitis rosa
CATTGTACTTTCATTTGCCACATTTCTACGGTATTTCGGTTCCTTTAAATAAAAAATTTACCAAAAAAAATAAAATAAAATAAATTTTCAGACAAGGTCTGCATTGAGTACTTACATACATACGAGTATATCCTGCCACACCAGATGTTGGTATATGTATTGCGTGTGTGTTGCCCATGAAAATTATTAGCTTCATTCTCTTGAGGGGAAAAAAAAACTTTTCACGTTTCTCCGCTCTCAGTGGATTTATATAACAAGGAGCTTTCGTAAAATCCAATAAAAAGTTCTTTTTTCCTTAATAAGTGAAAGAAAATTTATTTATTTTTTCACAAATTACAGCAAGAACTCAGCTAAAATTGTGTACAACAAAGGGCAAATTGAAAGAAAGTAAAAAAAAGAAAATCCAATGTTGCCAATTTTCAGGCACTTACCCGTACCATTCTGTGTAAGCTTGTGAGAACTTACAGTTAGCAGTTTTCCTGTGCTACTCTGCTGCTAATTTCGTCTAACTTTCCATTTTCTTTTGTATTGTTTTTTTGTTATTTATATTTCATTTACTTTTATTTTTCTGTTTACATTTTTTATTTATTTTATTTTTACACTTTTGTATTTTTTTTTTGAGTAATCTTTGTTTCTGATTACTTCTAGTTTTATGCGCTTATTGCATGTTCGTGCACCACAATGCGCAAAGGACGAGCGCTTTTATCTTTCGGTAGCACGAAAGTTTTTGGAGAACAAAGTGTTTTGTAGTCTTCTCTTCTTCTTCGTTTACCTTTGCTGCCTCATAGAAGATGAATAAGGAGTAAACTAAAAAGCACGACGGAGAAGATGACTATGAATATTTTTGGTCCTTCTTCATCTTCTTTAATTTTTTCTTTGCTTTTTCATTTTCCATCTTCTTATACTTCGGCTCGCCGGTTTCCCTTTTTTTTGTTTGTTTCTTCCGTTTCCATCGCTCTTATTTGCATCCTCCTTCTACATCTTCTATATCTTCTTCTTCGTTTTCTTATTCTTCACCTCCTACTTTTTCAGCTTATTCATCTTCGTATCTACCTTTTTCATAGTCTTCTTCTTTTTCATCTTCTCCTTCCTCATTTTCTTCATTTTTTTTCCTTATTCGTTTTCTATATTTTTATCTTTTTATTTTCTTCTTCGTTTCCTCTTTCTACATGACCTTCATTTTAGTTTTTTTTAGTTTCCTCCTTCTTCATATTCTTTTTCTAGTTCTTCTTTGTTTCCTCCTTCCCCAGCTTCTTATTCTTCGTTTCCTTCTTTTCCCTCGTATTCTTCTGGTTCGTTTCCCCCTTCTTATCTTCTTCTTCTTCGCCTCGTTCTTTTCAACTTTTTCTTCTTCTTCTTCTCTTTCGTCTTCTTCTTCTCCTTCGTCTTCTTCTCCTGCGTCTTCTTCTATTTCTTCGTCTTCTTTTTCTCCTTTGTATTCTTCTTCTCTTTCGGCTTCTTCTTCTCCTTCGTCTTCTTCTTCGTCTTCTTCTTCGTATTCTTCTTCGTCTTCTCTTTCAGCTTCTTCTGCTCCTTCGGCTTCTTCTTCTCTTTCATCTTCTTCGTCTTCTTCTTCTCCTTCGTCTTCTTCTTCTTAAGATCGGTATGATGGTCTTCTATATGTGGAGGACTTAGATCTGAGCTCTTAACCGTTGTCTATGCAAGGATTTCCAGCCACGGAAGCTCCTTCTTGCATGGTTATGAACCTTACAGTTTCCAACTCTCAGTTTATATGTGATTCGGTGTCCAAATGAGGCTCTTAGAGTTGCGAAGCTGAACTCAATTTACGAGTACAGTTAGAAAGCTGCCAGCTCCCTTTCTTTATAGACTCCACCCGTCTTATTGCCTTCGTGAGTGAAAGGAAAAAGTCGAAACTAATCCAGGAATGCAATAATCTGTGTGCCGCTGGGGCCACAAACCATCCTCCTCTTAAAGTAATTCACTGATCGATGATAAATCGAGTGTCCGGTCTTTGGTCGATTGCGGTGTCCCATCTTTCATGTTGCTCCCAGCTTCAAGCTGGCGAAGGTGGACACGCACGTTGGGGAAAAACTGAAACAGTTCATAGCTGGGTAGCATTATGAGTAGCTGAGTAGGCTTAAGTGCGACCATCTGTGGTTGGATCCACAACCTATTCCTTCAACCAACCAACAACTAAGTTACTGATCCCTTTCTCCGCATTTCACACACCATTCAGCCACTTGTTTTCAGAACGCTAGAAGTGAAGCCGTTTTCGGAACACAGGAATTCATACCATCCGCAGTGGAGTGAAAACACTTATGAGAGCCCTTCCTCCACTCAGACTTCAAACCATATTCTACTAGTAAAGTAATTCACAGGTGGAACTAATTCAAGAGCCAACAAAGTAAAATACTACTCAACGGAGTGAAAATACCTCCGGATCTCGAGCCAAAATCTACTTTTGAAGTAATTGACAGTTCTCCTCGTCCAAAAACTCTGCTCAATCTAGTCACTGTTTGATGAAAAGAGAACAGTGGTACCAATTCAGAGGCGCAGGGCGCTCAATTCCGTACCTCAAGCCACCACTAAAGTAATTTACAGATCCCTTCCTCCTCCTGGTGACTATTTCACGAAATGTGAATGGTGGAGGCAAGGATGCCGGCAACTGTATGCACCATAGTGGAGTGAAAACACTTTTGAGGGTCCTCATCTTCGGATCTCGCGCCACAATCTCACACCTTCAAAGTAGATGCATCTCTGCGTAACTTTTTTACTAAAACTAACCAATTCAGGAACGTAGAAAGTCCAGGTCTCTTAAGTGGAGTAGAAACTCAACTCTAGAGCTCGAGTCACACTTTTGTAGTCCACGCAGTAAAGTTGAAGGACATTTAAGTTTTTCGCCTCCAAACCTGAGATCTATTCCTCTCACACCTTTTTAAAGCATCTTGATTATCGCCAGGAGGGCATTGAGCAGCTGAATACTGATATTGAGAAGAGTTGTCTGATCTACGCTCAACAGTGGATGGTATTCCTTCCTGATATCTTTCCTTCAAAAGTATTAAATATTAAGGTAGACCAAGAACTTATAAAAACAAAAACAACTTAGAGGTCCCACTGAAGATTTTAGCTACTCCAATAGAGGTAAAATAATCAGCTTCCACTACAAGCAGTAGTTCGCACAGCGATATTTAATGAACAAGCAATTAAAAATTGCATAGGCATACATTTAGGCGCTAATTAGTTTTTTAGAAATCATTAAAAGCTTAATAAAATAATTACAAATATTAATGAGCCATTGAAAATTTAAATAAACACTGAAAGTAATATAAATTGCTGCGGTTTTTATTTTTTATATTCAATTTTATATATTTTTTGTGTAATTTTCCTAATTGCATCATCAGCATAATACTCAATAAATATTAATTTAATTTCAATAAATTGTCTGCCCGAAATCCTACTACTGTTCGAGTCATGCCAAACAAAAACAAATAAAAAACAAAATGCTTTAATTGACTCTGAAAATATCATAAATTACAATTAATTCAATTGAATTTCAAAGCAATGAGTTATTAGCGATTGATATTTATAAAGCAAATAACCACTCTTAAACACAAACCCAAAAAGTTTATACGCGAAAAAAATTATATATGTATGTACGAGATATTAGTTAGACAGCGTCATGTATGTATGTATATGTGTGCGTAAACAGTTTTAATTAAAAGCAAACTATGAAAATTGCATCATCAGCCTAAAAGTATGCTACAATCGAGACCGCAACACGACTGGCTTGTAAAGCAATCACTGCACTCAGCCGCAGCGAAACCAAAAAAAAAAAGAAAGTGTGGCGACCGCAGTGAAACACAAACATTCAAACACACACATACACGCGCTCATAAACAAAAATCAAACGCTGCCGCTGTCGCTGCCACCCAAAATGCTGCTACTGTAACTTTTGTCGAGCCGTCCACCGCATGAAATCGTAAATTAATTTCATTTTTGCTCTTCCTCTCGCTCTCTCTCTTCCTCTCCCTTTCGCTCTAACTTTAGCCGTTATTCAAATTCAGTTATATTTATGCATGTCAAATGCAGCCTTGTGCACTCATGTGTTTGTGTGTGTGCCTAAAAGTAGGCTATTTGGCGCATAATTCATGCCACTCTATGTAGATACTGTTGCTGATGTTGGTTGGGTTTTATTATAGCCGTCGTCATCAAATGACGAGTGAAATGTTTGGCTTTGACTAAGCATGTGATGAATGTGGTATGTGGCGCCTAGAAATATGCAAAAATTTGGTTTCGAGCATATTTATGCACGCTAGTGTGGTGCAATGAACAAGCAAATGATTGAATTGGTTTTAGGTTTACATAGGAGATAGTGGAAAAAGAATTTATATACATATGTACGAGTATATGTCATAAAAAATTAGAAATTTTTTTCATTCGAAAAACAAAAATTATAAAATTATAAATATAAAAAAAAATTTATAATTTAAGTTAAAAAAAATTTAAAAAAACTCAATTGAATTGATTTGACAAAAAAAAAAAAGAAAATGGAACGAAATAAAAATTTAAAAATAAACTAAAATAATAATAAGAACATAAATAATCAAGCTACAATGTTAAAGAAAAAAAAGTGGACATAGAAAAAATTTTAAAAGGAGAAGTTTGTAAAAGTTTTGTTAAAATGTGTTTAAAATTAAAATCAGATTTAAAAGAATTTTACAATGAAAAAATTTTAATACAAAAGTTTTTAATTTAATATTTTTTATTATTTACCTTAAAATCTTTACCCATTTATAATTTTAAATTTTGTAATTTTTTTATTTCACAAAAATGAAGATTTAAAAAAATTTTACAATAAAAAATTTTAATAGAAAAGTTTTTAATTCAATATTTTTTAATATTTTCCTTAAAATGTTTACCCATTTAATTGTATAATTTTGTAATTGAAAACTTATAATTCGTTTTTTTTTTATTTATTTGTAACTATTTTATTTAAATTATATTTTGAATTTTTTTATACTTTTTGTCCCTTCCTTGTTCGCGTTTTACTCCTATTTTTGTTTGTCTAACACAATTTCGTGTTGGTTTGGATATTTCCCAGACACAAATGCAATAAAAAATTTACCAATCAATTTAGCTTTGCCACATATATAATATAATATTTATTTAGAGGTACTTTGTGTGGTTTCTGTGTAGCAAGCTTTTTGTGGTTTTTACCTTATTTGCCTTGTTAGTTGGCTGATTTTCAATCTAATTTAATTTAAAAAATTCAGAATTTAATTTTTAAATAAATTTTTAAGTTAAAATTTTAAATTAAATATAAGTTTTTAAATAAAATGTAGAAATAACAAAAGGTGAAAAAGTTTTATAATTTTTTATATAATATTTTTCCCATTTTAGGCGAAAAACTCTGATAATTTCCATCACCCCAAAACATTGTTGCTAAAACTGCCTAAAAAGTTATTTTCCACCCGAAATTGATTTATCACTTCTCTACCCATGTATGGGTGTATCATGCGTGCACGCGCTTGCACCGCATACTCTTTCGCACGCCACAAAGTATGCAATCATTAATCATATAAGCCACTTGCAACGCTATATACGTACGCACGCACACAACACAGAACTAGGCATTTTGTAACGTGTTAGTCACGTTTTTTGGTTTCAAAAACAAAATCCGCCACTGGAAACAGTTAAAATGAAAACAGCAACAACAAGTACATATATGAAAATATAATAATTTGCGTGGCGCCAGACAGACTGTATAGACATTTTGTACGCTTCGATGATTTAAAGCCAAAGTATTGACCATAACAACATGTGAAATGCATTATACATATATACTTATAACTATATCTAAATATGTTTATCTATTTTAAGTTTTATATACACTCTTAAACACATAATTATATTTTTACCATTTTTTCCATCCCATTTTCTCATTTTTTTTTCGCCTTAACACTTGTTTAAGTCCTTTTACTTTATATCCCCTGATTTTGTAGTTATTTTTGTCTGTCGGCATAATTTACGCATTGTTTGTTGTATTGTGTACAAAATCTTTTGGCCCGCGGTCAATTGTCACGCAATTGTCTGAGAATTTTGAGGCGCCACTAAAGCTATTGTTAAAAAATAATGTGTATATATACCATATACATACATACGAGTATATACATATATATATAGTGAAGATGAAAATAATGAGCATTGTTTTTCAAAAAGTCTTTGTTTATGATCTTTTTCTATCAAAATAACTCATTAAAATACAATCGCTTATAAAATAAAGAAAAAGTGCCTGAAAGTATGCTAGGTTAAAGGTATTTTGATATTGATTAATACACCATTAAATGCTTAAAAAGTATATATTTCATATATTCATTGAACCATAATATTTTACCAGAGCTACCACCTTGAAAAAATCACAAAAAAAATACTAAAAGCAATTTAAAAAAACAGTATAGCAAAAATAATCAGATATCGATGCCACATACTCCATATTGGCTTAAAATTATTTTTTTTTCGCCTTATTAATTAACAAAGACTTTTAACTAAATAAAGAAAAACTCGGTTTTTATACCACAAAAATCGCAGGAGACTATAGAGCCCTCCGCCTTATATATATGATAGAGCCCAGATAATTTCCCATTTTCGAACATGCTCTTGCCTGACCTTCTTCTAGTCAGTTTTTGGCCGCCGTATTTGAACAGCAACATTCAGGCTTTTTCATAGTTGGATAATGTAACGTCTGTTCCATCGTCATCGTTATGAGTTTGCTCAGGTCGCAAGTTTTCGTACACTACCCCAATCTTCCAGCTCCTCGTATTCACGCTTTTAGATTCCTTTTTTTCTTTGAAATTGAATCCCGCTTCCTTCTTCGACTTTCTGTATGTTTCCTAGAGGTATATCTATATGTTTTTATACGGAAGAATCTGCTTGATCGTACCTTACCCAGCAAGTTCATCTACCCCACAGGTTACCACTCAATCTCTGTTACTTTTGAGGCAGCTTGAGTGAGAGCTTCAATGAAGGGTTTAAAATTGTATTTTACAACATTCAGCAGGGATCTTGACTTAGCCACTACTAGATAACAACAAAAATTTATTGAATTTATTAAAAAACTTTTTTATATTTTTAATGAGGACAATTTGGTATATTTATTATTCCCTTTCTTCTTTTTAATTTATTAGATATTTCGTAATTTCCTTTTTATTTAATATTTTTATTCCTTATAGAATTTTCAAAAATTTTCCACAACCAATCGGAAATTGCAAGCAAAAAATAAAATTCCAATTGATTTCCATTCATAAACTGATTAATAATTCTCAAATACCATCCAAATGGCTTCACGCCTCCTAAAAGTATGCTAAAAAAATGTCACATAGAGGAGGAATCAACACATCAAAAGCGTTAGCAGCCAATGAAATTGAAAAAAATAACAAAGTAAATGAAAATAGAATATAAAATTGAACAAAAAAATAACAAAATATAATAAAAGAACAAAATAACAAAAAATTAAAAAAAAAAATAATTAAACAAGCAGCAACGCTGTAAATAGCCAATCGCCATGGAGGAAATGGATGTAAATGTGCAATAAAATCGAATTAAAAACTAATAATCCAATTGCGCTGAACACACAGAGGGGTACTTAGCAAGCCAATAGAGAAAAGTACAAAAGCACATACATACATACATATTTTTCTATATACTCTCGCATATGCATATTGTTGCCAACACACCTAGAGAGTCCAAAGCGCCATGAAAAGGCCACCATAGACAATTGACAACCATCAATGATATTATATAATGCTTGTGTGTGTGTGTGTAAGGGGGAGTGTGTGTGTCACAGCGTAGCGACAAACAAATTAAAAAAAAGAACTGTGTAACGCGTGTAAAATCAAAAATGTAAGGGCAAGTAAGAAAAAATAACAAAAATTTCAGAAAAAATATAAAAATAATACCAAAAATAAAATCGAGAAAAATGTAAGAAAAAATTGAAAAAAATAAAATAAAAAAAATTTAAGAAAACATCAAAAAAAAAAATAAAGAAAAATGTTAGCAGTATTCAAAAATAAAAGAAAATAAAATAAAATAAAGAAAAATCTAAGAAAACGTAAAAAAAATAATAAAAAATTCCAAAAATAAAATAAAGAAACCAGGAAGAATGATATAAAGATAAATATAACAAAAAATTAAGAAAAAATAAATATTATAAAGGAAAATGTAAGATAAGATAAACAAAATAAAGAAAAATAAAAAGTATAAATAAAATTAAGAAAAATGTAGGAAAAATTTAAATAAAAAATAAAGAAATATTGGATGAGTGCATAAGTTCGTGCCCGATTTCAAGTGCAAAGTAAAATTGAAATTTTTTGAAGAAAGCTCTTTTATTAATCAATTATGTATTCGCCATCATGTTCGGCAATCCACTCCCAACGTTCAACCAATTTACGGATGCCTGATTCATAGAAATCGCGCGGTTTCTCGTTGAAAAAGGTGTCAAGGTGGTTTTTGACGTCTTCCACATTTTTAAACTTTTTTCCATTCAAATTGTTCTGCAGCGATCGAAACAAATGATAATCAGAAGGTGCAATGTCGGGTGAATATGGGGGATGCGGCATGATTTCCCAATTCATCTCCTTCAGTTTGGCCAGGGTCGGTTTTGCAACATGTGGCCTGGCGTTGTCATGATGGAAAAGAACTCCTTTGCGATTGGCCAAAATCGGACGTTTTTCATCAATTGCTTTCTTCAATTCGACCAATTGCTGACAATACTTGTTGGCACTGATCGTTTCTCCAGCTGGCAAGAGCTCAAAATAGATCACGTCTCGGATATCCCACCAAATGCACAGCAGTACCTTCATCGGATGCAATCCACCTTTCGACATCGGTTCCACCCCTTCGTGTGCCTGTTTCCATGTTCTTTTGCGTTGAACATTGTTGTACAGGACCCATTTTTCATCACCAGTCACGAGCCGATCCAAAAAAGGTTCGTTTTTGATCCGTCGAAGCAAAGAAATTGCCGTTGACATACGGTCCACTTTGTTCTTTTCACTCAACTGATGTGGCACCCATGTATCGAGCTTCAAAGTGTACCCAACCGTTTTTAAACGACGAAACGCAGTTGATTTGTTGACGTTCAATTCACTGGCAACCTCTTCCGTCGAAATAAGTGAGTTATTCGCAACTAAAGTCCTTAGAACATCGTCATCAAGCTCAGAAGGCCGTCCACTGCGAGGTTGATCTTCGAGGTTAAAATCTCCAGAACGAAATTTCGCGAACCATTTCTTTACTGTGCGGAGTGCTGGAGCACGGTCCAAATAAACTTCGCGAATATCTTTAGTTGCAGCGCCCACTGTTTTTCCTTTGCGGAATTCGTATAACAAATATGACGCATATGATCTTTTTCGTTGTTCATCTTCCATGCGTCTTTTCACTAAGCAACTCAAATCAAAATGAAGTTATTTTATGATTGATTTACAGTTCGGACTGTCACCTTTCCAACGATATATAATATGTATATATTTCTTTTACGAGCGCCACTCTCAAACGATTCGTACGGCATCCAGCGGAATCGGGTACGAACTTATGCACTCATCCAATATTTAAGAAAAGGTTAAAAAATTAAAATTAATAAAATAAATGAAGAAAAATGTAAGAAAAAATTAAAAAAAAAGAATTAAGAAAGAAAAGTGTTTGAAAAAATAAATAAAATAAAAAAAAATGTAAGAGAAAATAAAAAAATGAAGAAAAATTAAAAAATATAAATAAAATTAAGAAAAATGTAGGAAAAATTTAAATAAAAAATAAAGAAATATTTAAGAAAAAATCGAAATTAATAAAATAAATTAAGAAAAATGTAAGAAAAACTAAAAAAAATACAATGAATAAAAGCAAAAAAAGGAGAAAAGAAAAAAATGTAAGAAGGGATTAAAAAAAAATTATATAAAGAGGAATGTAAAAAAAAAATTAAAAATTAAAAAAAATTAAAATTAAATTAAAAAAAAATAAATAAATACTACAAATACTAATTATATGAAAAAGACATAAAATATTTAAAGAAATATAGAAAACTGGAAAAAATATTATATAAAAATAAGAATAAATATAAAAACAAAATAATGGAAAATAAAAATACAAAAACAAAAAATTCCAGAAAAAAACTTAAAAATACCACCAACAAAAATTATTAAAAAAATACACAAGAAAGCACAAAAAGTGAATTAAATGAAATGAAAATAAATAAGCATAAAATTACGAAAATACGAAAATAAAGAAAAATAGAAAAAAATACAAAATTACATCACCACCACCACGTAGTAAAACTTGGCATTTGGTGTGTTGTTGGCGGTGTGTGTGTGTGCGTGTGTCTACGTGTGTATAACATGCTTTTATTGTAAATTAATTGCATTTGCTACGATAATTGCCAGTCAAATGGACATGCAGTCGTGCAGTGTAATATACTTAAGTGCAGGAAAAACATATAAACATGGATACATATGTACATATGTACCATATATGTATGTGTACCTCTGCGACTGCTTTGAAGTACTTCTACAGTAGCCTGTTGTGTAGTGTGCCAACATTGGCGCTGGGTGTGTTGCTGACAGCGCATAAAAGTTGAAAATTATATTCTTCATTTCAATACTCTATGTATGTATGTACTGTTTGTTGGCGATTATTTTCACTTTTTTTTTTGAGTTCATACATTCAATATATATGTGTATGCGCATTTTGAAAACTTAATTATACTATTACTTTATTTGAGAAAAATACATTCTGCTCATAAGAATCCTTCGGACGTTCGGAGGCGGTTTAGCTCCCTCCTTTTTTTGGAAAAACATTAAAATGTATACTAAAAATTGAAGTAAAAGTTCGGCCAAAAATCGTTTCAGTGGTTACAAGGCGCCAATTATATATTGTATGTATATATTTCTTTCACGAGCGCCACTCTCAAACGATTCGTACGGCATCCAGCGGAATCGGGCACGAACTTATGCACTCATCCAATATATACATCTGCTGTAAATATTCGGAAATTGTTCGAAAAATATTCAGAAAACATTTTTATATAGTTTAGGTTATAATTTTGAATATTTTTCGTTAACGAGTTACATTAAAATTTAATAGCATACTTTTAGGACTTTATTTGTGGAGATTTCAAGTAAAATATATTTAGTTGTTAGTTTATATATGTATATATATTTCCTTGTTTTCATATTCTTCTCGTTTCAAAATAACTTTTTAAGCTGCCTGCTAGCTGTGCACTGCAACTTTTTCAGCCAATTTTCGCAATTAGTTACTGATTGGTGTTTTCAGCACATCAAGTCATTAGTAGCCCTAAAAAGTTTAACGAATAAACCAAAAACACATTTAAAAAAGCAGAGAAAAACAATGAAAATCAATTTGTGGCTGTCAAATCTGCTGCCAAATTAAGCTTTCGATTTATATATATATATACATTTTTTCTTTTTTGATGCAGTATAAAGTGAGCTTTACCCACATGTGGATATATGTATTGTATAATGTTCTAATACTCATATAAAAGTATGATTTTTTTATTTTTGATATATAAAATTGAAAATTAATTGTTTTTCTGGATTTTTTGCGCACAGCAAATGAGTAAATAAATTGTGGAAAACGTACTAAAACAAATACAAATTTACGCCTCAACAATTTTATGAACATTTTCCTTCGAATATTACATCAGTGTGTGTATATGTGTGTTATTTATTATATTTGAAGTTTTTTCCTTGCATGCCAGAGCTATTTATGACTTCGTTGAGCGATTGCTTTGAACGTTCTAATTAAAAAGTAATTAATTTCCAGCTTTTTAATTGTTTTATATGGGCAATTGATAGTTGGTGAAATTAAAAAAAAAAAATATAAATAAATTAATCAATGGAAAATAATAAAATTTAAATTAATTCAGGTTGAAAAAGAACATTTCTGTATATATAAATGTGCTTTATGAATTATCATGTGTAATTGAGTAAATGTGGCATTAGCTGCCACAATAGTAAGAGCCTGAAGCAAAATAATAAAACAAATTAATTAATTAAAAATCAGAATTTTTAAGAAAAAATTTAAAATTTCTCATTTAATTTAGTTGGAAAAATGTAATATAAATTAATTATATTAGTTAAACCGTTGTCAATTTTTTAACATTATAACTTAATTTTTATTATTTATTAATTTAATTAATATTAATATAATTAATTCAATCGTTATTAATTTTTTGTTATACTTAATTTTTATTATTTCTTAATTTCTTCACATAATTGTAAATTTTGTTTTTAATCAACAAAAAATATTTTTCGATACTAAATCCTTTTATAGACGTTGTTGAGTTCATCTCAGCATACCATCAGCACTTTTAGTATTTTTATCGACTACTTCTTCCACTTTTCTAAAGAATTAAAACCCATTTAATTTTCCAATCACTATCCTTTTAATGTAAAAACGGCTGGTATAACGTCCATCGATTTTATTGCCTAAAAGTATGCCCAAAACATGTACTTGTATAGTCATAAATTTGGCATTTAATTATACAACCCAAAAGCACAAGTTTTTCAAATCGATGTCGTCGTTTGCATTCACATTCAAGAACTGACATATGAATAATAACATGGCAAATGAATTAAAAAGAACTATGTCAAACGCCTAAAATTATGCCACATTTATTGTATGCTCTCCTTGGTACATTGCCTTTGTATCGAATACAAATGCCAGGGTTGTTTGCAAATTCTTGGTTTTTAAAACATTTAATTTTTATATATTTGCCACTTTTGTTATATTCTTTTGCGTACACACCTTTAACGTTTGGTACATTTGACATAAACATGTTGTCTAGGTAGCAGAAGACCAGCTGTTAAAACAATATTTACTAATGTTTCCGTAGTACAAACATATTCATAAAACATAAAAACGCTGGAAAACGTTGTGTGGTCAAATTCACGCAACAGTCAAATACGACGCTTGTCCCACATATTATCGATAAAAGAAACACAATTTTACTTTAAAATAATATTTTTAATATTTATGCGCACTTTATTTTAACAAATTTATAAATTTATCTCAATTTATTTGCATTAAATAAATATTATTTCAATTACATTAATCTATTTTAATTTAAGCAATTTTTAATTCTATTTAATTATTAATTCAATTTTTCTTTCATTATTTAATTTGATAATATTGAAATTAATATTCTTTTATTTTATTTAATTTTTTTTAATTTTAATTTAATTTAATTTTTTTTTTAATTAATTTTACTTTATTATTATATTTTATTTTTTTTTGATTTAAATTAATTTTATTTAATTCAATTTTATTTAGTTTAATTTATTTAATTTTTTTTTAATTTCGTTAATTATACTTTATTTTTATTTATTTTATATAATTTTTTTATTTTATTCTATTTTATTTTATTTTAATTTAATATATTTTAATTTGTTTAATTTTTTATTATATTTTTTTTAGTTTAGTTTATTTTACTTTATTTTAATTATTTTTATTATTATTATATTCTAAGCTTTTTGTTAATTTAATTTAATTAATTTAATTTAGTTTAATTCAATTTAATTTAATAAGTTTAATTTAATTCAGTTTCTTTTATTTATTTCATTTACTTTAATTAATTTTCAAAATTTTTATATTATTTTATTTTATTTTTTATATTAATTTATTTTGTTTTGGTTTATTTCATTTTTTTATATTATTTTATTTATTTTATTTCATTTTAGTTTATTTTACTTAATTAATATTGTTTTATTTATTTGATTTGTATTGTATTATTTTATTTCCTTTGATTTCTTTTCTATTTTTTATTTCATTTTAATTTAAATTTTTTGATTATTTTTTGTTTTATTTTATTTAGTTTAATTTAACTAAAACTTATTTAATTTTATGTTATTCTTTTTTTATTTAATTTTTTTAATTTAATTTAATTTTATTCAAATTTCTCACATTTAATTTAATTTAATTTAGTTTTAATTTATTTAGCTATATATGGCTTAGTTTAATTCATTATATTTAAATTAACATAATATTTTTAATTTTAATTTAGCATATTTTATTTTATTTCAATTTAAATTTATTTAATTTTATTCGATTTTATTTTTTTAAGTTAATTTTATTTAATTTTGTTGTATTTTATTTTATTTTTTAAATTTTTTTTATTATTTTTCCATTTTTCCTTTTATTTACTTTTTTAATTTACTATATATTTAGTTGTGAAAGTACATATGTATTTTGAGATATTTTTTTTCCAACCACCCTAATGTCTATCTATGTACATCTAACGGTATTCGCAAACAAGTACATGTGTTACTTCACTTGTTTATGGTAAGCATTGAACTCATGCACTCAAATGCCAAGCCACTGGACACCCGAATTGGGCATATTCGTTGCGAACGCCTAAAAGTAGACTTATATTTAATGCTTTAGCTTGTTGTGTGCGTTAGTAGGCCCGCCAGCCAGCCAGCTTGTAAATAGTGTTGCAGTAGGAAATACCACATTTCAAACAACACAATAGGAGAAACAAGTAGCAAAAGCAACAAACAACGGGTAGCAACAACCACAACAACAACTTTTTGTAATTACACTCGAAAATATGTATGTGTTGCGGCTAAGGACAACAAACACATGATATGTTATGGCTGGAAATATGTTGTTGTAGTGAATTTTGTTTTTGCTGTAATTTTTGTTGTTGCTCTTGTTTTTGTTTTTGATGCCTTAGCAATTGTTTAACAATTTTAATAGCAGTGCGGCAGCAACAAACTTTATTTCCGTTCACAAACGCCAGCAGTAGGTGAGTATGTTGCTGTAGCTGGACAATAGGTACATACAAACATATACACACGCATTTACATATGCATATGTATAACTACTTAACTTTATTGTGGCACATAAATATGTTCGGACACAGAGAGTAACGCCTGCATTTGCCAGTACCGTTATAATTTGCATATGAATGCATTAACTTGGAGTGTCCAACCACATGAGCATACATATACTCGTATGTACATATGTTACTGTGTGTGTGTGTGTGTGTATGTGGGTGTGTTTGCGCATTTTAAGAGAAAATATGTGAAAGCATTTAGCGCTGTTGTTGCTGTTGTTGTTATGCATTTAACCCATTTTAAAACGATTACGCCTTTAATTTATACGTTTGCATTACACATACGCACACACACATATGCTTACATATAATATATTTCTGCATATTTTACATTTTTCCTTGCCATATTTACTAGCAGCATTTTACCGTTAATTTACGCACTCCATCGGTCCGTCCATTCGTCTGTCTGTCCGTCCGTCTATCGGTACTTTTGTTGTTCGTTTATTTAGCATGCAAATTTATGCAATGCATACTTTTAGGTGTTTACTCTTATTTAATGCATTTTTCTTGTGTGGTTTATTTTAAAATTCTTGTTTGTGCGAAAATTGAAATAAATATATGCATTTAATGGTGTACGTATATTATATTATATTTATTATCAATATACTGGTATTTACACTTCATTGTAAAATTAAGTTAAGTGCATTTGCCTTTGATACGTTGGCGCTGACCTGGAATTTTCGCCTACTTGGAGTTGGTTGAGGTGTGAAAAAATGTGTAAATCGATTGTTGTTCGGTGAATTTATTTTTACATGTGCTTAAATGGAATTTCATTTTCACAAACTTAAATACATACAATAAAAATATTAAAAAAATAATTGAAAAATACATATTATTGTATTCATTGAAAATATCCTTAAGTTGAGTGAGGTTTTAGTAAAAGGAGAGCAATTGAATTATCTAGTTATCTGCTGGTATAGATCAACTCTACTTTGGTTTTTATTTGATTTTATTTAGTTTTTCGATTTCTACTTAATGTATTTAGTTTATTTTATTTTATTTTATTTTTTTTAATTATTATTTTATTATTTTTTTATATTTTTGTTATTTTATTTATAGTTTAATATTTTATTTTTTTATTTTAAGTTAAACTATTTCCATATATATTTCATTTTAAATTAATTTTTTTATTTATTTTTATTTTTACTTTATTTATTCCTTTATTCCATTTAATATATTTTATTTTTTAGCTTTATATAATATTCTTTTTTAATAAACTACATTATATTTTATTTGAATTTGATTATTTATTTTAATTATTTTATATCATTTAAAATTGCTTTATTCTTTAAATCATTTAAATATGTTTACCTTAATATAATTTAGTTTAATATTATTTAACTTATTTAATTATTTTGTACGTTTTTGCATTTTTAATTTAATATGTTTGAATTAATTAAAGTAATGTAATATTTTTAATTTAAGGTTTTTTATTGTATTTCATTTTACTTATTTTTTTAAATTTATTTTTTATTTATTTCTTTCTTTCTGATTATGTTTTATTGAAATTTTAACTTAATTTAACTTAATTTATTTTCATATTTTTTACTTTATTTTATTTAATTTTTTTATTTTATTTTATTTAATTTTTTTTTATATTTTATTTAATTGAATTAAATTAAATTAAATTAAATGTAGTTTAATTTAATTTATTTTATTTGGTTTATTATTGTACATTTTATTTATTTTTATTTATTTTATTTTATTTATTTTTTTTTATTTTGCTTTATTTTGTTTAATTTATTTTATTTTATTTTATTTCATTTAATTTATTTTTATTTAATTTTTTTAAATTTTATTTTGTTTTATTTTTTTTTTATTATATTTTTCTATATTATTTTGTTTTATATTTTTTTATTTCATTTTATTTTGCTTTATATTTTTTTATTTAATTTTATTTATTTCATTCCATTTTATTTTGCTTTTTTATTTAATTTTTAATTTTATTTTATGTTAACTATTTTTGGTCGAGTTATAGAAATTATCAGTAAAAATCTGGGAAACCCTAAAATGAGTTTCTTAATGGATCAGCTAATTTAGAATCTTAATTTCGAAGCCGTCCTTTGAAATTCACCTACAAGCAGATTCCCAAGGGTGGAGGGGTTTTTTCGAGGATTTTTAAATTTTTTATTTTCATTTCAGAAATACACTCTGAGGTCTTGAAATTCCTGAGGTGACCGTAATTGGAAAAATTAATCTAAAAATATTGTTCAGCATTTTTTTAAAATGGAGTGGAAAGCTTTGAACCTCCGTGTGTACCTAGCAATGCCTACCATTCGATTAATGCGCCCGCGCCCTCTTTAGGATCAGAAAATGCTTCCAAGTTCAAAGACAACTACAAAATTCCCTAAATATAGTAAGGGGCTGGTGTGCAGGAACTGCGGTATGGATGTAAAATCTGCGTAGGTCTAATAGGAGCTAGAACTAACTAGAAGGCACAAGCCCAACGATTTTAGGCCGCACTTAATTGAAGACACCAATATTACTCCTTCTACCAATGTCAATTTTAATGTAAACTGGAAAAAGCTAAAAAAATACAAAGGTTGCGAACTTTTTCAATTTTTTTTTAACTCCAAAAAAAAATTTGTTACACCAAAAAGAGCCTGAGAAGGTTTAATTTAAAAAAATTTGGAAAATAGAAAATTGATCTTTTTTACATATGCGTCCAAGATAATTTTTATGAGAGAATAATCTTATTTATGGATAATAAATTTATTTTCACAAAATACTTACAACAGTCTGGAGCTTGTCTTATTTATCTTCATGCCATAAATATATTTTTCTCAAACACGAAATTAGCAATAAATTAAATGCCGGCCATTGTTTGAGTGATAAAAGACGCAAACACACATGAGTACATAGAAAATACAAAAACACATACTAAAAAATTTATTTGCACTGTTTAAAAAAATAAAGCAATAAAGTCTCCAGCCACATGGCGTGTAAGCGCAAAATATTTCTTGGTTCAAAAAAAATAAATAAATAAAAAATAAAAATTAAAAAAATTTATAGCATGGCAACTTGGGTGTAATTAAAATGGCAAACATTGTTGTTTAAGCACAAACACACTACATTTTTACTAAAATGCCGTCTTCTATTTTTGGCAATTTTTTTCTTGCTTTCTTCTCTTTTCGCTCAAATTTCATGCACTTCAGCAGTGCTTGAGAAAGCCACTTACTGTCAGCTTTAATATGAGCGCTATGCATACTATGTGTGTATGTACCATATATGCATGTATAGTAGCCACTTTATAGCCCAAAATCTGGCATATAAAAGTCAGTCGCATTGAAAGTGATTGATGTAGGCACTTTTAGTCAGCAATTTATGGTGGTAAGAGAAAAAGAGACAAACTACTTTTAGAAAAAAGGAAAAAATTGTATAGTAATTTTATATTTATATTTTAAGCTTTTGGCTGCTTTCAAGAGATGCATGCAATTGTAATTTCGTTCGTTACACCCAATGCAATGCATTTGATTAACTAATAAATATAATTTATTAAGCTATGAAGTTTCTATCGCATGTCTGGTGAACTTTTATGGGAACTCTTTAAAGCAAGTTTCACTTTCAAATAATTAAATGCACATACATAAGTATCTGTAATTATACAAATGTTGACTATTTCTTATCGTTCTTTCTTGTTTTATAGAAAAAGGTTTTGTTTTCTATAAATTTCAATATGTTTTTTTTTTTCAACATAGACGAAGGAATTTTTTTCTATTATTCTAGTTTTATATTAATTTATTTTTAATTTAATTTAATTTAATTTTGTTTTATATTATTTGTTTTTATTTTCTTATTTGATTTTATTTTTTATTTTATTATGTCATTTTAGTTTGTTTTATTTTATATTTTTCTTTGTTTTTTATTCTATTTTTACTTATTTAATTTAATTTATTGTAATTGAATTTAATTTTATTTTATTTTATATTGTTTTTCTTTTTATTTTATTTTATTTCATTTTATTTTCTTTTATTTTATTCAATTTAATTTAATTTAATTTTATTTTGGTTTATTTTATTTTATATTAATTATTTTATTTTATTTCATTTTGTTTTATTTTATTATATATTATTTTATTGTATATTATTTTATTTTATTTTATTTTATTTTATTTTATTATATTTTATTTTATTTCATTTTGTTTTATTTTATTATATTTTATTTTATTGTATATTATTTTATTTTATTTTATTTTATTTTATTTTATTTTATTTTATTTTATTTTATTTTATTTTATTTTATTTTATTTTATTTTATTTTATTTTATTTTATTTTATGTTATTTTATTTTATTTTATTTCATTTTGTTTTATTTTAATTTATATTATTTTATTTTATTTCATTTTGTTTTATTTTATGTTGTTTTACTTTTATTTTATTTTTGCATTAATTGAAGTTAGTTAATTATCTGATTATGTTTTTCTCATCATAGATGGGCGCTTTTGGGTGATTGCTTCATTCACAGGTCCGAATTAAGATTTTAGCCGTAGAATTGCAGTTCATATCGGATGATTCCTTGCGAATCCAACCAAATATATAAAAAACGTATCTGACCCTCTATACTGGCTTAGCGACCGTTTGAGTCGGCTTACTGCCCTTCGACCTCGACCATTTTCATTTGACGTTGCTGTAAGTGATGTAGTTTTCATCATCAGCCACCGTCCAATTTAGAAATGGTTCGATTTTCTTACAAAATAGCTGCGATTAGCAAATGGAAACTCGTCCCATGAGGTTTTTTCTCGTTAACTCAAGTGGCAGCTCCATACATCAAGCTTCTTTGTGTATTCAGCCTTTTTCATGTGGTTCCAAACTCTTTTTGGTGCAATGTTTAGCTCCTGGGAAATCAAAACAGTGCTCACATGGCGGTCAGACCTTTCGGATTTCCGTTTTCCTTATCAACATTTACGACAGTTGATTTTAAAAAATTGTGCATGATTAATCATTATAGTATCACGACCATAGCCAATATTCACATTTTCAGCTGTCTGATAGGTCTTTTCGCCTTTGTCGAAAAAAATTGTAGAATATAGTGTATTTATCTTGCCTGGTGTCCATCTTTGACATGTGATCCGACAGTACTGGGTAAAGTGATCAACACTTCTGCCATTCTCTTTTTTAGTACATGCAAAATGTCAACTTTCTAACGCCACCTAGTGTTAGAAATCGCATTTTTAGAGCACGAGATACAGATTCCTAAAGCCATCTGCTGCCAAACATATTGTATTTATATTTACTATCTACTACTATCAGCTACATAGTAGTGTTTTATTTATTTAAATTTTATTAAATGAAAAATTGGAGGGCTCATCCCTCAACATATGTTCACTACAAATAATTAATTTCGATTTCCTAAAATGTGCTCTAAATATGAGCGAAATTTGACAGTTAACTTTCATTTCAGATATTTTCCTACCACAGCTACACCTAGCGAGTAATTTTTTGACAGAATATTTATTTTTGTGATGCTAGTTTATGTTCCACATATGATCCAAAAAAATTAGTTCTTAGGGGATCGACATTGGCTTAATCGTTGGATATGCCAAAGCAGAAATATATGATATATAAATATATATAAAGTTAGAAATATTTTTAAACATTTTTCATAATTACATAATTTTATTTCTTTTCAGGTGAGTTCCTCTCGTCCTTAATATTTTTGTTTGGAGCGTAAGTAAGTAAATATATATAATATTATCGTTAAATATTTTATTAAAAAAAAAAGTTCTAAAATTTCACCGTATAGTCCTGACTTGGCACCGAATGATTTCTTTTTATTCCTGTACGGCCACAATAGCCGAGTGTTTAGCAATGCGTACTGCCATTTTGAAGAGCAGGGTTCAAGTCTTGGGTCGACCTACATTCAAAATTATAGAAAATTAATTTTTCCAATTGCGGTTGCCCCCTCGGCAAGGAATATCAAGCTCCCCGGGTGTATTTATGACATGATTTAAAAAGCTCCTCATTAAAATACAACGGCCGTTCGGTTGTGGGTCACTCCTTTTGTTGAAAAACAGCAAGACGTATACGATAAATTGGAGGAGGGACTCGGCAGAAAATCGAACCCCGGTTGAAATTAAAAGCGAAATAAAAATATTTGCCTCATGTTATAGAAAAATTCATCTCCACACGTTCCCTGCGGGCCTCGAAGTCATTTTTGGTGCGGAAAAAATTTAATAATTTTTTTTTTTTAGAAATTTATCATAAAAATTTCCGTTGACGTTTTTCGGATTTCTTTATTTCTCTTTTAATTTTCAAAACCTCCAAAATACTTGAATAGAGGAGCATAGTAAAAATGTGTAGCTTTATTATACTCAGTTTCATACTTATTTCATATTTCCGCTCTCCTCTCAATAACCTTTACATATATAAAGCAGATAGTAGGAAGTTGTATCCAAAATATAATCTTCTTTCGATCTACAACCAACTTCAACTAAAATGCCACCTCAAAGTATGCAAGAGTTTGTCCACTTACTAACCATTTGCCATAATCCCAGCAATTGTCGACATTTACCCTGGAAAAAACTTGCTCTTATTTAGTAGACAGAAAAGTGTTTAGTGAGAAAAGCTTAAGGATATACACTAAACGAAATGTATTCCATATACCTATGTATGTATACTTGTACGAAATATTGCGTGGAAAATGTATTTTAGCTATTTTTCGTGTACGAAATTTTACAAAAGGTAGCTTATGTGAGTATAAAGAGAACGCGCAGCTTAAGGGTTTCTGTGCGCTTATTTATTTATTTATTTGCTGCTGCACACACACACACACACACACACACACGCACACATACACACACACTTTTACACACTGTCATTGTAAAAGTTTTCTGTTTGCTCTTTGCCCTTTGGCCTTTTCTTCGCATTTTTCTTTTGCCCTCGTTTTACTTCTCTCTTCTTTGTACGCCTCTTCGGCTGTTTTTTTTTTGCTGCTGTAAAACATTTCACACTACCTTTTAATGACGTTGTCAGTGCGGCAGGTTGACGCCTCTATTTTAACATGCCACAAGCGCACGCTAGCCTTACGCATACATACCTATTTAGCTACACACTTATACACGTACACTACACTATTGTGCATATGAGAGTGTGACAGTTGATGCGTGGCAATATTGAAGCTGTAGCTGTTTGTAGCAGGTGCCAAAAGGTGTGTTGTGCGAGTTCAAAAAACAAGTGAAAGAAAAATCATAAAAATAGTTGAAAAAAATACACATATGTAGATGTGAGCGTAAAAAGCCCAGAGGGAGGTTATACTCTTGAACTTTGAAAATTGTATATTCTTAGAACATTTGTGGCACTCAAAGTGGGCAAAATAGAAGAGTAATAAAAAAAAAATAAAAAAAAAATAAACAAAAAAATAAAAATAAAAGAAAAAATTAAAAAATTTAAATTTAAACCAAATAAAAAAGTAAATAAAATAAATAAAAAAAGAAATAAATAAAAATAAAAATAAAAGAAAAAAAATTAAAAATTTAATATTAAAAGAAAATAAAAAAAAAAAAATAAAAGAAAAATGAAAAAATTAAAAACAAAAAAAAAAGTAAATATAAAAGGAAAAATATAAAAAATTGTAAATAAGAAAACTAAAAAAGGCACTGTAAGATAGTTAGAGCAATAACTAAATAATATACAGCGCCAAGAATCTTCGGAATCCCGAAAATTTTAATTATAAAACTATATAAAATCGGAAATTAAAAATAAAAGGTAAAAATTCATAAAAGCAATAAAAAAATTGGAAAAAATTTTTACAAAAATGTAAAAAAATGTCTAATGTCCGTCTGATTTTTAGAGTAGTAAATTAAAATATATAGTAAAGTTTGAATAACCATCGAGTTTTTCAAAATTAAATTGAAAATCATCAGAAGCGCTTCTGAAAAAAAATTACATTCGAAAATCCAAACTGTGGAATACCCATAAGAAATATATATAAATGTAGGTATATATATTAGATGCAAAAAAAATATGTATATAAATTTAGTTAAGAAATTACGCGCCCGAAACGGTTAAATAATTTTTTTTTTTCAATGAATAAAAACATAATTAAGAGAGAAAGTTCGAAACAATTTGGTAGTTGATACTATTTTTTATTAGTAAAAATGCATAAAACATTTGTCAATAGAAAAGATAAAATTGAAATATTTTTATTTTTAAGCAAATTAAATAAATTAAGAAAAAAGGGTCTAAAAATGTTTAAAAAAATGTAAAATTATATTAAAAAAAAACACTAGCGCAAACATATTAAATAAAAAAAATTAAAAATATGTTTATAAGAAAAATTAACAATTATTTTATATGAGTAAAATTGAATAAACAACTTGAAAAACTTAAAAATATATTTAAAAAAATAAATTAAAACTCCGAAGACTGAAAATATTGCATACGAAATTATAATAAAATATTAATTCCAAGAGAAATATATGCACATATTTTTAATTCTGCAAGTTATATATAAAAATATGATGAAAAAATGTCTACTTATGTACATACATACATATCAATCCGTAGAAGTATGTACCTGTATTTCTTTTTTTTATGTGTAAAAGTGCTTACAAAACAAATTCACCTGTCAGTTGCTAGTTATTGATATGCATACTTAGCTTTTATCGCCCCCCTTTCTCCATACTTCATTTTTCCTTCTAGTCCACAGTGATTCAAACTCAATATACTCACAGTTTAGTGAAATATTATATTGCATAATTTTAGTTATTTTAGGTGAAAAATAATAAATTTACACCGACTCACCGTCGACTGTGTGCTCACTCATATTACCATTTATTATAAATAAGGTAAACAAACAGAAGCATAATTTTGACAGTTCAAATAAATAAATTTAAAATATTTGTTCGCGCTTGGGTGTTAGGTACATACTTGGTTATTGGATAACAGCCAAAATGTAGGCAAGGCGCAAGTATTATTCGATGCGGTCAAATGGAAATTATTCTTAACTTTGTAAATAATTCAAAAAATATATTTTATTTGGAAAGTTAGCACTTTGGGGGTTTCAGTAAAAAATAAACCAAATTTCTCTCAATAAAGCTCATTTTTGTATTAAATAAAGTCAAAATCCCAAAAACTAATGGTTATAATATAACTTTACTCCATAAAGTCAAGAATAAATGTTTCAAACACAAACAAGATCGCTAACAATTGAAAAACTCATTCACAACGTCAGCCAATAGTTACGAACAAAATAACAATCTTTTTTGGTAATTTTCGTAATTTCTCTAATGCCAGGTTAACTAAATAAAAAGTAGTAAAAATATAGTACGTAGTGCAAGCTGAAAACCGACAAAACGTTGAATTGAATGAAAAAAAAACAACAACAATGACCAAATAGTGCGTGCAGGTATACAGGAAAATTGTTATACTATGAAGTTATAGTCTTTTCAGACAGTCACTAATTAATTAATTACAGCGCTACTTAATTGAAAGTAATTGGGTGAAATATTTTTAGTGGTGATGGTTTGATAAATGTTTATTTGGACGATGAAAAATGGTATTTAGTTAAGAAGAAATACTATACGCAAAAAAAAAATAATAAAATAAAAAGTAATAAATTGAAGTCAAATAGTAAAAAATTAAGTAAAATAAAAAAAAATTAAATAAAATAAAATTAAAAAATAAAATAAATCAAATTAAAATAATATAAATTTAAATAAAATAAATTAAAATAATATATAATAAAGTTAAATAAAGTAAAATAAAGTAAACTAAAATAAAATAAAATAAAATACAATAAAATAAATAAAATAAAATAAAATAAAATACAATAAAATAAATAAAATAAATTAAGGTAAAATAATATAAATGAAAATAAAATAAAATAAAATAAAACAAATTAAAATAAAATAAAATAAAATAAAATAAAATAAAATGAAATAAAATAAAATAAAATAAAATAAAATAAAATAAAATAAAATAAAATAAAATAAAATAAAATAAAATAAAATAAAATAAAATGAAATAAAATAAAATAAAATAAAATAAAATAAAATAAAATAAAAT
Source organism: Ceratitis rosa (assembly GCA_037013455.1). Classification (NCBI taxonomy): domain Eukaryota; kingdom Metazoa; phylum Arthropoda; class Insecta; order Diptera; family Tephritidae; genus Ceratitis; species Ceratitis rosa. The sequence continues at coordinate 10,027,362 of JAWMAG010000065.1, forward strand.
AAAATAAAATAAAATAAAATAAAATAAAATAAAATAAAATAAAATAAAGTAAAATAAAATAAAATAAAATAAAATAAAATAAAATAAAATAAAATAAATTAAAATAAAATAAAATAAAATAAAATAAAATAAAATAAAATAAAATAAAATGAAATAAAATAAAACAAAATAAAATAAATTAAATTAAAATAAAATAAAATAAAAAAAATAAAACAAAATAAAATAAAATAACTTAAAATAAATAAATAAAATAATATAACATAAATTAAAATAAAATAATGTAAAATGAAATAATTTAAAAAGAAATAAAATAAATAAAAATAAAAAAGTAAATTAAAATAAAATATTATAAAAGCAAATAAAATACTATGATATCAATTGACTAAACGAAAATTTTAATTATATCATTACTAATTCTGCGCATAATTTTAATTAATAAATGCAGTTAATAATACTTGAGCTTCATTTTATAAGCACTTAATCGTCCACAAAACTAAATCTAGTCCCTAGCCATCGATTTTCCTTTTGTTTCAGGCAAAAATATGAGCAAATAAAGTCCCGTGATCGCACATGAACCAGCACAAGAGTACATAGTTATTGATAAGCCCAAATTGAAGAGGAAATACGGATACAACTTCAAAGCGATGAACATCATAATGCTATTGAATAACATTGTAATCGATTGGCCTTGGGGACGAATCTAAAAGAAAAAAATAAACAATAGTTTGAGAAATTCATTAATAAATAATAATGTGTTAAGGTTAGCTTCATACCTTTGCCGGCAATATTTCAACAATTATTGTAAATGCCAAAGCGACCACACCAATAGCGGATGAGGCCGTAATAAATGCCACCGCCACGAGTGGGGCCCAATTATATTCGGCTTTAACCACTTCATCGCTGAATTGCACGAATACGCCGAGAGCGAGCATTCCCAGTGTCATACCAGCGGTTGAGCTTAGCATAAGTCCCCTACGTCCGAAGCGATCCACCAAGATGGTTGTCAATAGTGAACAAATTATTTGTACAATGCCAGCAAAAATGGTACATTGTTTCGGGTCCAGCGTTGAACCGGACTCATCAAAAATATGTGACATATAATTGACGAGAGCAAAACTGCCAGAAAACTGATTCTGTATGCAAATAACAAAAGCGATGGCGAATTTTTTCAATGTGGAGGTGTTAACTGGTAAATAGAGGGAAATGAAACAATAAAATATGGAAAAAATAATATGAAAAATAAATTGAAACTAAAATAAATTAAAGGAAATTAAATTAATTAATAAAGATAAAATAAAATAAATTAAGGATAAAAAAAAAAATAAAATATATACACAAAATAAAAAATTAATTAAAAAAATCGTTAAAAAACATAATAAAAAAATTAATAAAATAAAACTATATTAAATTAAAGCAAAAACAAACAAATAAATTATAAAAAAATAAAAAAGGGATACAAAAATTAAAAAAGAACTAGTAGTAAATAAAATAAATAAGTGATATATAAAATAAAATACAAATTAATTAAATAAAATAAAGTTAAGAAAAATTAAATAAGATGTTTAAAATAAAACTTAATGCGATTAAAACAAATAAAATTGAATGAAGTAAAATTAAACTAAAAAATTTAAATAAATCAAAATAACTAAAAATGAATTAAAATAACATTAAATAAAATTAAATTATTAAATTTAAATTAAATAAAATTAAATAAAATTAAATTAAACTAGATAAAACTAGAACTAGAATAAAGAAAAAAATTATATTTAATAAAGTAAAAAATAATTTAACAAAGAATAATAAATAAAACACAGAAAAATTTAATTAAATAAATTTACACATGTCAAAATAAAATAAAATAAAAACAAAAATAAATAAAACGAAATAAAATAAAAAAATTTAATTAGATAAAATAAATTTAAATAAAGTTAAATATATTAAATAAAAATTAAATAAAACAAATTAAAAAATATAAATTAAACAAAATAAAATAAAGGAAAATTAAATTGAATTAAATAAAATAAATTTAAACAAATCAAAGTAATATTCAAATAATATTCAATAAAATAAAAATAAAATAAATATAAAAAAAAATAAAAATAGAATAAAAATAAAAATAAAAATAATAATAAAATAAAAATAAAAATAAAAATAAAATAAAAATAAAATAAAATAAAACAAAATAAAATTGAATAAAATAAAATAAACTTAAAAAATTAAATTAAATTAAATTAAATTAAATATAATAAAATGGAAATAAAATAAATGAAAACAAAATTGAAAAAAGTTAATTAATCCTATCGTTAAGCTCACAGAAATCCTGTGCTGTTATGGTCGTGCCTTTGCCTCCTTGCAATTTGGACGCTTTGAGCTCCTCAAATTCGTTAATTTCCGCCGTGTATTGCATTTCGTGTGCATGCAACTCTCGTTTTGTATTCTTTGCCTTTATATCATTGTAGAAATTAAAAGCCTCTTCTGCTTTGGCCAATTGTTCACGCTGCAAAAGACTCGTTGGCGTCTCTGGGAAAAGAGACAACATGAGTATGTATATTATGGATAGAAATATAATTATACACGGTATAAGATGATAATCGAGATAAGAGGGCAGAGTGTATCCGATAAGCAGACCACAGCTGAGAAACATCATTTGAAGTGAAGTAAGTGCGCCGCGTATTCTAAAAGAAATACAAAAAAAAAAAAACAAAAAAAAAAATAGAAATTGTAAATAAAAATACTTCAGTAGTTGAGAGCAAGAGATTAGTTGAGAAAATTTATTTATTTATTTATATGCTTGTAACTCAGCTGTTGATGGGCGTTACGCGTGTTTATACAGAAAATAGTAATTATTTGCTTTCGAGTTAATGTTTATATACTTTTTTTTACTTACTCTTTATTTGATATCTCGCTAATGAAAACAGGCGCAATCACATATAGACCGCCACTCGTGACGCCAGCACAGAAGCGTGATGCATAAAAATAAGTGACACTTTGGGCGAAATAGTTAAGCAGCCAAAAGAGCTGTTAAATGATATAGATAAAGAAAAAATAGTAGTAAATGAGTAAAATTTTTTTTTTTAATTTTTTTTTACTCAAGTCTTGCTTATGAATAATTTGTTTTAGTGGAAAATTATTGAGCCTGAATCACATCAACATATATCTCCCATAAAGCTAGTTATTCAAATTTACAACGTTATTCCACTCACTCTCTCTCTCTTTCACTCTCTACTCACCATATGTGGCAACGCCACAAGATACATATTTGTCTTCCTTCCAAAACGATTTATAACAAGTCCAAAGAATATATTGCCACACACCGAACCCAAGCCGAAAATTGAACCAATCCAGGATACATCCTCAACGGAAATATTGATATTTAATGGTGTTTGAGGCGATTGCAATATCAGCAGTGTTGGAGACAGCCAACCAATGCCAATGCCATGGGAGAGAGTCATCAAATGAGCTGGCAAAGGAGTGGCAAAATTTAAAATAAGATATATTTAACGAAAGTATTCAAGCAAAAAATTCAATTATTTTTTGTATATTATATAAGCCAAATGACCACTTTTATTGACCACAGCAAAATTAGCTCTTTTTATCGTGCTTTCCATTACTTTTTGGAGCATCTGGGTTGGCCGGGCGAGCATTGCTGGCGCATACTTTATTTTTCAAATAAACCCATAAAAAAGCAAAGAAGAGTTAAATCTGGCGCTATGAGCGCCTATCGAATGTTAAACTGGTATATAATTTTTTCCTAATTTAATTTTAAAAATATTTACATTATTTTGAGTTGATGCTTAAAAATTTCTTTAAAAAATATGAAACTTAAGTTTCTTTATTTGAAGAAAATTTTAAATTTGTTTTTTATTTAAAGTAAATACTTATAAGCTTTTAAATTTCAAATTACTGCTCTTTAACTAATAAATAGAAATATTTAATTTTTTTCAATTAAAAATTAAAAAAAAATATGTTCTCTTGTTTTGAAATACTGAGTATTTAAAATGGGTTGTTTAAACGAGTACCGATATTTTTTTTAATTATACTGTCTATTTTTGTTAAAGAATTTATAATTAATTTTTATTTTTTCAAAAAAAAATAAGAAAAAATAAAAAAAATATATATATATTTATTAATAAAGGTTACTAGTTACAATTAAATTAATTAATTAGTTAAATTATTAAACACTCACCGGTTAACGCCACCAAAATCTGCATGCGGTAACAATGTTTGAAAAGTGCTATACCCGTGTTGTTAACCATTTTTTGCTTTAAATAATTTTTAATATTTCTGTTTAGTATTTAATTTTAATATTTAATTTAATATTAACCAAGCACTTTCACTTTAAAAAAATACTTCGAGCTCGACTGACTTTCATGCCACCTTCCGAAGTATTTCTCAGCACTTAAGTGCCTTTCCACGTTCAGCCAGCAGGCGTGCACTCCTCAGAGGCGATTTCATACTACTGTCACAAATGAAATGTTACATACGCAGATGAATACCTTTTTTTTTAAGAAATTTATTTATTTAGCTTAAAATGTGACACGTTTAGAAATAAATACATATATATGTATATAAGTTATAAGATGCTAAATTTGCTTCTAAGCGTTAGTAAGCATAATAGTAAATACAAATGATTCCACAAAAAGCGCTCTGGACATTTTTATTATTCGGTTAAACTTTATTCGTCACAAATATACAATACAGTTAAGGGAAAACGGTTATCTAAGGCGAAAATAAATAAAGAAATATATATGCAATGGTTTTTAAGTGAAGCACCAGCGATATTTAATAAAGAATTTTGAGCTTCTCTTCCCAATGATAGTTGGGAAAGCATTTTAATGGATTGTCTCTGAGATTTGGGATTAATAGTTTTGCAATCTATTTAATTTACTTTTTTTTGGTACTTAAAATTAGTGTTTATGCTTTAAAAATTTCTGTAAACGTACAAAATACTTCAATAAAGTGACTGCAATGACAGTTTGTTTTGTGTCCCGTGCGACAGGCCGAAAGAGAGACATCCGAAACTTGACTTTTTTTCTTTAACACAAAAAATTAAGCCAAGAAATGTATATAAACTATTTTTAAAAAATAAATACCTAAATTTTATTTATTTTATTTTTTTTAATTTTTTTACAAATACGAAAAATTAATATTTTCTTTCTGTTATGAATAAATTCTTATAAAGGGAGACGGAAGCCAAATGGACAAGAAAAAGGGATTTATTTGATAAAGAATTAAAATATTTATGATTATTTTAATAAAGACTTATTTTGGTTTATTTTAATAAAAATAATTAAAATGCATTTTATATTTGAAATTAGTTTTTTAATTAATTAAATTAATTAATTATCCATTAAAAATATTTAAAGAATTGAATAAAAATGACCAAAAAAGTAAATAATTATTATTTTTCATTTAAAACTGAAAACTACTTTTTGTTTTATGGAAATTCCGATTTTTTTAAAAGCAATGATTTTTTTCATTGAAAAAGCAGCTGGTTTGTTCTATTATACAATGGAAAAAATTATTTTTTTTAATAAAATATACATATTTTCAGTTTTAACAAAACATTAATACGGAAACATGTATATTTTATTAAAAAAATAATTATACTTTTTCCATTAAGTAATAATAAAACATTTATATGGATATATATATATATCTTATTAAAAAATAATTATATTTTTTTCCACAACTTATATAATAGAACTAAAGTACTTGTGTCTTTAATTATATTTTTATGTGTTTTTTATTTAGAACTAAATTATTTTTTAATGGAAAAACAGATTTCGGTACAACCGAGAGTAAAAACAATATAATTTTATTACAAAAAAGTATATCCTTTCCAAATAAATATAGATAAAATTAATACTTTTAATTAAAAATTTAAATTTACTATTATTTTAATAATAAAACCATTTTAATAGAACAAATGTTATTTTATATCAAAAAACAAAAATGGAATTTTTTAATTAAAAATATATATTAATTTTTTTTACTTAAAGTTTTAAATTATATATTTTCATTATTAAAATAGGAATTTATAAGAAAACAAAAATTAAAGTTTTATACAAAAAAAGCATATATTTTATTAACAAATACATATTTTTTAAAACAAAAATTATTATTTTTTATTACAAATTGAAATGATTTTTCACTAAAAATAAACAAAAGAAAATATAAAATATTAAGGGTTTTTTCTTTGAAAAAATAATATAGTTTAACTGTAAGTAAAATTTAGGTTTCAAATAAACCATTGATTTATTTTATAAAAAAAGATTATCAGTGTTACATTTGTTCCCGTCTCTTTTTCTGAGGGACATAACATATACAGCTCACTAAATAACATGAAGCGGGTTATCGTTTCAGTGGTGCACGCACACACATATGTTTTGCCAAAAAAGTGTGCCGTTGCAATAAATACATTTTTTTGCTATTTTGCTTTACGGTCGTAGCTTTTGGTGTGAGTTTCCTTTCGCCGTTATTATCAATATGCAAATTACGAATTTGCTAAGACGCAAATAATAAATAAAATGTCTTGTAGTTTCTTAGAGACATTTTTGCACACGTTCCCATTGAATATCTAATTCGTGCCCTGATTATTTCGTTCTGGTTATATTTTACCTCAACTTTTTGACAAACATACATATACATTTGTGCTTCCAACTTGTTTTTTAGGCTAAAACTTCTTAAATTGAATTTTTTTATACAACAAATGGAAGAAATATTTTATATAATATTTTTTCCTCATAATTTCCAAATAAGGCAAAATACTATAAGAAACAATTTTTATACGCAGCTCCGAGATTTTGTTGACTAGGGAAACCTATTATAATGAAAATCAACGAAATTTGTTAAAAGAAATTTCTTAAGTTTCGAAATATGCGTGTTTACTAAAAACTTTTTAGCATAACCAACGTAAAAGAATTTATACAGAAAAGGCCAAACAATTTTTTGGTTAAAATAAAGTTTTTATTATTGCAAAAAATTTAAGTTTATCAAATCACTAAAGTTTTCTAAACATTTCACTTTAACCACAAACACCATAAATACTTGCAGGTATGTACATAAGTATGTCTGTATATAAAAGACGTAAAAGTAAACTTAATTTAGCGTTAAGTAAAAGCGAGTAAGAATACATAAACGAATGTAGAATAAGTGCTTAGCAGAAATGGGCTAAGGCACAAATAACAATAATAACAACAAAAACAAAAAGATTGCATTAACCACAATTACTTTAGCCATTACAGCCACAAAAGGGGATTACGAAGACAAAGCGAAACAGCAAAGTGATACATAATGGTAGACCAAAGTGAACAAAAAAATATATAAAAATAATAGAAATGATGGAATGATATGAATTGTTAAGGTATATGTGTTGTCGTTGTATTAAGTAAAATACTAAAATGAAAAAAATGAGATAAAACAAAATAAAATAAAATAAAATAAAATAAAATAAAATGAAATAAAATAAAATAAAATAAAATAAAATAAAATAAAATAAAATAAAATAAAATAAAATAAAATAAAATAAAATAAAATAAAATAAAATAAATAAAAATAAAATAAAATAAAATAAAATAAAATTAAATTAAATTAAATAAAATTAAATAAAATAAAATAAAATAAAATAAAATAAAATAAAATAAAATAAAATAAAATAAAATAAAATATAATAAAATAAAATAAAATAAAATAAAATAAAATAAAATAAAATAAAATAAAATAAAATAAAATAAAATTAAATTAAAATAAAATAAAATAAAATAAAAAAAAAATAAAATAAAATAAAATAAAATAAAATAAAATTAAATTAAATAAAATAAAATAAAATAAAATAAAATAAAATAAAATAAAATAAAATAAAGTAAAATAAAATAAAATAAAATAAAATAAAATAAAATAAAATAAAATAAAATAAAATAAAATAAAATAAAATAAAATAAAATAAAATAAAATAAAATAAAATAAAATAAAATAAAATAAAATAAAATAAAATAAAATAAAATAAAATAAAATAAAATAAAATAAAATAAAATAAAATAAAATAAAATAAAATAGAATAAAATAAAATAAAATAAAATAAAATAAAATAAAATAAAATAAAATAAAATAAAATAAAATAAAATAAAATAAAATAAAATAAAGTAAGATAAAATTAAATTAAATTAAATTAAATTAAATTAAATTAAATCAAATGAAAAAAATAAAATTAAATTAAATCAAATGAAATGAAATAAAATAGAATAAAATAAATAAATAAATAAAACTAAAAAAATATAAATATGAAATAAAATATATTAAAAAAAAAAATAAAATGATATAAAAGAACTTAAAATGAAATTAAATTAAATTGAATCAAATAAAATCAAATAAAATAATATAAAATAAAATTAAAAGAAAATAAAATAAAATGAAAAAAATAAAACAAAATAAATTAAATTAAAATAAAATAAAGTGAAATAAAATAAAATTAAATATAAAAAATTAAATGAAATGAAAAAAATAAAAGAAAAAACAAAAAAAAATTAAAGTAAATGAAGTTAAATAGGAACAAACAAAAATAAAAAAAAAATAATATAATATAATTAAAATAAAGGACTGACTTTAAAATAGTTTGACACTATCTTGAGTTATTTTTATTAAATAAGAGCCCTTTTTTGGAAATAATGTGTTTTACTCTGCTAAAAGTTCAACAATAATTGGTGTCTTCCGCAACCAATTCAACCTTATATTAATTGTTTTATACATAAAGCTACCCTCTAACGAGCACTGCTGAAATATATCTCTTTAACTCTCTCTCTCTCTCTCTTTATCTCTTTCTCTCAGTATATCTTTACTTTGGGAGACAGGCTTTTATATAACTTAAATTTAGCAAAAAAAGAGTACGATTTTATTTTAAATTATATCAATTCAAAAGACTTTAACATGATTTTATGCGCCCACCATCACCCTCTCCTCTGACCTCAATCAAGTACACGTGTACCTTTGAGTAAATGAAATTTGTTGAACACAAGAGTATTTAATTACTTAAACATGACATAAAACCGAAATAAAAAAGGAAAACAGTACAGGAAAAAGGACAGGTGCTGCTGTACTAATAAATACCAATACAAAGGATAACTTTGGCTGTGTAGGTGTATATTTAATATATTTATATGTATACATAGGTATCTTGAAGGCCAAATTGCGGCAATAAACATAAATTCTAATTAAAAGGTTGCACACACAGTGGTGTGGCAAATAAAATTCACTAAAATATGTAGAGACAGAGAGAGATGGAGGGTGCGATATAAAGACAAGGGTGAAAGGGAACAGAGAAAGCGTTGATGAAGACTTTTTAGTATACAACGTGTCAGCAAAAATACATACAGATACATATAACTAATTTATACATATATATATACGAGTATATATACATATATATTATGTATACATATCTATATCATATATATCAGCATTAACGCTTAAGCACAAAAGCACTTTAAGACGTGCATGAAAAAATACAAAAAAAAAATGAAAAACTGTTTCAAGCAAAAGCGGATGATGCTTCAACGTCGTATGCGAAAAAAAGGACCTTACACTTTGAAGCTGGCGACGGAAACGTGAGATAAACGCTTATTTGAAATTAATAGGATTATGTTTTCACGCCAGCAACGATGAAGGATGCGAGTCTTCACGCCAGCGTGTGAGAATGATGTGGTAGAGAATAAGGGGAATGGAGGAGAAGCGCAACTAACCCCAGCAGCAGCAGCAGCAGCAGAAGCAGCAACACTACAACACTTCAAGTCACGGCAAGCTGGTGCTAAGCAATAATCAAGCTGCTTTACTTTGCACCACCAACGCAGTACACTCCGCCGCCGCAGCCGCCACCACCGCTCCTTATGTACTAATGAGAATTGGCATAAGGATTAGTATGAAGCTGTTGGCGATGTGTGTGATTAGAATGCGAAATATTGTTAGGCCCGCCATTAGGATGACAATTCAGCAAATTTGCCGCATCAGCTGTTGTGACAAGGCAATAGAAATGTTGATGATTGCATACTTTGAGGCGTTGCTTGGTCTAATGCCGAACGTAGAGATGCAGCAGTTTAGAAGTGAGTGAGGAGTGGAAAATAAGTAGGTAAATATGTATTATAGCTGCGGCTGATGTGCACCATTGTCAACATTCATACATACATATGTACATATGGTATATGTGAGTAATTACACAAAGATTGTGGAAGCAGACGTTTACTACATTCTTCTCGTCTCTCCTCTAGTCATACGTGCCTAACTCAAGTGACTATACCGAAGTGTCTGCTATTGTGTTGCGTCGACTGACATTCATATAAATGAAGATTTTGTGCAGTTAACTGTAAAATGTTTCTGGTTGCAATGCAATTTTGGACAGACAAATTACCAAAAGCGAAAAGACAGTTAACAAAAATGGTAGGAGATTAGTGGAGAGCATAAATCAAATTTAATAATTTAGTTTGTTCTACAACAAAAAAATGTATATAATATTTAAGTAAATTAACAGCTGAAGGCTGGCTAAATCCAGTCCAGCTTTTGGAAATAAAAATATGTAAATAACGCATTCTAATGTCCAAGACCTTCGAGCTTATTCAAAATTTTTCACTATTTATGAAACAAAATAATATTTCCACAAAAATTTAACATTTCACCTAAGAAAAGTTTTTAAAAATAGTTTTCCGTAAATAAACTAACTAGAAAATTATTGCTTAACATGAAATTTGGCTTACCAGAAAATATGGCAGGACAATAAATTTGATAAAAATTAAGATAAAATATATTCATTTGTAAAAATAATTTATTTGAAATTAGGAAAAACGTTTTAACATAAAAATTGGCTTACCAAAAAATATGGCTTGGTAAGAAATTTGTTAAAAATAAAATTTTGTTCAAGCCAAAAGATATTTAAAATAAACTTATGAGAATAATATCCTTTATTAAAAAAAACTTAGCTCTAATGAATGGGCGTTATAAAGCGATAGTTCGATAGTAAAAAATAACATTTACATAACAATTAGCTTACCAGAAAGTACAGGTTCACAAGAAAAATTGTAAATATCAAATGTTGTTCAAGTAAAAATATATTACATAAAAAAATAAAAATTGAGAAAAAGTTACACGGAAATACAAAGTATAGCTTACCATAAATTTAGGCTTGACAGAAAAACAGAAGTCAAACGTTTAAAGCGATATTTTTAATTTGAAACCAATAAATCTGTTCATTTTTCAAATAAATTTTATTTCAGTATGAAAAATATGTTCAGACAGAAAATTTGGTTCGACATAAAATATTGCAAAGCAAAAAACTTAGAAAAAATTTTTTTCGGTATTAATTTTGGTAAGATACGAAAATAAGTTTGATGAAAAAGATTGATTTAAAAAAAATTTTGCTTCGACATATAATTTGGAATGTGTGTTCAAGATATACATATGTACATACATACATACCTACATATGTCTGTATTTAGATACATATGTACCTTATTAGAGAATTATATGTATATTTTTGTTAACCATTGTTTCGTTATATATGCATATGTATATAGTAGTGGGTTGGTTGTTTGAATAAGTCATAAATTTGTCTTGACATAAAATTTGGTATGCCATAAAATTTGATTTGTCTTAAAATTTGTTTGGAGGTGAAACTAGAAAAAAAAATTTTTGGTTTACATACATTATAACTTCAACATTTTTCTTGGCATATAATTTGTCTTGACAAAAAATAAATTTTTTAGGTAGAAAATGCATACATACGTGTATATTAGTTAGTTTTGTAAGCAATAAAAATTGGGTAAACATAATATATATCATAACAAAAAAAAATGGTTTAACATAAAATTTGGCTTGACATAAAATAATTTTTTATAAAACATTTTTAATGAGTAATAATTTGGCATGAAAAGCGCACAAATTTTCACTTGCCACAATGTTGTTTTTTGGTTTTATTGCAATTATATAACAACTGCAGCACCAAAAAATATTTACATAACGAGCTGGCACACCATTTTATAAATGTAAACATGTGCAAATTTATGCAAATATTTAGTTAAATATAAATGCAAGTATATTTTACTTTTTGCTTGTGCGTGTATATGTTTGTCTGCTATTGAAGCTAAAAGTCAAGAAAATTGCATTTTCGTGCCGCAAAAGTTCCCATCATGCCACTGAATATAAGAAATGTGAGTGAAAATCACTGTATTTATCCATAAATGAAGGCGCACTATACTGCCAGTACTGCTATTATGTAATAATAAATACATACTTATACACATACATATTTGTCTGTCTCTGCTGTCGGCTGGCACAAAGACTCGCTCGCTAGTCAGTTGATGTCTGATGACTTCAAAATTATTTCCAAAAATACTCAACTCATCGTTAGTGGAGAAAATGTGCATGAGCAGGCATATAGGTATGTATGTACATGTATATGGGTATATATAGATATTTTTGACAAGCTGAAAGCGTGCTGTGTTTATGTAATCAAAAGCAATGCGAGTTTTTGTAGTTGGAAAGGAAAGCCTTTAGTCACACCCTTTTGTCTTTATTTGCATATTTATTTATTTTATTCCGTTGTTGTTTTTGTTGTTGTTATATTTTTAGTTTATGCACCGCAGTGCCGATATGTCTTGCATTTTATTCCGGTTAGTTGTAGAAAAAGGAAAAAAATCCACTGCAGTTCCTCTTCTTCTTCTTCTTCTTCCTTTGGTACAACTCAGTGCCGCAGCAATCTATACGGATATATACCTACATATGCATGTATGTATGTTGTGTGTGAAATCCGCAAATCGGTTGTTTTGCATTTTATTTGATGAGTTTTCTGCACAACAACAACAACAACAATAACTGAAAACACTATATTTTATAGAAAAAATAAAAAATATATACTTCCTGCTTGAGCTCACACGTACACTTCTGCACACACACTCTCTACGCCGCCTGCCCCCCTCTCTCTTTCTCTCTCGCTGCTCCTCTCCCTCACAACTTCAACTACAAATATCTGTTCGTAAATATTCGAGTGCAACGAGGAAACAAGGTTGCCGCTTAAAAATATTGTTAAGCACTCTTGCGCTTGACGTGAGCGAGTTGGGTTTTGTATTTATTTTTCAGCCAGGATTTATATAATCAAATATTTATATATACGTGTATGCATACACCTCTATATATATGCATTTTAACTTTAAATAAAATTTTTGCAATGCAACGCTATACAATGCTGTTATATGTATGTACATGTGTATGAGAATTTTGCAACAACAAATCGTCATATGCATGCATATTTTCATATAAATATACCTATAATATACATATGTACATGTGCTTAAATAAATGCATATCTTTATAACAGATCTGTAAAATCACTTTGTGCGAAAAGATTTGCACTGTCAGTTGGTTGGATAGTTGGATTGCTCTGACAGCTGGCTAAATCACTTTTAAAACTTACTTTTTCGATTAATTTTCATTTCCACTTTTTTTTTTGGTTTTAATTTATTTTTTATTTTTTGTGTTTTATAACATTATCTGAACATGCCATATTGAGATTCATACATGCCAGGTAGGACCTAACTTTTTTTATTTAGTTAAAGAAAGCTAAGGAAAAATGAAATTGACATAAAACTTCGTTAGACATAGAATTTGGTCAGACATAAAATTTGGCTAGACATAGAATTTGGTTAACATAAAATTTGGCTAGACATAAAATTTGGCTAGACATAAAATTTGGCTAGACATAAAATTTGGCTAGACATAAAACTTGGTTAGACATACAATTTGGCTATACAAAAAATTCGCTTAAGTGTGAAAATTTTATTATATATATACATGCAAATGTCGGATTGACATGAAATTTGGTTTAACCAAAAATTTTAATTAACCGTTTATTTCCAGCAATTAAAAAAATGGTGTGAAAAACATTCTATTTGTTTTTTTTTTGAAAAATTAAAACTTTTTAGGCCCAAATATGTTGGCATCAGATTATACAATTTCATAATAATTTTCTAATAATTTTGTAAACTTTTTAGTATAAAATTTTGCGAAGTCAAAACTTTTAGTACGAACTTAGGTTATGTGTGGGAGAAAACATTTGATTAATAAATTTATAGCATTAAATTTTATACTAGCAAGTTATTAAGTTCTAAACTTTATTGAACAAAAAATCTTAGTACTTAGTACTTGTGGAATCAAATTTTTTATTAATAAATTTTTAGCACTAAATATTGTATTAAGGAACACGAAAATTATGGAGTTCTAACCTTTGCTGAACTAAATATTTTAGTACATTTTTTTTTAACTAAATCTCTAGTGCTAGATTTTATTGAATTAAACATTTTACTACTAAGCTTCCTGAAACTAAAATTTTTCGTACGTTAATTTGTGAAACAAAATTTAGGAACAATAAATTTTTAACACTAAATTTTATGGAAATAAAATTGTTTAGCTCTAAACTTTGTTGAACTAAAAATATTAGTACTTAGTTTTTTATAATAAATCTTTTAGTTGTAGATCTTGTTGAACTAAAATTTTTAGTACTAAATTTTTTTGAACTAAAATTTTTAGTACTAAATTTTGTTGGACTAAAAACCTTTAATACTAAATTTTATGCAATTGAAAGTTTTAGTATTTAGTTTTTTTCAATAAATATTTTAGTTCTAGATTTTGTTGAATTAAAATTTTTAGTACTAAATTTTGTTGAACTAAAATTTTTTGTACTAAATTTTGTTGGACTAAAAAATTTTAATACTAAATTTTCTGCAATTAAAAATTTTAGTACTTAGTATATTTCAATAAATCTTTTAGTTGTAGATCTTGTTGAACTAAAATTTTTAGTACTAAATTTTGTTTGAACTAAAATTTTTAGTACTAAACTTTGTTGGACTAAAAAATTAGTACTAAATTTTTTGTAATTAAAAATTTTAGTACTAAAATTTGCGAAATTAAAGGTTTTTGTACTAAAATTTTTAGCAATAATTTTTCTGCTTAACATCAGTCATTTTTCTCACTGGGTTTTAAGCCGGTGGCAATACATATCCTACGTTTAATGTGTTTGAATGTCTGTACATATTTATTTACCATATATACATACATACCATACATATATTGCTTTTACATTATGACTTTTAATATAGGTACATACCAGTGCTTACGGCTTACTCACTGCTTAACGTCAAAGTATGGTATCCAAATAAATATGTATAAATATAAGTATAAGTATATGTAGTATATGTAATATGTGATTTAAATGCATTTCACTGTCATTCAAGTGTCACAAATCTGGTTATGCAATATTTTCACAATCGTGACATTATTACATCAAATATAATTTTTTATTATGGTTTCATTGTTGTTTTATTTAATATTTTTTTTATTTTAATTTTATTTTTTTAATTCATTTTTCATGCAATGGTTATTTATGTAAACAATTGAAAGGGAGGCTTTTGGTAATGAGATTTTGATTGAGCTCAAATATGTGCATTAAGTAGGGTTCCAGGCGTAAAAAAAAATTCTTTGGAAGAAAAGGAGAAAAAATTGCAAAAAAAATATAAATAAAATAACAAAAAATCGTTAAAAACTTTACTCGCACATATGAATTAAAATTTTTTTTATTTGTTTAAAAAAATCTAATTTAATTTTGGCAACAAAAAAAAAATAAAAAATAAAAATAAATAAATAATTTATATAATACCAAAGCACCACCTACATATGTAAATATGTATCAATAAGGTTTGCATAGATAACAACTTCAAACACTAAACCAAATGCAGCATAAAATTTACATATTCGCTGACACACCGTAGACAGGTCTTTATTGTCGCTGACTTGTCATAAAATTTTGTTGAAATTTTATGCCAGAATGTTCACCATTTTCAGGTTTATTAGTTTTCTCTTGTTTTTACGAACACAAAGCTTGTTTTTATTTACTGGCATATTTTTCTACCTCATTTTTTTTTTATTTTTTATTAATTTTTTTTTTGCTACGGCTTGCAATTCATCGCCAATTCGGTCACAATATTCTAGTGGTCACTTGATAGCCATCACACATGCATATGCAAATATTGCTCACCATGAAAGCAATCAACAGCACCACACTACAACAGCACCGCTACAACAACAACAACCACACTAGAGTGTAGATTTTGCGATTTTTATATTCTATGCAGTGTTGCCAATTTTCAGGAACAAGAGTGAGTAGGCCTCACCGGCAGTTTTGGATAGAGGATATTTATTTCCCAAGAGAAATGAGCTGATTTAAAGAAAATTCGTTAGTTAGTTAAGTAAAAATAAAATACTGTATAGAAAAAATACCTTACCATATATTAAAAATAGAATTCAAGTTTTAAATACTAAATATCGAATATTAAATACATTATTATATAAAATAAATTTTTTTATAGAATGTATAAAATGTGGCTAACGATAAGATATACATAGCTGACTGAAAATGAATTTTTAGTTGAAGTAGAATTTTTATTTAACAAATAATTTTTCTTGACATTAGTTTAAATTGACATAATTTTAAATGGACATAAAATTTGGCTTGACATAAATTCTCGTTTGACATAAAATTTGGTCAGACATAAATTTTGGTAAAACATAAAATTTAGATTGACATAAAACTTCGTTTAATATGAAATTTAACATTACAAACAATTTGGCTGGCCATAAATGTTGGTTAAGCATAATATTTGGTATGACATAATTTTTGATGTACATAAATTTGGAAAATTTCCATTCAGTTTTTAAATTATTACAATTTTGAATTTTTTTCCGTACTCGTAACACTACACCACGTGCCACCCAAAATTCCCACGCTCGTAAATTAGCCACAAAGTATGCATTACATTTTTGAGAAAATTACGAAACATTTTTCATTAGAAATGCCACAAAATTGCATTCATTACGATACCAATTTCATGGCTGATTAGTTGAAAATGTTGCCGACGGTTCAAGGACGAGTGAAAGATTCTTGAGATTGCGCTGTAAAGGAAGGCGCCTAGAAAGATGTAGACGCATATAAATTTGTAAATTTATATACAAACAAATTGCTTGAAGACATTTTCTTTCACTGTATGTATGCTATTTGGCTTGTCAACAGTTGCAAAAATTGGCTATGCGCTAAAGGCAAAAGAAAAAGAAAATAAAAATAAAATAAAGAAAGTAAAAATAAAGTAAAAAATATCAACTTTCTAAATGTAAGCGAAAACTGGAGAGTTTGAAGAATTTTAGCGCTGTACGAAGTTAAATTTATTACATTAGAAATTAAATTACCTGCAATACATGGCTGTGCATGGATGGAGGAAGTGATTGTGTTGTAGTATACTTTCAGGCGCTATTTTAATTTCTCGTATAACTCGCCACTTCGAGTGAGTGTGAGTATTTATTTGTTGTATAACAACACACAGCTGTTATAAATCGCAATGACATGGCCTGTGACATGACAGCCAAGCTGTGACAGGTGTGAACTAAATCGTTGTGAAGGCGACAGTGAGGGGCGGTGGTAGAAGGTAGAAGGCACATGGCAGCGATGGGAGCAGCTGTTAGAGGTGCAGAAGTGGTGAGTGAGTAGTATGAACTCAACTAAAGTGCTTTCGCAGTAAAGCAGTCATGGATAGTAGCATGAAGCCTTGCCGGTGTGAAGCAATACAAGTAGCGAGCCCAGTCAACAGCAGCAGCAGCTGCAGAGGCGCACTAAAAGCTTTGCCAAAATTGCCAAAATTGAAAATTTTCGGCATAAATTTGCCAACAAAATGCTTGATAGCCAAATACATACAAAACATGCGCATACATACGTGTATACACACATACATTTATATAGTACAAAGTATGTACACTCGTATATGTGGATACACATGTGTATGTCGCTCTGTGCGTTTTGACGAAAATTGAATCAACATCAACGCCAAATGATGAGTGAAAATGTTTAGGCAGGCGACATATAGCCAACTACCAAACATCATCTCACCTCTAAATAGCTGCAAAATGTAACTAATTTCATTGCCTACATTTTGGCGCAGGTTAAAAACATTTTTTTTTATACTTTACTTTTTAGCAAAAAATATATAAATTTCGTCAGCTCGGCAGCCATAGGTGTGCTAAGGTAATATTGTTTAGGGCTAGGTGCAGCAGTTCTCTTTCATTTCCTCCATTTTATTGCTAAAGTTTTGGCAAGTCTTCTCTTTGCTATTGCCTAAAAGCATGCAATGAATTTTACAGCGAGATAGTGAGTAAAGGCGAAAAGATTAATTGTAGCGACATGTAGTGATTCCTACTATTTAAGGTTTTCTGGAGGAGGAAGAGATCTAATTAACTCAACACTTCCTTCAGTTCATTCGTCTCTACTTGGCCTGTCGGCATATAGTCCGCAAAAAGGTTGTCTACAATGACCTTATCTGATCTTAATCTGCGCTTGTCCTGATAAACTTATATTTCAAGCCTTACGACCAAGAAGCCTAGTCAGATTCTACTCCGCCTTAAAGATCAGATGTCCTTGCTAGCAGACATAACCATAAGGTGTAAGCGTAGGGGTTGGAGTTCTTCAGTATTAGTCAAATATGGACTTAGTTAAAAGCCTAAACGCGCTCAGGTTAAACTATATTTCTTGCTGATAGTTCTTTACAGAGACCGGGGATGTGAACTGTTTGGAATTGCCAATGAATGTCTCGTTCAGCTATTCAAAACTGATTAATCGAGTCGATTTTTCGATATGAGGCTCAGATGTCCCGCAATAGTGTGAAGATGGCACAGGTATATATATCCAAAAATCTCTCTCAGGCCAAAAACAAAATAGATTGGTCAGCAGTCCATACTACCATGTGGGTTCGAGTCCTTGTTCGAACAACATCTAGCCTCGATAGGGAATATAAAGCGCTCTGAGTATGCTCTTGATCTGAAATAAAAGCTCTTCGAAAAAATTGGCCCGGCTACCCGGCGCTGGTGAAAGTCTATTTCTAAAGTTTATCGCCGAGTTTTGGGAGGCTATGTCGCATATTATTGGTTTCCTTCGAGTCTCACCTGTCTGTGACCTCAGTGTGATCTTTTGTAAGGTCTTGCAGTCTAATTCGTTGGTCTTCTAACGAGAATCAACCTTTCGGTGCTAAGCAAAGAATTGAAAAAGGAAAAGGGATGAGAGCGGTAGAGCTCCGTGCCGAAGCTGGTAGTCAATATATAAATTTATGGTGAAAATTTTAGAAAAAAAATAATAAATTTACTCTAGGCAAATGAAAAAATTTTTTTTATTAAATTTTTTGATTAAATTTTTTTTTCAAAATTGTTAAAGAATTATTTAAAGAAAAAATTATTTCGTAAAAAAGAAAATTATTCTAACAGAAAACCCTCTCTTTTCCACATCCAGCTACTAAAATAACAAATTATCAGCAACAAAAACTCCAATCCAACCTCACTAAGTGTAGCCAACCAACTGCCCAGTGTTGCTCTGCTCACTTAATTCTCCACAAAAATCTTCATTCACCTGGCATTTTGCAGTAATTTCCGCAACATTTCACCTGCCAAAATGATTAATCTATCTAAACATTTTACTGCTGCTCGGGCCAGCTAAAAGTGCATATTAAAATAAACATTTTATTGAGTACGCCTAAAAGGCGGCAACAGTTACTCAGTTAGTGCAACGTAAGAGCTTCGCTACACTTATGCTGCTGCATTTCACTCAGTCATCATCAGTGGGAAAACATAAAACTGCTGGCAGAAAGGTGTACACACACATATGTTTATGTGTATATATATATATGTATGTGTACCTGTTTGCTTTAAGCTGGCGCAAGCTATTTATCTTCATTTAAAGTTTGAAAAAAAAAGTCAAAAGAAAAAAAAACAAAACTGAAAACAAATTAAAATGAAGCATCAGAGCTATGAAGCTTGGCAAATGGTGAAATGCTCAAGAAATTGCATAACACTTCAGTCATTATATGGTCTGCTGCGCTCAGAAGACCACTCATTCACTTGTTCGAGCATATTTTTTTATTTTTGTTTGAGCTTCACTTACTTACTTAATATGTAGACAACCCTATTTATATATGTTTATATATATATATAGTATATATAGTTTCACCTGGAACTTGGCTAGTGCCTGAATCTTTACCTTTGCTTGTGATTTTATGAGTTTTGCAAGTGGAACTTTATTATAGCTTTGTTTAAAATACACTACAGCTGTTGTCGGAAATATACATATGTATATACATACATATATATATACTTCATATATATGTATGTTGCTTTATTGTGCTTTACAGCTTGTCTGCTTTACTGCAGTGCTCTTGCTTATGCTCTGCACACCGTTGACTACATATTACGTGTATATATAAATGTATGTATTTAGATTATAAGCTGTCCACATGGCGTATGAGTAACTTATTGCCTCTTGTCATAAACATGATTTCAATTTCGTGCAATGAAATGATTTTAACTTCATAAAATTTCAATTTTATTACTGATGATTGTTGCTCAGAGGCGGAAATGTTTCGGAAAACTTATTTCTGGCGCATTATTGGTTTTTTTTAACTATCTTATGGCTTTACGCACATACAGATTTTATTATGCAACTTATTCAAAAATTGAACCAAAAAAGTTATGGTTTATTAATTATTGAAAATTATTCTATGTAAAACCTAGAATCTTGCTACACAAATTTCTGGCTATTGAAAATTATATGAGAAAGAAACCAATTTTTTTTTTTAAATTTTTTCTATATTAATTTACTAATTACAACAAGTAAGCTATTTGGGTGCTTCAAATATTTTAAATTTGCCCGATATTCACACCACAGAGAATTACTTGCAGAAGTTTTGATTAATTTGGCGAGGTGATAAGAATCTCTTATGACTCACAAATGCCCCAAAGCTTTAGAAAGACGCTTCGAGGTTTAAGTTAAGAATTAAATTCCATTTTTTTCTATTTACGTGAGGTTTCAAAAGTGAAAGATACTTTATAGCTACGTTTACCTTGTGATGATAAAAACAATAATCAATTTTTTTCAATATCCTAACCAAATTCAAAAAAAAAAATATTGTGATTACCAAAATAACTATGTGATAATATTTATATTTATACAAAACAAAAAGAAATCTTAAACATAATTAAATATTTTTAAAAAATTTTCTTTAACATTTCTTCAATTTTTTTTTTATCTTTCTAGGTAAGTTCCGGTCAATTGTAGAGAAACATCTGTACTAAGGCAATGATCTGTAGAGTGAGTACTAAATAAAGCGAATATGCAAAGTCACAGAGAAGTATGAAAGGAGTAATTACATTTTTCATTTTTTATTTTAAGCAAATTTTTTTTAATTTGAATTTGTATAAATATATCATTTTTTAGTCGTTGGTTCGAATATTGACCAGATTTGTATTAATTGCAGTTTAAATAAAGTGAAAACTGCGGATCCATTTGAAAGTTTTATTCAACTTAACACATATTTCATATATAGTCTAAGGTTTAATTATGTAAAATACGTGGTGGATTATATATTCAAAAAACAGCTAAAAATAACTAAGCACTGCAACAGTAAAAGACCGAAATTTTATACATATTTTTAAATGTATACCCTTATGTACATATATGTATGGTGAAGGCTACTGATTCGCCAACAACATGTACATGCACATATAAATATTATATACATACATATATATATGCAGCCCTATACACATTTCTACATCGCAGCATTTTTAACAATTTCCGTTTGCAATAAAATTCGTACAATTTTATAAATTTACATAACTTTTTTTTTTTACATTTTTCCTTATGCCTCAGCAACAAGCAATAAATACACTCAATCCATTTACATAAAATTTTCAACAAATATCTAACTGTATTTTATACGTATGCATGGACTTCCGTTTTTTAAATTGCACTCTATCGCCAAGCAGTGCATGTTGCGAATTTTCGTTCATGCCTTTGAAAATGTTACGTATACGCCCCTGCGCTGCTCGACCATAGAAAACTAATAAATCAGCTTATCGTTGTACGGAATACTAGTTGAAATTTGAACTGCTTTATTGCAGCTGAAGTAGTTACGAAGCATTTTAATACTGAAAAGAGGTGTGTTTGAAGTGCTGATTGGAATTTAAAGGATATTTTTTTCCAAATGAAGTACAGGAGTTGTTGAATTTGTTTGAACTGGTTAAATTTTTAGTGGAAAAATAAAATCAAATAACATTAAACAAAATAAAAGAAAATAAAATAAAATAAAAATTGCTAAAAAAAATAAAACAAGATTATATAAAATGATATAAAATAAAAAAAAAACTGAATTAAAATAAAATAAAAAAAAACAAAAAAAATAAATTAAAATAAAATAAAATAAAATCAAATAAAATAAACTAAAATAAAATAAAATAAATTGAATTAAAATAAAATAATATAAAATAAAATAAAATTAAATAAAATAAAAGAAAATAAAATAAAATAAAAATAGCTAAAAAAATAAAACAAAATTATATAAAATGATATAAAATAAAAAAAACTGAATTATAATAAATTAAAATAAAATAAAATAAAATAAAATAAAATAAAAATAAAAAAAATAAAATAAAGTAATATAAAATAAAATAAAATAAAATAAAATTAAGTAAAATAAAATAAAATAAAATAAAAAAAATAAAATAAAATAAAAAAAATAAAATAAAATAAAATAAAATAAAATGAAATAATATAAAATAAAATAAAATAAAATAAAATAAAATAAAATAAAATAAAAAAAATAAATAAATAGAAAAAAATAAAATAACTCATAATGAATTGAAATAAGAAATAGAAATAAAATAAACCAACATGAAACAAAATAAAATAAAATAACTTAAAATAAAATAAAATAACTTAAAATAAAATAAAATAAAATAAAAAAATAAAATAAAATAATATAAAATAAAATAAAATAAAATAAAATAAAATAAAATAAAATAAAATAAAATAAAATAAAATAAAATAAAATAAAATAAAATAAAATAAAATAAAATAAAATAAAATAAAATAAAATAAAATAAAATAAAATAAAATAAAGTAAAATAAAATAAAATAAAATAAAATGAAATAAAATAAAATAAAATAAAATAAAACATAGTAAAAAAAAGTAAAATGAAATGAGATAACATAAAATAAAATTTAAAAAATTAAGTTTATTAAAATAAAATTAAATACAACAACATATAATAAATAAAATAAAATAATATAATAAAATAATAAAATAAAGTAATATAAAAATTATTAAATAAACTGAAATGAAATAACATAAATTAAAATTAAACAAAAAAAAATTTATTAAAACAAAATAAAGTAAAATAAAGTAAAAAAAAGAAAATAAAATGAAACACAGTAAAACAAAATAAAATAAATTAAAGTAAAGTAAAATTAATAATGGAAAAAAATAAAAAAAAATAAATAAAATTAAATAAAATAGAGCAATATAAAATGAATTAATATACAATAAAGTAAAAGTATTTTAAAACAAAAAAATAATTTAAGATTACATTAGTTGAAATGAAACCAAATAAGCGTAAAATATAACGTGAAATATAATTACAGAAAAAAATATTTAAAAAAAAAAATAAAAATAAAATAAATTTTACAAAATACAACAAATAAAATAGAGTTAAAAATGAAATAAATTTCAAAGAAAAGTAAGAAAGTTAAATTATATGGATTAAACAATATAAGATAATACAAAATGAATGAAGTGAAATATCATTAAATAGAAATAATAATATAAATTATTGAAAAAATTAAATAAAATGAATAAACACATCAAAAAATTCACAAACGACTGCAATCTCGAAGGGCAAAGCTTTAAGGCTTTCACCTTTGGTATTTTATAAAATTACAAATTCAAAAGCGCGTCATGTATAAGCCCGGCTGTGTATATGGCGCCTTAAAGTATGCGCTGATAAATTGGAAAATTACATGAACAAATTGGTTTGCAGCAAATAAGAAGGAGATTACGAAATAAGCAAAGCACACGAATAAATATCTACTTCATTATGGAGTAAAGCAATATGAGCTTGAGTAGCCAGAATTCGGCTAGCGATTGTTGGCGCCACTTGGAATTTCATTACTGCAGCGGCACGCAGACTCACAAGTAAATTTTTGAAGACTATAAAATATTAATGTAATAAATCAGAAGTGTTTAAGCAGCTCTCATTTATCTTTGGTGTAGAGGAATTAAAATGAAAATTCAATAATCAGTGAAACAAATGTAAGTAAATAATCAACAAAGGCAGCAGGAAGAGCAGCTGAATATTTGAAGTCTTTAAAAATTTAATATACCAAAAATATTCTGTTGTGCCGACTCATAAGTTTCACCAGCATCTTCTCTTTATTTACTCAGCATCTTATTTATTTCTCAATTTATTTGCAATTTGCAAAATCGAACTATCACATTTTCCGGTTACTCGCAACGAACCACAACCACCAACGCCAACTGCGCTTAAAGTCCTTTTCAAAGGCAATGAGGCATGACTTATGAAATATTTCCGGCATTTGATTGTGTCGAAAATATCTAAATCACGAAATCAATGAGAGAAATTCAATTGGTATTCTTCAAACAATCTATACACACACATACATACATACATAAGTGCATATACCATACATATAACAAACAATTGCTCAGGTACATATTCATATAGAGAATATATTACATAAGTATATGCATAAGTGTTTGTGTAGATACAGTTATCTAGGTAACTGCTTTTACTGGAATGCAATCAGGTGCGAAATTGCTATTATTTGCTAAAATTCAAGCATAACTTTTGGCGCTTTGGTAATAATTCAGAATTTCATGCTCGCTGAATTTTTGCTCTTTCATTTCATTTGTGGTCGCACGTTTGAGTAGTTTTACGAACATTTGAATAGTGATTTGGTTGGAAATTGATGTCTGGGAAATTTATGTGAATGAGCAGGTATGTGTAGGAATGAAATAAGTTGCATACTTTTAGGCGCACAAAGTTTTTCGTAGCATTTCTGTGTTTACTTATATATTTCCATAGATTTATAGCATATTTAGCAGCCAATTTAGTTTCATTTTGGCAGCAACTTATTCAGTTTATGGCTGGCAGGTCTTTGTAGAATAACAATATCAGAAAAATATTGCCTATTTTTAGGTCATACTTGTAATTCGATATTTATTTGTTAAATATCTTGCAGACGGAGTGAAATATTAACAAAAAATCAGCAATATTTTAAGAGTTCATAAGCTATACTTTTCAGTTGTTCACTTGTCTCGAACGAAATACACTGTTGCCAATTTTCCCCTTTCTTTTACAGAAAAGTTTTTTTTTTTAATTTTATCGTTTAGAGTAAACTATATAAACTTGTGGTCCTTTTGTTCAGCCACTTTATATGGTTGGTTATACTTTACGTTTTCATTGCAGATATTGACTACACTACGTTGCCAATTTTCTCTCGACTGGTTTCGATTTCAGTTTCACATTGAAAATAGTTTTCCTTAGTAGAATTTTGGCTTAGAACACTACGGTTGGGATAAAACTTCTATTTCCAATGTTGCCAATTTTCATTTCAAAAAACTGTGATTTGTGGGTGTATGTATTTTTGTCTGAAATCGTTGTTGCTTATTTAACAAAGTAATAATTTAAATAAAATGTAAATTCAGGCAGCTTTTTAATTAATAATGCAGCGTTGCCAATTTTCGTTTTAAGAAAACTTTTATTTTATATGTCCTCTTTAACATATCGAACGTTTTAATTTTATTTTTTGATGAAGGTTTTACTTTTAGCGTAACAACATGTACATTGTTTGCATAAATTACACAAGATCCCCTTTAGTTTATTTATATTACTCACCTCCATATGATTTGTTAGCCCACAGGACCTATTTTTCCTGAACTTTGCCAATTTTCTCTGCGCGAAGCATTCACTTACGATTGATACAGGTATAGCATATGGCTCATCAACTTTGTATTAAATAATATTACTTGCAGTTAGTTTTTCAATTATATGTACTTCTTAACTAGTATAGGCTGGAATTCAAATAAGCAAGGTTGCCAATTTTCATTGTGTGGAAGTGAAGAAACATTTTTTCGCTCGTTTTACTACTCCTTGTTCTGTAACTATATAAATAAAATATTTATCCTTTGTAAATTTTTTGTGGGCCTATGAGTAGTTTTCCTCTACAATGTTGCCAATTTTCGTTAAGATTATCTTGAAGCTGTAATAAAGAAAAAACTTTGCTTTTCTAAAGTTTACTTTAACGATGTAAAATTATAGCTACTTCTTTTTTAGTTTTACAATGTTGCCAATTTTCATTCGTAAATAAATTTAAATTCTTCGAGAAGCAAGTGCGATGATTGCATATCCTTTTCTAGCTTAAGGCATACATTTTTAAATCAAGCCCTTTTTAAAGTTAGTTGCCAATTTTCCCACTAGGTATTATTAGTTTAAGTTTAAGATTTAAATTCAGTCCACAATTTATTTCAATATGTATATATGTATGTAGAAGCTTCCCAGTTCTTTTGTGCTTAATAACAAATTTTCCAACGTTGCCAATTTTTCTAATGACTTTTTTTTTATTTGAAAACAATCAAAACTTCTGCCTTCCATTCAAATTTTTCAATGTTGTCAGTTTTCCTACAGAGTAACCTTGCTGTGGTTTAAAAACTTCACAAAAATTAATTTTTTTTAAACTCTAAAAATTTGCAGTGTTGCCTATTTTCCATATATTTACACTGATTTTTTTTCAGACTGAAATATTTATTTTAGCAATTCTTGAAATTTCTTAAATTTTGAATTGAAAGAGAGCAAGCCGTTTGTCCAATTATGAAATCATAAATATTTGTTAGGTGTTTTCCAAATCACTCTGCCAGTGATGACTTAGTGAAAATCTCAAAACAAAGTGACTAAGCGGCTTCAATAGTCAACACAATGCGCTCCAATCGCTCTTTTCTACTCACTAAAAGTTTTAATATTTCTAACTTTTTCGTTTATGTTTTTTTTCTGACTACCACTGAACTTAAACGGGATTAAACGATATTTCTCTGTTGCACAGATTTTCTAGAATTTTCACCATTTCCACCCACCATCAATCACCACTTCTCATACACTTCATGTCATATTTACTTTACTTTGCCTACAGCACTTTGCGCGCATCACTCGTCGCCTTCAGTCGCATTTTAATGAAATCTGTGTGACGAAGCGAAATAACAGTTGCTTTTTGCGCAAGTAGAAAAAAAAATACCCTCCTGCCAACAACAAGCAAAAATCTGCTTTAAGCCACTTGCTAATGGTGAAATGTTTGTATGCGTACAGTTGTACTGGCCAGTGGGATAAATGAAAGCTCGCCTTTTAAAAATACTTTTGTTTGTAGAAATAAGAGAATGCAATGGAAATTGCTGTAAGCGCCAATGAAAATACAAATTCACAAAAATCTAACGAGGGAGACAGGAGCAAGGGGTTACAGTGTGAGGAGGTAGGAGAGAGGAAAGAAAACACTATTAAATTGGATTGTTGAAAGTTCCGGTCTGATGAATGTGTGTGTGTGCTGCGAGGTATGCAACTGTGTGTTTCCCAAGCGGCAGCCCTCAGGGCAATAATGAAGAGGTGAGTCTGTGTGTTTGTGTGTGTGTGTGTGTGCGATATTCTTTAGCTGTTAAAGTGCTACTCTAAAGAAATATTTAAAAGCCTGACAGCAGCTAAACAAATACTCACTAGTATAATGCTAAGAAATTCGTTGTGATTGTGTGTTGCACTTGTGAAAAATACGCCTTACACTGTACATCAGCGCTGATTAAAAACAATTAAGTTTATTTTATAATCTTCTTTTAAGTAGAAGAACTGCTACTTATTTTAAATTTCAATTTCCGAGGCTTCGAATCTCTGAATAAGTGTTGTCAGGGCCTTTTCTACCTTTATATAACACAAATATGTATAAAAAGCAATGTTGCCAATTTTCAGACATTTCTTGCATTAATTTTATACACTCCAAATATTATTTTTGATTCAGTTTATAAGCCCAGAATCGATGAATGTCACTACATTTTATATTAAAAATCGTTTTATACACAATTCTTAAAAAAAAAAACAATGTTGCCAATTTTCAGGCATATCTTGCATTAATTCTATACACTCCAAATATTATTTTTTATTCAATGTATAAGCCCAGAATCAATTAATGTCACTACTTTTTATATTAAAAATCGTTTTATACACAATTCCTTAAAAAAAAGCAATGTTGCCAATTTTCAGACATTTTTCATATTAATCTTATATACTCCCAATATTATTTTTTATTCAATTTATAAGCCCAGCATCAATGAATGTCACTACTTTTTTTATTAAAAATCGTTTTATACACAATTCTTTAAAAAAAAGCAATGTTGCCAATTTTCAGAAATTTTTCATATTAATTTTATACACTCCTAATATTATTTTTTATTCAATTTATAAGCCCAGCATCATTGAATGTGACTACTTTTTTTATTAAAAATCGTTTTATACACAGTTCTTTAAAAAGCAATGTTGCCAATTTTCAGAAACTCTCAATATTTTAGTATATTTGATTAAGCTTATAGCTCCTTTGGGCAAATTTTAAATAGTTATCAGTATTAGTATAATGAAAACCATATGAAATAAATTTTTTTAAATAGCAGTGTTGCCAATTTGCACACTTCCCTTATATCAATTTCAATTTATATTATATACGCAGAAGTCCTTTTAACAAAATTTTGTTCACTAACGATTTTTAATGCAACAAAACTCATTTCATATAAAATTGTCTAAACAGCGGTGTTGCCAATTTTCACAAACTTTTAGTATTATTTGTGGTGCCGTCGATAACCCAAGCACACTTTTGAACGGATTTCAAATTTAGTTCACTGCTTTGTATATAAAAAAGTTAGTATAAAGTTTTTTAAAACGCAATGTTGCCAAATTTCAAAAACTTAAATGTTGTCATTTTCCAAATACTCTTAATATTTCAATTGAATTTTAAGTCGAATTCGGAAAGAACTTTTCAATGCTCAAAAATTTACTTTTTCTACTACACTTTAATAAAAAGGTGCAATATAAAGCAGCGTTGCCAATTTTCACAAGCCATTGGTACCGTCTCAAATTGAAGTTTTCAAACTAATAGTTAGCAGATGCAGTGCAATATTGCTCAAAGGACACTTGGCTGTAAGCGTTGTTGCCAATTTTCAGAAGTATTTGAAATTTTTGAAATTTTAGATATTTGATTCATCTTTCAAAAAACAACATTTACGTACAAAATTTATGAAAATGTTGAAAGTTTTGACGTTGGCCATGTTGCCAATTTTCATATAAATCTCTTTTAAATTACTCTTGGTTTTTACAAGTTTATTTGGTTCAGCTGCGCCATTCCTCACCTTAATACCAGATTTAAACTATGCACTGCTCCATTATACTTTAATCCTTCACCTTTAAAAAAATGCATATTTGCTTATCTGCTTCTACTTTTCCAATTGCTTGTCTATCCGTTTGTATTACAGTGTTTACAACTTTTATTTGCCCTAATCTACACTCCCAAACTACTGGCACTTTTGATTTTTTTTCATCCCTAAATCCCTGCATTTACCACCTTTTGTTGTTGCTGCAATAGCCGTTGGTATTGTTATTGCGCCAGCAATGCTTTAACCTGCCTGCTAGCTAGTCCATCCGGTCACAACACATTTTATGCGAATTTCCGCTTTGGCGATTTCTCATTGTTGGCGATAACGCGTTAACATTGCCACTCAAAATTGCTGTTGCTCCAGGCAAATAAAAAATGCAGTCCAGTCTGGGTTTGGGGTGGATGTGAGGGTGTTTAAAATAAACACTTCAAAGAAAACGAGAAAATCACGTAGTTTAATATTGTCTTAGTAAGTCGATGTTGAGTTTTTTTTTCTACAAGGTCTGCTTAACAAAAAAAAAAAAGAAAATAAAAACTGAAAATATTTGAAGAAAGCAATGTTGCCAATTTTCAAGTTTTTTTTTAATTTCCTAGAAGACAATTAAATATATTTGTTCGATTAACCTTTAATTTACAGCGTTATATTATTACTACCATAATTTATTTATATGGCTGATATAGATGCGATGTTGTCAATTTTCAAAAAAATATTTAATCATTCACTTTACCCATCTAGAAAGTCTGGTATACTCTAAAATTAATTATTGTGGCTTGACATTTGACATGGCAATATTAAATATAAAAAAAGTATGGTACAAAGGGGCCAATGTTGCCAATTTTCACAAACTTTTATTTATTTATTTTTTATACAGCTCAAGAGGTCTTCAAATATTTTTATTATATCGGTTTTTAGCTTATTGCTCTATATTATTATAATAACATTTTAGTTTCTTATAAATTGAGTTGAATGCGATGTTGTAAAATTTCACCAAAGTTGAGGTTTTCAAAGTGTAATGGGCAGATTTTAAGCAAACTCTGAAAATTGGCAACATAGCATAATTTTAATTTATTTTTTTCAAGTATTTTTTTGTAATTTAATTTTTCTTTTTTCCACCTTTTCTAAGGGTACTTCTAATATATTTAAACTTATAAGAATAATATATCTTTTCGCTGAGGCTTTCGATGGCTTTTGGCTTTGATAATAGAGAAACACGTTTAAGAACCTTATGGCGAAAGGATCAAATAGCCACATTTACAATAGTTAACTTCATTGGAGTGGAAAAGATTATAATAAGAGCCGCAAAAAATGCTTAGATTATATTTTTATTGTCGAGATTGCGTCGAAGATTAGCGCAACGCCATCTGGTCAGCCACATGAAGATGAACAAAAGCAAGAAAAGCATACATTTCTGCATATAATATAAAAGTGAGCGTGTATTTTGGCTTGCGCATAAAATATGTATGCCCAGTTAAGTACGGAAGCTTTAAGTAAAACAGCTGGCTTACCAGACCAAGCATAACTTGAGCTTCATTCCCAATATGTGTGTAAAGCTCATTCTATACATAATATATATGTATATATAGTACTATATATCTCCTCCTTTTTAACAAGAAATGCATTAATTTGTTAAAGTGCTGCATATGGTAGCGTATTGAGCGGTCAGTAAGGCTTTTCTAGTGGTCGTTTTTATTTTTATACTCACATACTTACACACTTTAATTTCAAGAGTACTGGTAATAAATATTTTCGATGTTGCTAAAAGCATAATCACACAACCTCAAATGGACATGTGGACTACTTCCATTAGGGTATACTCAATTTATTTTAATATGAAAAAACTCTAAAGGAAATCTTTATTACTAAGAAGAATTGACTAAATGGTTTTAAAAATAAGCGCAACAGTGCGTATACGTAACCTTGCTGGGCTTACTTCTACGAGTAAATTAATATTTAAATTTGTATTAAATATAAGAAAAAGCTGCAGACAACCATTGAAATAATTATCTACAAATATATAAAAAATGAACAAATTTTAAATTATTTATTAAAAATTTTATGCTCCATATTAAGTAGTATAAAAATCTAATTTGAAGTTTACTATTATGATTCTTAAAATATCTTACCCTAATAAAAATGTTTCATATACGTGTATATTTTTTTTAATCCCATTCGTATTTGTGTTTCCCTATCTTTGAAAATAGTTTGCTGGCTTGCAAACATTTTTTGCAATTTTTATTTTTACTGCGTGTTCTGCGGCTGATAGTTTGCAACCACTTTCTAATACCTCCATGTGTCTCTGCTGGTCATTTGGCTATTGGAAATAAGCTCATAAAAATGTTTGTGGTCATAAAATTGGCTTATTAGTTGATTGCTTACATAAAATGATGGGATGTTAACTTGTTCTTTGAATGGTTAGCACATAAGGAATTTTAATTTTCTGTTGGTACGGAGATGAATCGATCGTTATGGGAAAATTTACTTATTGCTTTGTATATTTTTATTAAGAAGAAAATATAAAACTTAAGAATATTATATCAATATAAACACTTTTTTAATATACTTTATCTAACTGTATTTTTTGTGTTTTGTCTTCTTTTATTTTAATCTTCTTAATTAAATTTAATTTAATTTTAGTCCATTTATTTTTTTTAATCTATTTTTTTATATTATTTTATTTTATATTATTCTATTTTCTTTTTCTTTTTTTATTTTATTTAGTTTGTTTTTTAATTTCATTTAATTTACTGGATTTTAGTTTATTTTTTTTACTTTATTTTATATAATTTAATTTAATTTAAATTTCTTCAATTTTATTTTAATTTATAATATTTATATTTTTTCTTTTATTTTATTTTTTTTATTAATTTCTTTTTATTTTTTTTTATTACATTTTAATTCATTTATTTGATTTGCTTTTATTTTGTGTTAAATGCACTTAATTTTCTTTATTTGGCTTTCTTTATATTATTTCTTTTTTTATATTAAGTTTCTTTAAATTATTTCTTTAATTCTATTTTTTTCTCTTTTGGTCTATTTTCTTTAATTTTTTATTACTTTATTTTATTTTATTAAATTTTTTATTTATTTTGATTTATTTCATTTTATTTTGTTTTATTTTATTACATTTTTTCTTTAATTCCATTCATTTTATTAGTTTAGTTTATTTGATTTTTTCTATTTTAATTTTACATTATTTATTTTATTATTTAAAATTTATTTTTATTGATTTTATTTTCTTTTATTTTATTTTATTTCATTTCATTTTATTTTATTTTGTTTTATTTTATTTTATTTTATTTTTTTTTATTTTATTTTATTTTATTTTATTAATTCTTCATTTTTTTTATTTTCTTTGATTTAGTTTATGTTAGCTTTCCTATTTTACTTCATTATATTTTATTTGATTTAATTTATTTTTATTTTATTTAATATATTTAAATATTGAAAACAATAATAAATAATTTAAAATCTGTTCAATTTTAAATTGCGCAATATTTTATTTTTCTCTTATTTTTATATTTTTTTCACCCTCTGCTACATCGCGTTGTCATTTTATTAGTCTGTCCATTTGTCAGTCTGTCAGCGCTATTATTCCTGACGTGTGTCCGTGTAGGAAAGGATAAAATGTGTACATATAGTAAGGGATTGGATTTTATATGTATTTGTATTTGTGTATGTGTGGTTGTGAGTGTGATTTTGATTGCATCCATGACAAGCTGCTCACTTTTTCTACTTTTCCCTCTACAGTCAGTAAATGGCAAGTCTATTATATATGAGATACATACGTGTATACATACAAAAGGCCTTCAATGAGTCGAAATACATAACAAAAAAATAGATATAAAAAATAAAAAATAAAATTAAATATTGCAAATCTATAACTATATAATTGTATATTCATTGTTTCGCGTTGTATAAAAAATAAACCGGATTTATAACTATTTTCTCGTGTCGTTTTTATATATATATCGCCATATGTACGTGATTGCATTTATTTACATATTTCTTAGGGCTTTACTACCTAAATAAATTTAAATATAAAAAAGAGTGAACATTTAATTATTTGTTTGCCTATTGTTTGCCACGCCATGGTGGCCTCTATATATGGATAGTGTGCTAAAATAATTGTTTTTGCTTGCGTGCAAACAATGTGTCAATATTTTGTGAACCAAGCAAAAAAACTGTATGGCAGAAAAAATATGTTTCTTTTTTTGCAAATGAAAATTTGGGAGATTTGGGGCTAAAGCACAATAAAGCATAATAAAGTAAGATAGGATAAACTTGAATCAAATTGATTTAAAATAAAAAAAAAATAAAAAATAAAATAAGAAATAAAATATAATAATTTAACTAAAATAAAGTAAAATTAAATAAATTATAAAAATAAAATTATAAAAAAAATATTTCTCTTAACAAAAAATCTGAAAAGCCCTCCCACTTCTCATGGTATTTAGCTCCACCTTGCACATACCTTGGCGTATACGTAACATTCAGCGAAAATCAATATGCGCCAGCAGTTACCTGAGAGCAGCACAGAAATTTCGCTTACAAAGCAACTTTCCAAGGAATTTGTTGCATAAATTTAATTTATGCATAATTGCTAGCCAAGCAACGGTGCTTTTGTATATAAAATTTGTTGGTTTTATATAGAAATAGAAGGCGAAATAGAATAAATAACTAACTGGCATAGGTAAGACGCAGGCATGTTTGCGAGCTGTTTGTTTAGTGCCTCTTTTTGGTCATTACAGACAGACAATATTTGTTTATAATTTATGTGCAACATGCGTGCTAGTTTTGGAAGAAAGGCAAAGAACAACAAAAAGTAGATAAACTTAAGAGAAACTTTTTTTTTGGCTACCAAAGGCAAATGTAGAAGGAGAAAGGCAGTGTATGTCAGTGTAGAAGCTGAAACTGGAATATTTAAGATACAAATCATGCATGTTTTTGGTATAGCTACAAGTGAATTTTGGAATATACCTGGCCAAACACTAGTGAACATACATTATAACATAAAAATATTTATGTAAATAAATTGAAAAGTATGTTTTATGTAAAATTTTATTAAACAAACTTTCTGCCAATTTTAGCTTTTGTCGGCAACTTCTGTAACTGCATTTGTCTGTGATAATTTTATAGTTTCTCATGTACATTTCTATTTGACAATGTTGAGGTTTTGCTTGCAAATTTCCAGTTTAATATCTTTTTTGGAATTTTTTTGAAATTCTTTTAATTATTTTTCCCATAAAACTTTCACAATCTCTCAATTTGTTTTCATAGTTCGAGTTTTCCTAGGATTGGTTTATATTAATCACTTAATTAGAAGCAAGAACAAACTTTTTGATGGATTAATTTTGTAAATATTTATTTAGTAATTTAACGGTAAATGCATATATATACCATATATATATGTATATATAACTAATGTAGTGGATTTTGTGTTTAAACACTTTTTGTTTATACAACAAATTTTAGCTAATTTAAAAGTGTAATTAATATGTGTAGCTTATAGTAAAAAAAGGGTTTCCCTTGTCAGAGCTAAATGTGTGTGGGGGAAGTGAGGAAAGTTATTGACTGCCATTCACCAGGAACTGGTCAGAAGAAGAAGAGATGAGTGTGGCAGCTCTTATCAAAGAAGTAAAATAAATATTTTGCATAGTTTTGAATATTTTACTCGGCACTCACTAGGATTCGTAGTACAATAGGATCACCGCTGTAAATGGTTATTGAACACCAGAAAATCCGTCACTTTGTACGATTTTCTCTGTAGTTTGAGTTCAATTTAAAATAAATTGTAATATATAAAAATTATTTTGTTATTATTAATATTTTAAATTGAGCTTGAACCCATTTAATATAGCACTAAAACAGTTTTTTTTTGTTTTGAAAATCTTCATTTTTTAATACGAATATTGAATGCTTTTTCATCTATATGTATGACTTAAAAATGTAGATTCTGGGCGATAATGCTATCGATTTTCTTAAATATATTTTATAACATTCTAGTAGATGCCCATTTACCTTATTTCCTCTTGAATTCTCACGACCACTCTCTTCTTAATCGGATCTTTCAAGCACCAATAAATAAAGCTCGGCTTCAGAATCATTTACAATGTGAGTTGTTGGAAGTAAAATAGTAAAATTCTTGGTTTGAAAGTCTTATTTGACACTTCAGTGAGGTACTTGGAAAATAGATTTTTCGAAACAGACTTTTTATACACAATAAAAATTAAAGAAGCCTCCGTTTTTTTTACAAATATTTTCTTAATTGAAAATTAATTTTAATCAAGTACATAATAATCAATACTAGCTATAAACTTTTGCAATATCTTGCATAGCTTCATAGTCTCAACAGTGCTAGACTTCTGTGGTTTATAGGCGCTGAAGTACTGGCCAAAGACCTTCAGCCTACTTTTAGTCGGAAAATTTTTCAACCTACAAAAGGTCTTTCGATCGAAATAAATGCTAGTGAGAATGGTTCAAAGTCCAAGCTGGCTATATGGTGGGTATAATTTACCAAACCAAGCTCCCTCAAATTCTCTCTGATCACTAAAGACATATGAAGTCTGGCGTGATCTTACGATGAAACATCACACTTTTGGTATTGATTCACAGTGGACGCTTTGTTTTTAAAAAACTTGTTGTAAGCTGGTTAATTGCGGACAAGTAGAGCACTGAATTGTTTATATCGCCTGAATGCAGCTGCCTATAATCATACTGTACACTTACCCCCGCATTAACTTGTTTGCCTACAATTCAGACTTTACGGTCATTTGTGGGGAATCATCGACGTCTGGCTATGAATTTTGTCAATTTACATTCTAGTGCTCAACTCATTGTGATCAGTTGCTTCTGTTGCTTCAGAAAAACTTCCCTCCTGTCGTATTTCAAAAGAATTTTACTGACGATAATTCAGCCAATGCATTTTTATAATTTAATTTGTAAAGCACTCAAGCATCGATCTTCTTTGAGTAGCCAGCCTTCATTGAATGATTCTGAACTGTCAGCTGGCCACTGGCAAACCAGCGTCTTTTCCCACCAGTTACAGAATTTCATCTGCTTTTCAAGTGGCTATCCGACGATAAAGTGTTGCAGCTTTGATATCAAAATTTCCACGAAAGAGAGAGCAAACCACTTTTGAGACTGGCGTTTGCTTCAAGCATTGCCACCGTCAACCAAACACATTCTTCGACACATTTTTGCCTTTATACAGTAAAAAAAAAGAAATTGCATACATTTTTTTTATGTATTTTTTCGGGAGTTTCACTATTTTGAAGATCAAAAAAACCTTTTGCTCTAACGAAATTTTATGGTTTTAAAACACAAGCTGACACAACAGGCTTAGTATTGTCCGAAATAAGAATGTCATCCCGACAAGTGACAACAACCATGGAGACCTATGGACTGCTAACAAAACTATTAAAATTGATAATGTGCATGAATTAGTTTGTTTGCAAAATATGGTTCGACGAAAGCATGTACGGCAATCGGAAGCTAAGAGTAATCTACTTTATCCGCCAACAAGAGCCTCCTCAATATCGCTCATAAGATCCCATCGAGTATAATGTGTGTCAGAC
This sequence comes from Ceratitis rosa, assembly GCA_037013455.1. Classification (NCBI taxonomy): domain Eukaryota; kingdom Metazoa; phylum Arthropoda; class Insecta; order Diptera; family Tephritidae; genus Ceratitis; species Ceratitis rosa. The sequence continues at coordinate 10,064,305 of JAWMAG010000065.1, forward strand.
TAAAGCCTATCATCAACAAACTGGTTGGACCTAATCAGTGTGGCTTTAAATCAGGTAAATCCACCATTGACTAATTATTCACCATATGAAAAATCTTGGAAAATGCCCGTGAAAAGGAAATCGATACCTACCGTCTCTTCGTCGACTTTAAAGCAGCTTTCGACAGCACGAAAAGGAACTGCTTCTACGCCGCTTTGTCTGAATTTGGTGTACCGGCAAAACTTATGCGGCTACGTAAACTGGCCAAAACTTCGTTAAGATCAGGAAAGACATGTCCAAGCCGTTCGTTACTCAGCGACGTATCAGACAAGGTGACTTCTTCAATTTATAACAGAAGAATATAGCTGCAGAGCTGAAAAGAGAAGATATAATCTTCTACAATAGTGTACTTCAGCTGGTGTACGCCGATGATATTGACATATTTTGCCTCAGCACTCGCATTGCGAGTTCTACTTTCTCCACACTAGCTCCCACATCATTGTGGACAGTCATAACTATGAAGTCGTATATAACTTTGTCTATATAGGAACCAGTATTAATACCATTAATACCAACAAAAATGTCAGGCTTGAAATCCAGCACAGAAATAATCTTATCAACATGTGCTTCTTTGCACTGAGTGGACAAATGAAAGGTAATGTCCTCTCTGGACCACAAAAGACCAAACTCTACAAGTCACTCATCGTTCCCCTCTTGCTTTATGATGCCTGAGCATGGAGTTTAAGAGAGTTTGTATAAGATTTATGATAACATTGACAGATCTTAGCGAATCAAGAGGTTGATGCCGTCTACCGGTGTGTTTGTTGAAGGTTGCCGGTTTTACTAGTAGATGTCGCTAGCAATATATATAAATTTCTATAATTTGGCATGTATGTAATCTTTTTCTATTGACATTAACATACAAAAATACGTAAGTCACATTCCGCCAAAATAATAGCGTCATATTTGTTTACCTCAGTGAATATGTCGAGTTTCGTTCCAAGTAAATCGCATTTGCGGCATTCGTTGCTTTTCTTATTTCATCAAAAGAAAAAAGCAGCAGTTGCTGGTAGAAACTTATGGTGAACATGCTCCAGTGATTAGAACAAGTGAGACATGGTTTCGTCAATTTAAAAGTGGAGATTTCGATTTGACAGACAAAGAACATCCTGGTGCAGCGAAAAAATTCGAAGACGAGGAATTGCAGGCGTTATTGGATGTTGGTCCAACCCAATCGCAACAAAAATTAGCAGAAACACTACATATGACTCGAGGAGCAATTTACCAACGTTTAAAAGCCATGGGAAATATCCAGAAGTATGGAAAATGGGTGCCACACCAACTGAACGATAGACAAATGGAAAATCGAAAAACCGTTTGTGAAATGCTGCTTCAACGATTCGAAAGGAAATCTTTTCTGCATCGAATTGTTACGGGGGACGAAAAATGGATTTATTTTGAGAACCCGAAGCGAAAAAAAATCATGGCTTTCCTCTGATGAAGCTGGCCCATCGACTGCAAGGCCAAATCGCTTTGGCCGTAAGACAATGCTCTGTGTTTGGTGGGACCAGTGTGGTGTGGTGTACTACGAGTTGTTAAAACCTGGTGGAACGGTGAACACGGATCGCTACCGACAACAAATGATCAATTTGAATCATGTGTTGATCGAAAAACGGTCCGAATGGGCCCGAAGACATAGCAAATTTATCTTGCAACATGACAATGCGCCGTCTCATACCGCTAAACTGGTGAAAGACACATTAAAAACACTTAATTGGGAAATATTTTCACACCCGCCGTACTCTCCAGACTCTCGCCCCGTCCGACTATCACCTTTTCGCATCGATGGGACACTCCCTTGCAGAGCAGTGCTTCGCTAATTTTGAAGAAGTCGAAAAATGGCTCGTCGAATGGTTTGCCTCGAAAGGGGAAAAGTTTTTTTGGAATAGTATCCATAATTTGCCTGAGAGATGGGCAAAATGTGTAGAAACCAATGGTCAATACTTTAAAATGTTGGGATTCCTCTGAAAATTAAGTGTTTTCTTTATCGAAAAAACCGGCAAATTTCAACTGGTATATATTCGTTTGTCCTTCAGCAATTCGGCTGCAAACTGCAAACATTTTCCCTCAATATACTCAAAGTGCCAAAACCAATGGTATACATGCGCTGCCGATGTATGTAAGAATATACAGATATATGTATTATATATATATACGTATATATGCACACAGCAGTTACAATTTATTTGTATTTTTTTTTTGCTGTAAATATGCAATATTTCCATTTTCAATTTACGGAAAGGAATTTGCCAACAGCACCCACGAATCGCGGCACTTTTGCTTTATTTATATATTGTAATATGTATACAGACATATGTGCATACCTATGTATATATACATATAAATGTATAAGAAATATATCTACATTTAATTGCTCACAGTTTCAACACATAAAAATATTTCCAATCAATTCAAACGCGCTCTTCAATACAAGCATATGTATGTATGTATGTATGTATCTATATATGTGTTAAGTGCATGAAGAGCAAGCTATATATCTTTAGTTTATATGTATACCATATATGTACAACAAATTGTCCTCCAACTACCAGCAACGACCTTCTCTTACGCGGACGGAGTGCTCTACCCTCTGCCTGACATCGGCCTGACTATACCCACATGGACATATGTACATTTACACATACATATGTCCAGCTGATGCTGTGTGTCGCTGAAATATTGCTAACTCACCTCTTTTTGGCTGCCAACCAAGTAATTGTCAACCAAGTGGCGCATGGCGCACAGTGACTGGCCGTTTATTCTGTATATGTGTATGTATATGTAGATATGTTTAAATAAATGTATGTGTGAAAATGTGTTTTTTTTCCAATTTTTTTCTTTTTAATTAATTGTAAGCGAAAAATAATTACTGTTGTTCGAAAGATGTACAACATCACCAGCGACAATTGTCGTTGCGGTGCGCTCACTCGAAGGACACACGCTGTCGGTGCCGCTGATGGACAATAATGACACACACATGCTGCTAATCATTTGTCAGTGTGGCTTAGAATTTATAATATTTAGTTGTATGTATATATATGCATATTAGATATTTTTACATATATTTATTATGTTAGGCTTAGTAGCTGTTGTGTCTGCTGGTCTTATGGGCGTTTAATTAAAAATGCGACAGTGACAGAGACAGCAAATTTTTTTTTTAACGAAGCATTACAAGCATAAAGCTAATTAAATTCAGAGTAATGAAAATTTTAAATATTTCAAAATGCAAGGCAGAGCGAAATAAGTGTTTACGAGAGGCTTAACAAAAGTTCGGTAAGTTGATCAGAGAAAAAAACAAAAATTCCTTTTGTAGTTATTCGTAAACTTTGTCCTTTTGAGCTCCTGTTGCGCTCCATACTATGTGTAACTGTTTGAATCCTGGATCGTACTTATAGAACCAAAATTTATCCCCAGTAATGACTTTACTAAATTTACTGGACTGACCATTGAGCAAAATGCACTCGAGTCTCTTTTTGAGCCTCATTTAAAATTCGTGGTACCCATCGAGCAGATTTCTTCGTATATCCCAGGTAATTACTTAATATTCGCGATACGGCCATGGCATTCAAGCTCAATTCATTAGCAATCATTTCTTGTTTCCATCGTGAGTCTTCAGTGGAAGATTTTGGTCGACCTTTTCGGGGCTGGTCCCCAACGAAAAAATGTTCGTTCTGGAATCTTCTGAACCACTTAGATATAGTATTCAATGACAGTGCAATCGTTCCATATACAATTTGATATTCACTAAGCCGAAGAGAATCACATCTTGATTTTCTGTTTGCGTTGGTGTAGGAATTACGTCCTGACTATCCTCAGCTACGTTGGATTTTCTCTCCTCCACTTTAGCCGATCGTTCTAAAATTTGAAGGGAAGACTAATAAAGTAATTGCAAAAGGATTTGGATTTTTTTGATTTAACAAAAACAAATTGAAAGTCACCAACTGACCGAACTTTTGTTAATCCCCTCGTTATGCCACAGGTAGAGTGTTGGATTTCTTATAAGAAAAATAAAAAAATTGTAAAGTTGTTTATATAATATGATAAAATATCACACAAAGTACCTAAGAAATATTTTCTCAGCTTACATTTTCAGTAAATTTTCTACTGCATGTAACAATAATCCGCATTGTCTGCCAAAGCCATATTTTTACACTGTTTGTGGAATTTTTCTAAAATAAAATTTTCTCTAATAAAGCCATTTTTCCATTAAGCCCTTATTTCATCTGACTTTCAAGTAACATTTGAAAGGTTAATCTGCCACTTTTGTGGCTAAAGATGGGCCTACAACATTAGCTTATAAAAATGCCCTTCTCTTTACTTAGAAAAACTCCATGAATCAATTATACTTCTTTACCGATTATAGCCGAGTCAACAACAGCGCACCATTCCCTCCTTCTTTTCACTGTTTTGCGCCAATTGGAGATACCAAGTCCAGCCAAGTACTTCTCCACCTCGTCTTTCCAACGGAGTAGAGCTGTTCCTTTTCTTCTGCTTTCCCCGGCGGGTACTTTTTTCTCTTCCATCTGGACCATATGACCTAGCCAGCGTTGCCACTATCTCCGGGTTCACTGAATTTTATCAATGTCACCGTAAAACTCATACAACTCATCGTTCCATTGACTCCTGTATTTGCCGTTCCCAACTCGCAGAGGACCATAAATCTTATGCAAAACTTTTCTCTCGAAAGCTTCCAACCCCGATTCATCGACTGTTGTCATTCTCCATGCGTACATATCATCTGGTGTATGATATGTACGCATGGAGAATGGACATAAGGAGTGACTTGTGGTCTTTGTTGGTCGAGAGAGCACGTTACCTTTCAATTGCTCACTCAGGGCAAAGAAGCACCGGTTGGAATTATATTCCCAGGCTGACATTGTTGTTGGTATTAATACTGATTCGAAGATAGACGAAGTTATCTACGATTTCAAGGTGATGAAGGGAACCGAGTCGCGAGCTCTATGACTGTTCATTCAATGATAGATGATATTTCGATCTAGCCTTCATTCACCAGTAGACCTAAATGCTTCGCTTCCTCTTGCAGTTTGGAGAAAGTACAACCCATGGCACGGAGTCAATATTGTTAATGTCATCGGGGTATGCCAGCAGCTGTGTACTCTTATAGGAAATTGTACCTTTCTATTCAGCTCTGCAGCTCTTAGTATTTCCTTCAGCAATAAATCTCGTTTGGTATCGAACGACTCGGAGAGGTCTTTCCCTATCCTGAGGGAGCTTCTAGTGTTGGTTAACGTCAGTTTACATAGCCGTATAAGTTTTGCAAGAATACCAAATTCAGATATAGGGCGTAGAGGCAGCTCCTTTTCGTACTGCCGAAGGCTGCTTTAAAATTAGCGATATGATGGATAATTGGCCGTTAGGTGATGTGTATTTAAACACATATGCTCAATAAGACCTATATGTAATATTAAAGAGGCTTATTCCACTATCTCAGGGGTCCCCTTTTTTGTGGATTGGACAGAGCACACGTCGAGCATTCGTCCGACCATATTCAGCAAACAAACTAATGCTTGTCAGTGCTTTACCGCCATATTTAAATAGCTCTGTCGTTAATCCATCGAAACTCACCGCTTTAAAGGTTTTCAGGCGGTCGATTGCTACTTAAGCTTCTTTATAGTCTGGATAGTATAAAACATCTAACCCTTCGTCATCGATTGGGGAATCGGGTTCGACATCTCCGGGTGTTGTGCTTTCACTACCATTCAGTAGGCTGGAGAATTGTTCCCTACCTAAGTTCAGTGTAATCTAGGCATCAGCTACTAGACCACCTCTTTGTAACCTACAAAAGTTTGCTCCGGTATTGTAACCTGCTGTAGGGTGCCGCAACTTTTTTCAGAATTTTTTAACCTTAAGGTATATCTGTAGATCAGTTCCTCAAGCTCTCCATACTCAGGTATTTCGGTCCCACTCTTTTTCTGCCTGTATATGCGTCTTGCTTCACTATTCAGAGTTCTCGATATCTATTCCATCTCACACGTGTTGTGGTCAATCGCAGCATTGTGAGGTAGGCAACTTTGTTTTCTCTGCACTACAGCATGTCAATGGTGCCACATGGTACCAGCAGTTCATTTGATCTATCCAAAAGCTAATAGTTTCATTTCCAGGGAGCACGAGATGCCATTCCACCGTGTTCTTATACCAAGTTGCTGAAGAGTGTAGATATAAAGTTTTTCTACAAGTAATAAAAATATACCATTATTATTCCAAGCGCATTCCTAAATCATACATACATAATATGTTAGTATAAGATACCGTAAAAGCAAATATAAAATAAAAATATTTTTACTGTCACTTGAGACATAATTTGCCGTTGACCAACCAACCAACCAACCAACCAAGTAACCCTCAGAAACCTAGCGGACCTTATGTTGTAAACGAAATGGCACACATTCATCTGCTCACCAACACGAACAGTGGCTTTCTTCTTCTTCTTCTCCACATTCTTTATTCTTCATGGGCAAACACAAAAGCCGTTGCGTAACTGCTGCTACGCACTTTTTCGCTTTTCGTTAGCAGATTTTCTCATTTCACCTCAACTGGTGCGTAGTTGCGTCGTTGAAAATGTTTGTATGTTACCTAGATATGTATATATATGTACTCATAGGTACACATACGTGTATATATTATTTTCTTTGTGTCTTTTGTATTTTATTTGCACACTTAGCTGAAAGTTGTTATGTGTCGCTTGCAAAGCTGTTTAGATTTCTGTTTTGTTTTTTTTTTTTTTTGTTTATCTATATTTCAAGATTTTTTATGTGTTTTTGCTTGTTTAGAGTTTTGTTGAAAACTGCTTTAAGCGTAAGAATATGATGTGTCTTATATTTATACATATTGCATATTATATAATATTTCTCTATATTACAGAAAATTATTATTATTTATTTGCATTAATAAAAAAAAGAAAAATTTCTCGTTTTAGAAAAAAATTTGGTATTATATTATAAGCAAAAAAAAATGAAAAATTTCGAATTTCGAATTTAGAAAATATTTTGATATTATATTATAAGCAAAAAAAAAAAAGAAAAATTACGAATTTCGAATTTAAAAAAAATTTTCATACTATATTATAAGCAAAAAAAAAAATGAAAAATTTCGAATTGAAAAGTATTAAGAATAGAAGGTTTTAAAAAAAATTATATATTTTTCTATGCAAAATTAAATTTATATTAAATTTTCATATATTTTATACTTAGAAAAAATGTTCAAATAAATAAAAAATTGTGATTTAAAAAATAAAGTATAGAAATCATACACATAAATTAACAACCACCGCTAATTCCGCCACAAAAAGTTTCTTTTCAAAGCCCATCATATCCATATCACAGCACGTCTTATAAATAAAAACTGATACATATGATAATATGTCATTTAATTCCGTCTACAATAAGCTAAAACCCCTTTACACTTATGTTTATAAACTCGTATATATATATGTACGTACAGCTGCTGCTAATGAAATATCACAGAATTAACGCTTATACCTGCAGTACTGTACAATATGAAACTACAACAACAAAATCATTGAAATTTAATTGTCAATCATTTGTTGCACACAAATCGTGATAATTACTTGTTAGTGTTGCAATAAGTAGTGTTGATGCGTATGCCTAGGCGTATACGTGGCTTATAGCTAATAACAATGAATTGGCGGTAACGTATACGCCAAGGTTGTCGAAATTATTAATGTCATATACATATGTATGTACGTTAGAAATTAAAAAAATTAGTAAAATTTTAACTAATTTATTAATTTAATTATAATAATAGAAAATTGTGTATTAATAAGTATACGTGTAGTTAAAGCAAAAAAAACTAAAAGTTTTATATATACATATTTTTTTATATATTAATATAACTGCTAATAAGTATGTGAAACACACGGATTTATGAAAAAAAGTGATATTTTTACGTAGATTTTTCCAATTGAAATTAGTTAAGCATAAATTTCATAGTAATTATTATGATCATTATTATTATTACTTTTATTGTTAATTACACGTATAAGGAAAATTACAAAATAATTATATTATCACAAGCTACCAGGGCTATCGGCTCATAGTAATTATAGTATAAAAAATGAAATAAAATACGAAAAAAAGCAAGTAAAATGACAAATACACAAAATATAATTAAATTATTAAAGCAAATAAAAGAAGAAATACACAAAAAATAATTAAATTATTAATGCGCAAATTATTTTTTTTTCAATTAAATCTTTGATTTAAAAATAAAAATAATAAAATTAAAAAAAAATTCAACGCACTTACAAAATTAGTACGAAAATTATATTATTTATAAAAATAGATTATTTATTGCTAAATCTTTTCAAATATTATATAATTTTTAATAAGTGTTAAATTATTAATTTTTTTCAAAAATCACTGTTTTTATAAAAAAAAAATATTTTAGAAAATTATTCATGTAAATACATATAAAGTAAACGAATATCCAAAATTATAGAACAGTAATATTTCTAATTGCGGTCATCCCTCGATAGATATGCCCCGCTTTCTGAGTGTATTTCTACAGTGAAATAAAAGCTCTTTACAAAAAGTCATCAGCGGTTACAATATATATACATAGTAAGTATTGAAAAATACATGAAAAATTTTCAAATTATTTCCAAGCAACTTTTTCGCAGAAAAATTTGTTTACAACTTTATGGAAATTAAAAACAATTATGTTTATCACAATGAAAGAAAATTCATAAAAGTTATAAATAGGAGGAGGAAATATTATAAAGCTGTCAAAGTAACTTACAAATTTATACAACGAAAATATTTCGCATAAGCCTTACAGTAAATTTATATATGTATTTTTTTAATAATAAAAAATTAAAAAAAAAAAATTGTGTAAAAAAAATTAAAAAAAAATGTAGAAAAAAATTCCCTTATCAAAAAAAATATTTCAAAACTTTAGAAAACTATATTTTCGAAAATACACAAACAATAAACAATACAATATAAATACGCTTATTGAACTCAAAAAGAATTGATTTTAGCAGGCAATAAAAAAAATATTATTGCATTTTTTAACCTTAAAAATTGAATGAAAAGTAAGCATGTCTGAGTCTAAGATTTCAAGTGAACTAAATTTAATTTTTTTTACTAATGTTATTACAATTTTTGCTAAAAATTTATGGTGCGTGAGAAATAACTATTAAATAAAATATAAAATATTAATTATGCATTGCAAAGTATGAAATTTCGATACATAATAAATTTTTTATTTAAATATATTTTATTTTAAATCCCTTAAACTTTATGAAATTTCCCTTACGGGTGTCACGGCGTATAAGTAACAAAAATGTGCTTTCCTTTTATAAAAATTTTAATTACGAAAATTTTCATTTTATGTACGCCGAAAAAACCGAGTTTTGCTTATAAAATTAAGTAAGAAATTTAATATATAAATTCCAAAAATTATATCACTGAAATTCTTCGAAGCGCAAAAAGTTTTAGAATTACAAGAAAAAATTAAAGTGACAAAAATATTAAGCTAAGAAAAAAGTTGTCACAATGAACCTTTTCCCCTCTTAAATCTCAGTGTTCAATGGTATTAATTTTCTTAGCTTCCTCCTTTCAGTTTTCTTGCCAACATATTTGGCCTTATTTTTAGCGTGCCCAACACTTTATTGAGCGTAATTTTCTGCCTAATTTATATTTAAGTGCATTCTCTGGCCAGTCGCTGTTCCACCGTAAAATCGTTTGCTCGCCATAAAACTTAGCGTATTTTACTTTTAGTTCAGCCACTTTTTGCAATTTTCTGTGGCTTAGCGAAATTAACTAAAACGACGCGTAGCTGCAAGCTTACTTTAGGTCATTTGACTACTACCTTAGTTGCAGCAGTTCCTGAGTACATACAAGCACATGTATATATAAATACATATATATATACTAAAATACTTTTATATTATTACAAAGCATTAGCAGCAAAAATCCAGTCTTTGCCGCGTATTTCTGGCTGTGTTCAATCCCTTTACTCGCTCAGCGCAAGCTAATTGAAATATATGTAACAGGTATACCTACATATATTGTGTGTAACATACATATGTATGGACTAGGGCAAACAAACTCACTCTTACAAATTTTTAATTAACTTACATATAGTTTTGTTGATTTTATGTTCTCGTAATTATAAACTATACCGCACAGAATCTAAGTCACAGAAGTGCTTGAGGAAAATTGTCTAACACACACACACCCACGAAATATATATATGTGCATGTATGTACTCATACGCTTAAGCTACTAACATCCTTACTATATTATTTAGTATTCTCTGCGCATTTATAACGCTGACCTTTGCCTTTTATGTTCTCCCTTTTTCTCTTTTACTCATTTCCCGTCTACTCAAACAAATTGACGCATATAAAAATTTACGGTACTTCGCATTTGTTATACTTGTATGAGAAATTACCAGTTTTACTTTATTTTGTTTTGCTTTAAAAAGTTTTCAGTTCTTTTTCACATTATGCTTTTCTAACCTTTTTCTGTTTTATTCTGTTTTCATCAAAGTATTCACTTGCTAAGCATAATTTAGTTGGAATTATTCGTATGAGTTTACATATTAACTACTTGTACTTTGTAAAATTAGCCGAGTGGAAAATTCATCAGCAGCAGAGAGTACAAGTGCTCGTGAATTAAAAACAGAATTTAGTTTTAGGTTTTGAAATACTTTTCCCTATTAATAAAAATTAAATTAAAACTAAGAATTTAAGAAAAGTTCTACAACAAAACTTTCTTCTAATAAAACTAATTTAATTTATATTAAATAATATAAAATTAAATCAGAAACAATAAAATAAAATAAAATAGTAAAATAAAATAACAAAACAAAAATAAGATGGACTTAAATAAAACAAAATAAAAGAAAATAAAATAAAATAAAATAAAATAAAATAAAATAAAATAAAATAAAATAAAATAAAATAAAATAAAATAAAATAAAATAAAATAAAATAAAATAAAATAAAATAAAATAAAATAAAATAAAATAAAATAAAATAAAATAAAATAAAATAAAATAAAATAAAATAAAATAAAATAAAATAAAATAAAATAAAATAAAATAAAAAAATAAAATAAAATAAAATAAAAGAAAATAAAATAAAATAAAACAAAATAAAATAAAATAAAATAAAATAAAAGAAAATAAAATAAAATAAAATAAAATAAAATAAAATAAATTAAAATAAAATAAAATAAAATAAATAAAAATAAAATAAAAAAAAAAATAAAAAAAATAAAATAAAATAAAATAAAATAAATTAAAATAAAATAAAATAAAATAAAATAAATTAAAATAAAATGAAATAAAATAAAATAAAATAAAATAAAAAAATAAAATAAAATAAAATAAGATGAAATAAAATAAAATAAAATAAAATAAAATAAAATAAAATAAAATAAAATAAAATAAAATAAATTAAAATACAATAAAATGAAATGAAAAAAAATAAAATAAAATAAATTAAATAAAATAAAATAAAATAAGTAAAATAAAATAAAATAAAATAAAAAAAAAAAATAAAAAAAAATAAAATAAAAATTATGAAATGAATTGTAATGAAATAAAATCAAATAAAATAAAATAAAACCAACTAAAATAAAATTAAAAAAAAAATTATAAGCAAAAATCAAAATAAAATAAAATAAAATAAAATAAAAAAATAAAATAACAAAACAAAAATAAGATGGACTTAAATACAATAAAATAAAATAAAATAAAATAAAATAAAATAAAATAAAATAAAATAAAATAAAATAAAATAAAATAAAATAAAATAAAATAAAATAAAATAAAATAAAATAAAATAAAATAAAATAAATGAAAATTAAATAAAATAAAAAAATTAAAATAAAATTAAATTAAACAAAATTAAATTAAATTAACTTAAATTAAATTAAATTAAATTAAATTAAATTAAAGTAAATTAAATTAAATTAAATAAAATAAAACAAAATAAAATAAAGTAGAATAAAATAAAATAAAATAAAATAAAAGAAAATAAAATCAAATCAAATAAAATAATGTAAAATAAAAAAAATAAAAAATAATTAAAATAAAATTAAATAAAAATAAATTAAATAAAAAATATAATACAAAGTAAAGGAAATAGAAAAATACAGACGTAAATAAATTCTGTAAATGAATGAAAAATAATAATATAATATTAATTTATAAATTAAAAATAAACAAAAGTTAAGAAAAATATAATAAACGACATTAAATTGAATTAATGTAGGTTGAATTAAATCTAATTTACGATATTAGAATACAGTAAAATTAATTTAAATAAAATAAAATTTATATTAAATTATTTTAAAGAGAAAAATATAAAGTAAAATACAAGAAATTAAAGTTAAAATTACATTACGAAATGAACGACAGCAAAAAAGTTTTTTAGCTACGTCTTAAAGATTTAAAAATTTCTTGCAATCATCCCCTGCTTCGTGATCACTTAGTAGCTCTTAAAAATTTAAAAGCTTAAGGCTGTACTTAGATTTGAAAACAGCAAAAAGACATTAAGTCTTCATGGTACATTCACCCCACGTACCCATACATATGTACCCAATATAAGAAACAACTCAAATAAGCCATTAGAAATTTTCTTACATTAAATTATTTGTGAAGAGCAACTGTCTTACACAATTTCACCTTTAGACTAAAGACTAAACAAATTAAAAAAAAAAAAAGTGTAGGAAGACGTATACAAACATATGTTTTTGTTGCTGTGTATGCATGAATTTTATTTTCCATCCAGACAACGTAAAGTAGCAACACCTGCTGATGCATAAACTTTACACACACTTTAAATGCTCATTAAAAATGTCATTTATGCGCACGAGAATATATTAAGTACTTAAGTTAGACATATGTCAGCAAGTATCCCTTGTATGCATGTCTTCTGAGACTTCTTCAATGCGATAAAGTGAGATTTTTCAACAGCTGTCCTCTCAAGCTTTGACATTTATTTGCGCAAAATCAGTGAAATAATGTGTAAAGTATTGCTACTTAAACATAATTTTATGAGATTATGGTGAAAATTCGCTGAATTATTAAATATAAAAAGCAAACTTTAGTATTTGTGTTGATTTATGGGTAAATAACTTTATTACTATGCACATTTATTTGGCTTTAAACGTGAGTATTATTTTGATAAATAATAATTTACATTTTTTTTTGCATTTTAGCTGAATCAGCACTGCGTATACGCAACCGAGTAATAAAGGAGTAGTATTATTTAATAATGAAAATATATTTTTCATGCGAGCTGTCATAATTTGATAATAAAAACAAGTATATTGCTGTCAGAAAATGAATGAATATAAATTTATAGATTTAAAAGTTAATTAAATTGTTTAAATAGCCCTCTAAATACACATCTTTTATGAAAGAAAATTCACAAGTAATATTTAAATATCTTTATTAAAGATTTTTGTGGGAAAAATTTCGTTATATTCCTTTTTAAATAGAGTAAAGATGAATACGGGCTTAACGCTAACTAGTTACTTTTTTGTCCATTTTGAACTAGTATGATACTACTTTAACTCTGGGGAAAATCTGATAATTGTCTTACTTTAGCACATTGTTTAGAAAAAAATAATAAATGTAGGTACTGAGGAAAAACAGTTTTCTTGCTTGGCATACTAGCTAGGGAAAAGCGGATTCCCTTGAAAGCGGTTCATTTTTATTATATTATGCCTATACACTAATTTTTATATAAAGTACACAACTGAGCTGAAGGCTGAATCCACCATCATTGATGTAAAAAAAAAAATAAGCAAAACAATTAATCTTCAGCGGCTTATCATTGCTGTCAGAGTGGCTGCAAGAAATAATTAGCGAAAAAAACAGTTTGTGGTACACGCGCCTACAGATAGATAGAAAATTACAACAGCACAGTAAAGACAGACAGAAATTTACCCCAACAATCACATTTTGGTATAACTATAAATATCTATTAACGTAGAATAGTTGTTGGCAAACAATTGTTTATGCTTTTGTTTTCATCATAATACACGCTATGACAAACATTGGCTGGCACTCAGCGAACAATACATACTTCTATGTATATGCCCATAATTTTTCTTTTTTTTTAATTTTTCCAATAAGCCATTATGTAAGTGCTAGTAAAGGAAAAGTCCACACTTCTGTTGTATTATAAAATGAATATATTATATACATTTATATTTATATTATGTATTTAGGGCTGTTGTATAACGACTTTTTTCTATTTATTGTGTCTTAGCTGTTTAACTATCATTATCATTGTAACAAAAAGTGAAATAAAAAAAGAAGAAACAGTAGGAGAAGATTTAATCGACTACTAAAGGCCAAAATCAGACCAATTGACAGACTTCTATATCGAGAAAACTTATTAAGTTCAATTTTACTATTTTATTTTATATAACTTTATTTTATTTATTTTAATTTATTTTATTTTATTTTATTTTATGTAATATTTTATTTCATTTTGATTTTTGTTTATTATTTTTTTTTTTAATTTTACTTTATTTGGTTTTATTTTATTTTATTTTATTTTATTTTACTTTATTTTATTTTATTTTATTTTATTTTATTTTATTTTATTTTATTTTATTTTATTTTATTTTATTTTATTTTATTTTATTTTATTTTATTTTATTTTATTTTATTTTATTTTATTTTATTTTATTTTATTTTATTTTATTTTATTTTATTTTATTTTATTGTATTTTATTTTATTTTATTTTATTTTATTTTATTTTATTTTATTTTATTTTATTTTATTTTATTTTATTTTCTTTTATTATTTATTACTTTATTTTGCTTTATTTAATTTAATTTCAATTTATTTGATTTTATTTTACTGTATTTTTATTTTATTTTATTTTATTTTATTTTATTTTATTTTATTTTATTTTATTTTATTTTATTTTATTTTATTTTATTTTATTTTATTTTATTTTATTTTATTTTATTTTATTTTATTTTATTTTATTTTATTTTATTTTATTTTATTTTATTTTATTTTATTTTATTTTATTTTATTTTATTTTATTTTATTTTATTTTAGTTTATTTTATTTAATTTAATTTAATTTAATTTAATTTTATTTTATTTTATTTTATTTTATTTTATTTTATTTTATTTTATTTTATTTTATTTTACCTTACGGTATTCTAATTTATTTTATATTGTTTTATTTATTTTTTAATTTTATATTTTTTCAATGAAAATAATGTGTGTTAGTGTATGTTGGCACAATAACCAAAAATATAACCTCTGATTTAATTTAAATTTTATTTACTTGAAATTACACTCAAACACACATACACACACATGCAAAAGGTTTGCAATAGTCTAATCGGAGTGCAGCAAAAATCCGGTAAACCATTTTAGAGAAAAATAAATATTTATACTAACAAACAAACAGCAAGTTTAAAGGCCTTTATGCTCATGTGTGTACGTATATTTGTATAAAAATTAGAAAAAAAAGTTATACACAACAAAACAAATGTACGTTTAAATAAATATTTGCCAAAACCAAAACGCAAATAAACGCACTCACACACTCATCAGTATACTAATGCATATCCACCTATGTGTATGTGCTGATATGCTGAATGTATAACAATGCCAGAGTTGCATTGTTAAATAAGTTAGTAAATGAGTGAATAAGTCTCACTTGTCTTGTTTGGCATTTTATCTCGTATAAACAGGCAAATGCCACAAAATCCGTAGAGAATACATTTACGTATACACACATGTGTTGTATTTTAATAACTATTGTAACGAAATAGGCTTATATGATTATAAGTGTGTGTGTATATATAAGCTACTATAAATGTATAATTGTTAATAATAAAATGCAAATACAATAACAACAAGTAGTTATAATTGACTATATGTATTGAAAGCATGCTCAGCATATGTACATACATATGTCTATATGTATCTACAAGCTTTGGCATATGTTACCCCAACAACATCAACAACAATACCAACCGAATGTTGTGCAATCAAAAGCCACGCGAATTAATTTCAATTATCCTTTTGAAGTGAACAATTGAAGTGGAAATTCATGCAAATGACGTTGGTATGCGTGCGCTTGTGTGTTTGTGTATATACATATGTGCACGCGTATATGTATAATTGAAACGCAAACGTTGGCAATTTATGCTGGTTAAACGCAGCTTGTTGGCGGCATTCAAGTGTACCAAATGCTGCTGCACAAGAGGATATTGGCAGAGTAGTCTCAAGTGGTTTGTTTAAAGAGAGAGAGATAAGGAGAGGAAGGGATACAGAGGTAGAGCAGGAAATACAAAAATTTTAAATTTTCCTGAGTTTATTTATATTACTCTACAGATAAAAAATAAGTGGAAATATTTCCAACCGTGGGATTATTAATAATGTAATATAAATATAGGTTACGTATACGCACTGCTAACCAAAAATACACTTCTTCGAAAAATTAAACGAAAAATTGAAAAAAAATTTAAGAAAATGAAATTCTAAATTTCGATATATATATGCATTCACTTTGTAACAATTGAAGAAAATGATATTATATAACTACTACACTAAGCTTTCTTCTGCACTACTTTCATATCTACCCACTCAAAGACATTAAATTTCAGTAGCGTACGGAAATTGAAGAAAAACTAACTAATAGCTGAAATAAAATGAAAACGAGAAATTTAAAAAGAGGAAAAAATAATCGAAAACAAAAATTGACAGCCTTTTATTGGCAACAGTTTGGTATTCTGAACAAAAGTGATAGGGCAGAGGCAGCAAACAAATTCCACAGAGTAAAGCAAGAAAAATGTATTGAAAGGAAATCAACTTTTAGAAAGAAAGCTGAAAGACTGAAGGCAAAAATTTTAAAAAGAGCTAAATTGAAAAGAAAAAATAAAAATTAAAAAAAATAAAATAAAAAAATATAATAAAAATACAAAAAAAAAAAATAAAAAAAGTAATAAAAAATAAATATGAATAAAAATGAATATACTAACAAAATAAACATCACAAAAAAAATTAAAAAAATTAATAAATAAAGCGTATAAAAAAATATATTTAAAAAATATTTAAAAACCAAAATTAATATTGACAACCGCACAGAAGTAGTAGTATAAAGTACACTTTAAGTTTTTGCTTGTTGTCATATTGTTTTTCTTCTCCTTTCACCCCCGCGTTTCATTATAATCCAACTGCGAAAGTCTTTTGGATCCGACGAAGCAGTGTTAAGCATGCGAATGAAGCTACTCAACGCCAGAAGAGCGCAGACAAGGCAAATAGAAAAAAAACACACACACACACCGAGAAGCGGAGAAGATTGAAGATTGAAGAATGAGATTGTGCTTGGAAGATATGCATATATAATGAAAATATACGTATAAGTATATAGCTACAGCAGGCTGTTATGAATAATGCATGCATGGATTGTTGAGTTCTCCGAAGCTACATATATATGTATATATAAATATATATTAACATATACATATGTAGATGCATATGACAAAAGACATGGAGATTGTCTAACAAATAAGCCACGAGACAGCAGAGAAAATCTACAAATATATTTAGCTAACAAAAATAATACACACACAAAATATGGATAATAATATATATATATATGCATCTATATACCGCTGCCGGTGATATAACAATAATAATAAAACAAAAACAAATATATGTATATAGAAAAGTATATGTGTTCTCATAGTAATATTCTTATTGTTGCCTCCATTTACCAGCAACTAATAGACAAAACGGCAGACCAGCAGGCAGCACCTTAGTAATACTCAATCTAAAGTAGGCAACAAGGGCGACTAGACTGGGAAGCAGCCAATGAAATGGCAGAGCTTTGCTGGTCAGCGTAGTTGCTGCTTTAACGTAGTGGAAATTTTTGGCTTGAAAATTTTACTTTCGAAAATATACCAGGTATATGAAATGAAGTTCGAATGATTGTAGTGGAGCCGATGTATGGTCAACCGAGCTATTCAAAAACACCATCGAAGAACTGATAAGTTGCGTGCATCCTCTTTTTTGCTGAATGCCCGAGGATTAGACCTAAGTATGATCTGGCCAAACCACAAGAAGGCAACTCACAACTCATACCAATTACCATAGAATAAGCCTCCCCAATATCGCACATAAGTTCCTTTCGAGCATATTGTGTAAAAAGCCCACCTTCAATGATCTGATTGGACCTAATCAAAGTGGCTTTAGAACTGGTAAATCCATCATTAGTTAGATATATAAGAAACCTCGAAAGATATACGTCAAAGAGGGATCGATTTCACCGAGTGTAAGGCAGCCTTTGATAGAACGAAAGGAACTGCCTCCCAAGTCGCTGTTGACAGTCATCACTATGAAGCCAAATCGTCTACCTTAGAACCAGTATTCACGCTAAGAGGCCAAAATATACAAGTCCGTTATTATTCCCATTCTCTTCTATGGTGAGCAGGCATGGACGATGATAACATCTAATGAGTCAGCGTTAAGGGTTTTATAGAAAATGGTTTTGGGTAAGATTTATAGCTCTATGAGCGTTGGGAATGACATTGGAACGTTTAGCTGCCCAAAATATGCGACGACTACGCTGATGAAGTCATGTGGACCAACTTTCAACGATTCAATACAATACCCAATGGTGGAAGTAGAGGAAGAGGCACTCCATTAGAAAGACCTGGTGGATGAGGGCCTGACTTTACTTGGTATTTCTAATTTTCATCACACAGCGAAAGAAACGAGTGAAATGCTTTTTACCCCAGTAAAAAAGTAAAGTCAGAAAATTTTGATTTTTTCATAATTGGTAATAAAAGGAGATCTCAAACTTGTAGAATGGAAATATCTTATTGGAATCAACTTTTTCTAAAATGTTGAGCCCGATACTTTTCTGAGACCGTTTTTCGTTACAATCATTCCATGACTTTTGTATTTTTTGGTGTTTCCCCGATTGCTATTAAGTTTATATGTTTGCATAAAGAATTACTAATATAAAATAATAAATATGAAATTCAATTGTGGTATTTTTTGCGGCCATAAGCATAGATCTTTGGTCCTACAATACACTAAAAATGTTACTCATACGCACTGACGACCGATACATGAAAAATTTACGTGGCTTACTTTCAAACCAATTTCCAACCAATTGACAACGGATTTTACAACAAACACCATATATGCATACATATACCTATATTGAAATATATATAGATATGTACATACATAAGATAATCCTACCAACAAAGACCTGATACCTCACAATTATTCTCAATATACCCTCATAAAAAAAATAAGAAAACATTAATACTAAACCCATATCAAGTTCATCTCCAACATTTTTCCCAATAAAAGTAACAACCATAAATTCTAATTATAACGTAAAAATAATATATACACAAAATAAAAAAAAGGCCGAAAGCGGCCAAACAAAAGATTATCCAGCGCAAGGAAAAAAAGAAAGAAAAACAAACAAAAAAGTTAAAGGAAAAATAAAAAAAAAATAATAAAAATTAAAAAAAAATACAAAAAGAAAGAAAAAATAGAGAGAAAAAAATACAATAAATATAATGCTCCATTTATCAAATATTAATAGAAAAGCGAACAAGTAAATAAATAACAAAACACGCGCTTACACTCACATAAAAACTGATAATAAATGTATGAGAGAGGATAACTGAATTGCAATGCTACATAACATATATACATACAATATATACATATACATTCACGTTAACATGCAAACATACCTTTGTATATAGGTATGTATATGTACAAAAGTGGCGCTGATGAGCACTTTTACCGACTGACTCGCAGGTGAGGTTTTGAGTATGTAAATGCGTGTCTGTGCATGTATTCGTATAGCATTGTGTAGTATAATAACTATAAATGTTGCCATAAATGTATATATGTATGCATATATATGTATGTATCTCGGGTAGTTTGTGCATTTATGGCAAACAATGTGAACAATCATAAAAATACTTAATAACACTATATATTCATAGGTATGTATTTGTATATATATGTGTGTAAAAGTTAATACAATGGCAAACAGACAGGCAGACAGACAGTTTGTATACATTTACATAGTATATTTACATACTTATATCAATTGTACATTTATAGGTATAACGCACTCGCACTTGGCAACCCGCTCAACTCAACGCTATGCAAAAATGTGTTTCGAGCTGCGTGTGCGCAATTAAACACGCACAAAAAATAATGTGAAGAAAAAAAATGTTATTTTTCAAGCAAAAAAATCATAAGAAATAAAGGCAATGCTTACAATAAATGAAAGAAGCTAAGGTGAAATAAGTAAAAAAAGGAAAGAACGGAAATACATGTATGTGCTCAAGTAGATGGAAACAATATAAGAAATTGAGTTGAAAAAAGAAATTAAAAAAATTAAATTAAATAAAAATAATATTAAAATGATATTGTTTGAAGGAAAAATAAATATTAATGAAAGAAAAAATAAATAAAAATGAAAGAAAGGAATAAAAAATAAAAAATTAGCGGAAAATAAAATAATAGCAATAAAAATAATGATATTGTTAGAAGAAAAAAAAATTATGGTAATAAGAGTAAAAATATAAAAATAATGATTTTGTTTAAAGAAAAATAATAAAAAAAGATTTAAATCAAAACATTTAATATTGTCTGTAGATGGTTAAATAAATAATCGCGAAGACACATTTTCTTAAGTGGCTTACTTAGTCTGTAAGTAGCATATTATGCTGGGAGTCGCTCATTAATAATAAATATTAGAAACTTGCAGAAAATATTTTATCCATTTTGAATTATTTATTTTACTATAAAAAATTGCTAATTTTAAAGTGTTGAACTTTTATCTATAATATAAAAATGAATCGCAAAATGTGTTGGTAAGCGCATAACTCAACAACGCCTGGACCAATTTGGCCAACTCTTTTTTTAAAATGTTCTTTGAAGTTCAAGGATGGTTTTTACGGCGAGAAAAATTAGAATTATTGCTGGAAAACCCTAAAAGTAGCCCTTTTGTTTTTCCCATACAAGTGATTTGTAACTAAAACGTAGTCAATTTGAGCTTTATTGCTATGGTATAAAGTTCATATTAAATTACAAGCACTCACTGTTGTCTAAGCAATGTAGGTGTGTTCCTAACGTCAAAGATCATATCTATCAAAACAATGTGCGTGTGTGTGTTGGAGCACAGAATACATAGTTGGAGGAGTTTAATGTCGCGTTCTGAAACTCGCGTTTCTTTTGTATTAGTTTCGGCACGCGAGATAAAATGCATCAGTTTCGAAGAACTCTGCAATGGCAAAGGTTTTGCAGCAATGTAAATTGATTGTTTGGGATGAATGCACGATGGCACATAAAAAATCTTTGGAGGCTTTAGACAGAACCTTAAAAGATCTACGGAGCAATAATAACCGATTTGGTGGTGCAATGATTTTATTAGCAGGAGATTTTCGTCAAACATTGCCAGTGATTCCACGATCAACGCCAGCTGATGAACTCAATGCATGTCTAAAGTCCTCCAATTTGTGGAAACATGTCAAAGTACTTCATTTAAGCAAGAATATGCGTGTCGAATTGCAAAATGACGAATCTGGAAACATATTCTCTAAACAACTCATTGACATTGGTAATGGCAAATTTCCTATAGACATATTGACTGGCTGCATTAACTTTCCTCAAAGTTTTTGTCAGTTAACTCGATCAAAAGATGAACTTATTCAGAAGGTGTTTCCAGATGTTTCTCAAAATTACATCAACCATGATTGGTTGAGCGAACGAGCTATACTTGCTGCAAAAAACATAGATGTAAATGAATTAAATTTCAAAATTCAAGAACAAATTACAGGCGAATTGATGATATATAAATCAGTTGATTCGGCTACTAATCAAGATGATGTAGTCAACTATCTACCGGAATTTTTAAACTCGCTGGATTTGCCAGGATTGCCACCTCACAATCTTCAATTAAAGGTTGGATCGGTGGTTATAATGTTGCGAAATATCAACCAACCGCGTCTTTGTAACGGTACACGGTTAGCGATAAAAAAATTACTAAACAATGTGATAGAAGCAACTATACTCAAAGGAAAGTATAAAGGAGAAGATGTTCTCATACCGCGCATCCCAATGATTCCGACTGATGTGCCATTTGAGTTTAAACGACTACACTTTCCAGTGCGGCTTGCTTTTGCTATGACTATGACAAGTCCCAGGGGCAATCATTAAGTGTTTGTGGTATTAATCTAGAAAACCCATGTTTCTCACATGGTCAATTGTATGTTGCCTGTTCCCGTGTTGGAAAACCATCAGATTTGTTTATCTATGCGCCAGGTAATCAAACAAAAAAACATCGTATACCACAAAGCACTACAATGATAATAATAATAATTATGATTCACATGATTAACAATAAAGCGATTACTTACTTTTAAATCCTTAAATATGTTTTATTTAATTATTTTTTATTCACAACGCCCTATCACCAGGGTGATGGTTCTGTTCAGGAGAATTTTTTAAAATACGTAGGCAAAAAAAAATGCCACATTACAAATCTTTTTGACAGGACGAAATCTGTCGGGTCAGCTAGTTTTACATAAAATAATAGTAATTTATTTTTTTTTTTTGTTTAAAGTTAACTCTTCTTGCATTTTTCCTCCAGTGGAAAAAAATGTTGCTCATACGACATGGCGAACATTTTATTTTTAAGTTAAAAATTACTTATTTAAATTCAAGCAAAAAGGGCTTGTGATCGGAACTGAGCGAGATTCCATTAAGATAAAGACACACATACACGCATACATTAACCCAACTAAAATTAATAGCACTTAAGTGTCTTAGCACATTTTGCTTGTAGAAATCAAGACTTTTTTGACTGTCGATTGTTTTCAACATACCAAAGGTTTTACCATTGACTCAGTATTTCACAATATAGTCAAAACTACTGCTGGTTTAAATTACAAAAAAAAAGAAAATAATGTTTTACTTCTTTCTTAACTAATTTCGTTTAATTTTTCTACCAACAAATTTGCTCTACACCAATTAATATCAAAACTTGCATCCAACTGTCTACTGAATTTTACATTTCCTTTAACAAATTTTTCAATAGTTAACAGTTTTCTTTGTGCACAAGTATTTCTTGCGTTCTTTTCTTCCCCTTTGTTGCATAGTTTGCTAAATTGCTGCCTTTTACCCATCCTTTTATACTTACACTATTTTTTGTTTTCCCTACAAGAAATGTCTACAAATGTGATTGATAGTTAATTTCCGCTTGCTGATTGTCAATTTGCTTTGGCACGTGATGGATGATTTTTCAGTTTTCTTATAACAAATTGTGCTAAATTGTGTGCGAAAGTTGAATAGTTGATTTTTATTTATTTTATTTTATTTTATTTTATATTTATTTTTCCGTTTTGCTCAAACTGTCATTAACATTTCATCACCTGAGCTTTCGCTTAAATGAAATTTTATTAAATTAAGTTTTGACAATAAGCATTAAAAGGAAATATATTTTATAGTAAGGTCTCAATATCAATTGCAAGAAATTTAACTCTCCTAAGCTGAAAATTGGCAACATTGTGGAAGTAACTTTACAAAGTTTCTCCTAAAAATAAACTGGACCCAATCAAAATGAAAACTGGCAATTTTGGTCTATAAAGCACTTTTATTTTCGCTACTCCAGAGAAAGTAGCAAATTTATATTCAAAAAAATTGGCAACGTTGCAAAAAAAATCCCATACCACAGTTTGGATACCGGAAAATTGGCAACGTTGCTTTTAGAGTTATAGAGATGATATTATTTTATAATTTCCAGTAGAAAATTATTTTCAAGAAATTGTAATCATTTAATATTTTTGTTTACTTTATTTTTAATGATTCATGATGCAAATAACATTAACTCTAACGAAATGGAAAATAAATGCTGGTAAAATTGGCAACATTGTCCAAAAAGACTTTAAACTTTTTTTAATTTTTTGTATAGAACTTCTGTTTCTGGAAATTGGGGATGAGAGCACAAAACTACCGAAAACAAACTCCTAAAAAAAGTAAGAGACTTCTGGGAAAATAATTCGCAACAGTGTCATGGGGTACTTTTACACACTTTTTCGATAAAAGACCACTGGTATATAGGTACATGTTTATTCCGGAAAGCTATAAACATCAAAGTGTGTATGAATTGGGAAACATGCATTAGCATACTTATACATACACACCTAGACACATCAAAATTTATTGATCACACATGTTACCAGAAAAAAAAAACAATAAAAAAAGTAGATAAAAGCCAACTTTTGCATGCCAGAAACAAAAAATTATTTCTTTTCTGAGTTTCGGAATAAAAAAGGGGGGTTAACAAGCAACGAAATAAGTTTGAAAATATGTATATGTTTTTTAATAGTTGAAGGCAAAAAATTCATTATTCTCATTTCTTTTGTTCTACCATTTCCTCTAATGAGCCAACAGTAAAGTTTTTTCATTAAAAAATTGTTCGAACGTATTGAGTGATGTCTGTCCAAAAGGAAACTTTTACAGCCAAAAAAACATTCAGTGAAGTTATGTACTCTTTTGTATGTTCTACACATACAAATATTTATCGATTTTATTTAAAAGTTAAGTAAAAGTTTATATATTAATATGTTACTTAAATTAAGTAGCAATTATTTGCTACATATCCTCAAATAATTTCTCATAAAGTTATTAAATCATATATATGAAGCCTTCTTTAAAATATTTTCATATCAGTATCTGTCCTTTTATATTTTTTCTTGCTGTGTGGTGAGAAATTAACTATCCTTTTGTTTATTTTTCTTATCTGCATTGCAGGTTTCCTCTCGTGGGATGTCGGTGATTGTCATGTCGATTTGGAGGAGGAACTGAATACGATAACGCAGAATCCACCAGAGGGAGAGGAAGCTCGTCACGGTAAGCTTGCGATATTTTAAGCATAAATTTATATTCAAAATAATAATGAAATAGTAAAATAAAAATAATACTAAAGCAAAAAATTAAAGAAAATGAAATAAAATAAAAAAAAATAAAATAAAATAAAATAATATAAAATAAAATAAAATAAAATAAAATAAAATGAAATAAATTAATATAAAATACAATAAAACAAAATAACAAAAAATAAAGTAAAATAAAATAAAATAATATAAAATAAAATAAAATAAAATAAAATAAAATAAATTAAAATAAAATAATATTAAATCAAATAAAATAATATTAAAAAATTTAAATAAAATAAAAAAAGAAATTAAATAAAATAATATAAAATAGAATAAAATAAAATAAAATAAAATAGAATAAAACAAAATAAAATAATTCCAAATATCATAAAATAAATTATATTAAACTAAAGTAAAATAAAGTAATAGAAAATGAGATAAAATAAAATTAATTAAAATAAATTTAAATAAAATAAAATAAAATTAAGCAAAATAAAATAAAATAAAATAGAATGAAATGAAATATAACAAATAAAAATACAAAAAAAAATAAAATGAAAGAAAAGTAAATAAAACATAATTTAAAAAATTAATTAACCAAAATATAAAAAATAATAAAATTAACCTAAGTCCAAATAAAGTCAAATAAAAATAAATGCGAATCGAAATTGAATAAGTAAATGAAAGTAAAATTAAACAAAGTGGAATAAAATAAAATTAAAGTTAAAAATATATTATTAAATAAAATTAACTTGATTAAATAAACCTAAATAATAAAAAAATAAAAATTAGATAAATTTATTTTGCCATAAAATATATTTAAAAGTAAATCAAAATTATAATACTATGTAAAAATAATAAAAAAATAATTAATTAAAAAAAATATAAAATTAAGAAAATGAAAAATAATCAAAACAAAAAATATAAAATTGAAACAAAAATGCAATGAAGCGAAAAAAATAAAAATGGGAAGATATTAAAAATATTTATTGCTATAGAATACAAATTATATATTTCAAAAATCAGTTTTTCTGATGATTCAAGTATATATGCATTACTCTTAACTTAATACGTATTCATATCTTAAGAGTTCACTACAACAATCCTTCACAGAACTCATTCGTTTTTCACTTCATTTTCCGTTTAAATTTCACATGTGATTCCCTTAAGCACTTTTAATTCACGTCATAAAAATGTTTTTGAACTCAGTTGACACTTTTAATCCGAGCGTAAAGTTGAAAATGTTTCCACCAAGTAAGCTCATACACACTTGACGTTTCGCGCAGAGAATCAGATTTCGCACACCTGCATTTTTTTTTACCTCAAACCAACTTTCGCAATCAGCATACAGTGCTGGCCAGTCCCCAAGTGTACGTTTGTATGTTCATGCTTGACCACGGGCTTTACAAGTAATTACATTTTTTCGCCCTGTCATTCCATTTAGCAGTTTTTCACATTTTTTTAATTAATTTTTTTTATTTTACTACTTTTCATGAGGGGTAACTCTTAATGTTACTTCCTTATTTTCTCAATTTCCTATTTTATGTGATTTTTTTCTCTTATTTTTTTATATAGAAATATTTCTCATATGCTTTTCTACTTATGTTATGCATATTACTCTACTCATTCTCGCTATCGCGCTACTTGGCGCATAACAAAATTCAACACAGCGTAAATAGTTGGCAAGCCAATATGGCTGAGTGACCATGCGGAAGGCATTAAGGCAGCGGCGGCGCATGAAGTGTATGTGTATATGTATGTATATTTGGAATGGTACTTACTCAATGGAAATAAAATGTCTAAAAAGAAATGATCGGCCCAAACATGAGCGATATGCATGAGTTTTTGCTGAAATTAAAATTCATAAAAATATTTTTTTTTTCTTAATTTTAAATTTTAGTTCAATTACAGTCGCTTCAACTTGCAGAAATTAATTTTCTTCGTTAGACGATTTAATTTGAGTTTTTAATTTTTTTTTTTTAATTATTTTAAAAGCCGGGTTGCTTTTAATTCAATTTATTTTCATAAATAATATATTTTTTTATTAATTTTTAATTCAATCATTCATTTGAAAAATAATATTTTTAAATTTTTATTTCAAAAAGTTCTTCTGTTTTATTACACAGAAGCACGGTAGTTAAAATTTTACACTTAAAAAAGTTGTAATTAAATAAAATAATTTTACATCTCGAAAATTCAACAATATAAACAGCGCACTTGACCTTTTAGATTTTTTACTTTTTTTAAACCTCAAAAATGGCAGGGCAATTAAACCTTTTATGAAACCTTTCCGGCGAAAAAAAAATTTTATAATTATTTCCTTCTTTTTTTTGTTTTTTTTTTCGCTATTATGCCAAGCTAACGAGCATTTTGCATGGCTTAACATACTCGCAGGAGCAAATGCAAATATGTGCAGGTATATATGTATGAGCGTGTGTGTGTGGAAATAATTTTAGCCACCTTGACTTAATGGCATTTGCAGTTGCACTTCTAAAAAATTCTAAAAAATAAAAATGCTGCGATTTTTATATGTATAATACCAAGAGTATTATGGAATTTAAATGAGTTAAAAACAAAAAAAAGAGAGAAAAATAAAAATTAAATAAAAAAATAAAAAAGTAAATAAAACAGGTAAACAACAGCAACCAACAAGAGTGGTTGCAATGTATATTTGGAGATTTGACATTTTTAATTCTACATTTATATGTATATATTTATTTAATTTTATTTTCGAAATTTTTTATTTGTTTTCCTTGAACTTAAGCCTATTCAATAATTATTTTTTTCTAATATTTTAATTCCATTTTTCTTCTTATAATATTATTTTATTTATTAATTACTTATTTATATGAAACATAATTGTTAATAATTATATTACAAGAAGAGACACTAACTACTAAGGCAATCGGTTTTTTATTTTAATTTATGTTTTTCAATTTTAATAAATTTATTCCTATTTTTTTTAATTCTTATGAGAACAAATACGGTGAAACAAAAATGAAGCACAAGAATAATTACTAATAGGTGATGTATATTTGGTAATTAAACTATTTAATTATTTTATTTAAATTTATATTTAAACTTTTTAAAATTCTTTTATTTTAAAATATTTTTGTTTTTAATAAATTTTTATTATACACTTTATTTTAGATCATTTTTAATATTCTTTACATTTTATTTTAATTGTGATTATTTTTCGTAATCTGTATTAATTTACAATCTTTTTCCTTAAATTCCAATGATTTAATTTAAATTTTTTTAACAATTTCCAATCGTAATTTTTTTATTTTATTATTGAATTTGTTTTACATTTATTTTTTCGTATTTTTAGTTTTTTAGTAAACTTTAATAATATTGGGTCATTCGGCAAATAATTTCGTTTCTTTTTCAATCTTTTTGTTATTCACTAAAATATTTTATTAATTTATGTATTCCCCATTTTGAATCAAAATCTTTTGCAAAAGATTGTTTCCACGCTCATAATATTATAGGTATATTCATTTATATATTGCATTATCCAAGCGCATTTACATTCATTAAAAGGGCTTTACACATACGTTTATATATGTGTGGTAAGCTAATAATGCCGCACTTAAATTAAACTATTCGTTAACAATTTTTTTACAGCATTTGCGGTGGATTTCTGTCGTTGTTTGTATGAGTGAATTTTATAGCCATTTTTACAAATTCACTCAAATACATATAAACTATATACATAACTATGCAGCAGACGTAAAAATATGAACTAACAGAAGCAGAATGAAATTCCACTGAAAAATATATACAAATATATACAGATATATGTATGTAGTATATGTATATACATATACAACTATCTATCCTTAAATCACAAATATACCATTTGCCATATGTGGAAAGTTAAAAGGAAAAAATTTAATTTAATCTCTACTTTTTCCACCTTTGTTACCACTAAAATTTCATTTTCACATATCCTCTTGCGCTGGCCACTCAAATGCAAGCAGGTTTTTCGTGCTTAGCTGGCACTGAAGTGGTGCTACTTGCCTTCATGTCATGTGCTCAAGTGAAAAATTTGCAAATTTTTTCTATTTTCTATTTCTTGTTTTTTATATTTTCTTAATTTTTTTTTCTTTTTTTCCTATTTTTTTTTTTGGAATTATTTTCTTTTTTTTTTGGTTCTCTTCCTACCTTTACTGCGGCGGTACTAAAAGTAAATATTTTTTGGCAATTCTTAGTTGAACACAGACCCATGTCACATACACATACTGGTGCTCTTTGTGTGTTATATTACAGCGACTCTGTGTGGTATTTCTGTTTGCTGAAGTGTCATTAAGTTTTGTTACACAAATATTTGCTCACTATACTTGAACTTAATGTGAGCCTGTGCTTGAGCGCTCCAGGGCTCAAGGGGAAAAAGGTATTTAGTTTTTATTTTTGAGCCTTTGCGAAAACGAGTGCTAAGCATTTTATTAACAGTATTATATATATCATGTCGGTATTAAACCCAAAATCTGCGAAAAGAACAAATATGCGGGAGATAGAAACCATAAATGGCCCAGAAATGATACTTGAGAAGATACAACAGATGGACTTTAAAATTCCAGTAAATACACGCATTACATCTATAACCTTCAAATCTTAGTTATGATATTCGAAGAACATTTGAGCTTCACCCTACTGAAAGTCTAGATTTAGGAGATGTGTCCATCGTAATTTTCTTGATACCGATCAAGATCAGATTTCAAGCAGATAAATCACTTGTAAGAGTTAACTATAAAGCGAAATTCTAATTAAGAAACTCATCAAAAATCTAAAAATTAATCCTAATAATGGAAGCTCACTTCAGAAAAGTAAAAGCCCATTAAAGCTCACCGAGAAAGGCACATCAAAAAATTTAATTTGACACAAAAAATGAAAGCTTATTCTAAAAATTTTACTTTCTCCCCAAAAATGTAAAAGCTCAAACAAAAATCGAAAGCTTACAAAGAAAGCTCATCCAAAAATGTATAAGCTTAATAAAAAAATTCCCAAAAAAATAGTTCAACTAAAGCTTCGACATTTTTTAATCAAAAAATCAAAAATTACATCGAAAAGTAAAAGCTCACCAAAAAAGTTAGTTTTGACCCAAGAAATCTTCAAAAAATTAAATTTTTGTCAAAAATATAAAAGCTCACATAAAAGCCGAAAGCTTACCAAAAAAAGCTTAAGCCAAAAAAAAATAATGTGCTAAACTAAAAAATTGCCACACAATTTACATGCACGACATATAAATTTATAAACGCCCTGGCAAACGATTAAAAAATTACAATACAAAAAAAGTGTGAAAAACAGAAATAAAAATACACAGTTTGACAAACACTGTTAACTTTTTCGGGCGTCTGACCACCTTGGCCACAAAACTATGCTAAACCTTTTCGATGCTTTTTTCTCTTTTAGCTTACAAGAATGTTTTACAACGTTGCTTTTTGTTCCCGTAAATTGCCTTTGTTGCTGAAAAATAAATTAAAAAAAAAAAAAAAACAAAAACAAATATACTTCGCAGTGCAAGTGACAACAGGGAGCAAGGCAAATAAAAACAAGGAAATTTACAATAAAATAAAATGTGAAAAAATTTATTATAACAAAGAGGTGGGACAGCCGCGCGAACGCTTGTTGTTAAGTGTAGCGATGTGGAATTTTTAAAAAAATTTCTGAAGGAATTATTTTGGGATGTATTAAAAGAGGATTTATAGTTTTTGTTAACTTTTTAGATATATGTAGATACATACCTATATATATGAAATTAAGAGTAAAGTCAGATCTGATTTTTTTTTATAATTGAGAATAAAATTTCTTTGCTGAGAGATAATTTTCAAAACGCTACAAGAGTTGTACTTTTTTCAAGTTTATTAAATTAAATCATAAAATTCCATTCGCAAGTAGTTATCTCCCTCCTACCTAGCCTCCACTGTGCAATTTAATCATTACTCTGACAATTGTTTGCTGACAGCTGTTTGCATACTTGAACAACCGACTGTATGCGAACTGTGCTAACCAGCCGTCTTGTCAATACGCTTATGCATTATGCATGTAAAACGTTTAGCTTGTAAATGCACAGAAAGACAAATAAAGTTTCTCAAGTAAGTTGACTTTGTTGTAGAGACACGCACATTGCTGAGGGTATTGTGTACAGATATATAAATAAAAATATTTTTAAGTATCCGTACAAACTCAAGTGTTTATCGTATTTATATGTATATTAGAAGAAATTTGCATTGCAAACCAATTCGACAAGTTGCAGCAGCTGATTTTGCATTTCAACAACAGAGATTGAAAATTATCGAAGCATACTTGACAATCTGTTTTATACATATATAAAACAAATAGAAAAATCAAGACAAAAATTAAATTTAGAATTACAATAAATAAAAATATATATAAAATTAAAATAAAAAAATAAAATAATTAATAATAAATAAAAAAATTATGATGAATAGATAATATAAAATAAATTTAAATAAAATTAAATTAAATTAAAAAAATTAAAAATAACAATATAAAATGAAATAAAATAGTATAAGGAATTAAAATAAGGTAGAATAAAATAAAATAAAGTAACAGAAAAAACTGGAATAAAATAAAATGCAACTATAATAAATTTAAAAAAAATAGAATGGAATATAATAAAATGAATTAAAATAAAATAAAATAAATAGAAATAAACAACAATTAAACTATTTTATGTATATAAAATAAAATTAGAAAAATAAAATAAAACAAAATGAAATAAAATAATATAAAATACATTTATATTAAATTAAATTAATTAAGTTAAATTAAATTAATTAAATTAAATTATATTATATAAATTTTAATTAAATAAAATTAAATTAAATTGAATTAAATAAAAAAAATAAAATAAAATAAATTAAACTTAAATAATATAAAACAAAATAAAATGAAATGAAATAAAACAAAATAAAATAACAAAAATAAAATAGAAAATAAATATAAAATTTAATAAAATTAAATCAAAAAATAAAATAAAATAAAATAGAATCAAATAAAATTAAAAAAAATAAAATAAAATAAAATAGAATAAAATTACATAAAATAGAATTCAAAATAATAAAATGAAATAAAATAATATACAATAAAATAAAATAAAGTAAAATAAAATAAAATAAAATAAAATAAAATAAAATAAAATAAAATAAAATAAAATAAAATTATACAAAATAAAATAAAATAAAATAAAATAAATTAAAATAAAATAAAATAAAATGAAATAAATAAAATAAATAAAATAAAATTAAATTAAATTAAATTAAACAAAATAAAATAAAATAAAAAAATTAAATAAAGTATAATAAAATAATATAAAATAAAATAAAATAAAATAAAATAAAATAAAATAAAATAAAATAAAATAAAATAAAATAAAATAAAATAAAATAAAATTATACAAAATAAAATAAAATAAAATAAAATAAAATAAAATAAAATAAAATAAAATAAAATAAAATAAAATAAAATAAAATAAAATAAAATAAAATAAAATAAAATAAAATAAAATAAAATAAAACAAAATAAAATAAAATAAAATAAAATAAAATAAAATAAAATAAAATAAAATAAAATAAAATAAAATAAAATAAAATAAAATACAATAAAATAAAATAAAATAAAATAAAATAAAATAAAATAAAATAAAATAAAATAAAATAAAATAAAATAAAATAAAATAAAATAAAATAAAATAAAATAAAATAAAATAAAATAAATTGAAGTAAAATAAAATAAAATAAAATAAAATAAAATAAAATAAAATAAAATAAAATAAAATAAAATAAAATAAAATAAAATAAAATAAAATAAAATAAAATAAAATAAAATAAAATAAAATAAAATAAAATAAAATAAAATAAAATAAAATAAAATAAAATAAAATAAAATAAAATAAAATAAAATAAAATAAAATAAAATAAAATAAAATAAATTGAAGTAAAACAACTAAAATAAAATTAAATGATTTTAAATAAAAATAAATTTAATATAAAAAAAACTAATATAAAACAAAACAAAAAATGTAGGGAATGCCTAGGATTTTTAGGTATTTTCCATCCTCCACTATTTTAAAGTTCTCGTCACGTACATATGTTACATATGTTTATTGACATTCTTTGATGCGTAAAATGTCAACAGCTTTTATTTATATGTTAAACAATCAAAGTTAGAAATTTACATACATAACTCAGCATAGAAATATATGCATGCAGACCATGCAACATACTGCGCAATGTTTCTGCCTCCAACCCACACATAGGTATTTCTTTTACGAAGTCAATGTTGCTGGGTCCTTAGGTTTTATGTGTCTGCAAATAAGTTTCCGCTCAAATAAATCCTTGCTTGTTTACATTTCCATTATATTATTCTGCTTCTTGCAAGGACAGTTTGTTTGTACACAATTTGAAGTTATCGATTGAGATATTATTTGCCTGAAATCCATTTCAACTAAAAGTTATCACTCAATATTTAGCTTCCTCCTCTCAGTGCAAAAGTGTTTAAAACGAAAAAAAATTTCAAACAGCAATTTTTGTAAAACGGCCTTGCGCCAAACTTAATTATGAGTTTTAGAAAGTGAAATTTGTTGTTAAACCTATTTAAGTGTGTGAGATTAGGTTTTGCTATCTTTTTTCACAAAAAAAAAAATCTAAGAAATAATTCGCCCTAATTAAATTATAAGCGATAATATTTTCACCTCTAATAATTTTGAAAGCCTCTAAGTTTTTTAAACTCGTTTTAACACCCTGGGTAACCCTTCACATTTCCAATTTGCTATTTTCAACTCGAATCCCGATTTTGATCTTAAAACTCTTTAAATTTTCTGTATAGGTATTTATATTTAATTAATTTAAACTAATATAAATTTTTAATTATATGGCAACCATTTTCAACTCGGTTTTCACTTTCAATTAGAACTACGTAATTAAATAATTTGAGCCTCAAGTTTTAATTTATTTTAATAATTTTATTTAATTAAAAATTTTAAACAGGTGGCATCACTTACTAAAAATATTTATATTTTAAAATTTGAATCGTGATAAGAGCCCTAAAGTTCTCAACATTCTTTTTTGTTTTAATTTAGTTTAATACCGAAATTTAAATAGGTGGCAACTCTATCCAAAATTATTTTCAATTTAACAGAAAAGCTGTACTAAGCGTCTTAAAGTGCAGCATGGATTTTTTTTATTAATTGATTTTAACAATTTTTAATTTAATTGTTAATATGTGGCAACTCTGTTCCTCTAGTTTCCATTACAAGCTTTTTAAAATGTATAGAATGTGCATTTTTACTAATTTTTGAGACTTCAATTCATTATTTTATTTAAATTATTTTATTATATCTCCAGAATTCAAACATGTGGCAACCTATACATGTATGTAATATAGAAATTTCACTTAAAAACCACCTTTCAATATTTTCAACAATACCTCTTTAAAATAATAACCATTAAGCTTTCACTTTAAGCTACCACATGTCATCACATGAATACTTCTTCTTCTTCTCCTCTCAATTCTGTACGCCTCCAAGCGAGCTTCTGCAAGCTCGCACTAATGTGATTTCAATACACTTGTCAATCATAACGATATAAACGAAATGTCTACAGGACATTGTTACCGTCAGAGAAGCAGGCAGGCAGGCAGAGAGGCTGCACATAAATGAAGCCGCAACATTGTTGAACAACAAAGGCGGCTACAGGAAATACATTTATAAATACATATATACATATGTATATATTCGCATTGCATTCGATGACACAGTGAACAGTGAAATGAAATGAAATGAAATGTCTCAAAGCCATAATCGAAATATCCTTGAGCAAGAACATAGTTGACATGTGTCAATTATTTGTTATTGCATACGCAACAGGCGTAAGCAAGCGATAGAAGAGCTGAGAAGAACGCTAAAGATATATGGCTTGTGAACAAAGGAATCATGCACTTGTATATTTTTCCACATATGTATATATATATCTACGCATTACTAAACTTGCTTGCAACTTTAACACATATAAGCGGCTTCAGAAATTTTCTTGGCCTACATTTAGGCGCTCAATTGATAGTAAGGCATTGAATGTTGGGGAAAAATCGCACCTAAGGCTTTAATATCCGCAACAAAAATCACACCAAAATTTTCTATACATACAGACATTAAATACAGTTAATAGTGAGCTATGAAATTGTAGCAGAAATGTATGTATATATGTGAGATTCGTGTAAGTTATGTGAGGTGATGAGACATTGAGATTTAGATGAAAAGCTGTAAAAAAATGTGATTTGACATTAACTGTCATTACGCAGATTACATTAAAGATATTGTGTGATAATGATTTTTATTTTTTTTTTTTTTTTTGATATTTGCTTTTCACATAGACATACATACATATGTACATACGCCTACGTGCTTCGTAAATATTCATTAAGCAACATGTTGATATCAGTTTTAGCAATGACACAACATTTTTATTGTCTGAAATTGATTAATATATGTATGTACATATAAACGAAAGTGAAGAAATATCAAAATACATATGGTAGGTATATATACATTCATAAATGAATTTGCAAAAATTGTCATATGGCAAAATTGCGAAATCATTTGCATGTTTATCATATTTATTTCAGCTAAACCCATACACATGAATAAAAGTATGTGTGTGTTGTTAAGCTGTTAAAATTAATAGCTTTTTCTGTGGTGCTAAATAAAAGCGAAAGTTTTTGGTTTTCTGTATATTTTTTCTGAGAAAAAAATACTTTTTTATTTTTATTTTCTTTTTTTTTGTAATTTTTTTTTTTTGTTATCATTTGTTTTTTGTTAAGTGAATTTGCTTGTTAGATAATGAAATTTCTGTGAGTTTTTTTTCATGTCTTGCAAAGATTTAATTATTGATTTAAAAATAAAAAATAAAAAATATTTAAATTTAATATTTCCTAAATATATTTTCTCTACAATGTTGCCAATTTTCGCTTTATTTTCGTTAGAAACATTTTTCCTTGTTGGCCTTAATTTATTGGCAAGCAATTTTAGAAGCTTATGCTTGTAAAGAATCGTGGTTTTCATAGCAATGTTGCCATTTTTCATCTAAGTATATTTCCCATAATTACAAAATAATTACAAAATTAATTGTCTAATAGCTAGAAACAGCATTAATTTTACAATAATTTTATGAGCAAATATTAAAAATTTGCTTCATATTTATGATTTTTTTTACTAAATGAGAAAACTTATTTAGGCTTCATAGCACTAAAATAATATTTTATCAGCGATGTTGCCAGTTTTCTTCTTAGAAAAGTTCAGAACAGTTTAGTTGTCAAATGTTTTCACAAAAACCTTGTCAAATATCTTGTTCGAGATTTTCTAACTAGGAAATTTTTTATATCTTAATGAGAAAATGTAAAAATTATTTTTCTAAAATACATTGCGGCATGGTTGTCAATATTCGTCTTTGGTACTTTTCATGCATTTAAGAAGGAAATGTTAATATTATTTTTATTTTAAATAAAATGAGGAAAACTTTTGGTTTGTTCTAATACACAGTTAAATGGAGAAATTTTCTTAAGGGAAAAAACAAAGCAGTTGCGAATTTTCTTAGAAAAAAGCTTTTCCACGCTAAGGTGGGAGTCTGTCTTACAATTAAATCACTATAAAATTTTTTTTTTATTGTTTGTGCTTAAATTCCAAAAGATTTTAGTATAAAAATTATATTTACCGTTAACTTACAATATATTTGTATGCATAAAAGTTTCAAAATCTCTCTTCCAAAGCTACATAAATCACAATCGAAAATCACACTTGATTTAACTTTATTATTTAAATTTTAATTACCGCAGTGCCTTTTCACTCATTACACCTTCATTATCAACACTTCGCCGTACATTTTCTGTTAAATAAAGTGGATGCGCTGATAAAGCAATCATACACTTACGCTTATTTATATTACACACACACACATACACACACTCACTGTTTATTTGTTGAGAAAGCAAATTAGATGAGAAAATCAATTAAATTAAAAGCAGAATTTTGATAGAATAAATAATCACTTATTTCAGATCAAACTCTATTACTTAATTTAATTATATTTATTTTAGTTCATTTTCCATGTGAATTGTTAAAGCTTTGTACAAAATCCTATCCCAGCCAATTTATTACCTGAAACTTATATAAGAACTCTGTTCTATTATAGTTTCTACTGAAGAAATTGAATTTCTCCTCAAGCGTTATTTGCACAAAAAATTTCTATTATGTGAGATATTCCATTTCTACCATATATACATATAATCAAGTATGTAGGTATGAACATATACACTTGCAGGCATTTCTGCAATTCTTCTACAGCAATTTACACTTTTCAAAAATTTCCAAATAAATGGTTATCGATGGTGAAGTGCATGAGAGCAAATACTAAATTTCCACTTCCATTGCGAATGAGGTCAAGTTAATCAGCCACTTCCCAGACAGCCAACTAGACCAACACATGGAAGCAATGAAAAGAATTGAGCAAACAATAAAATACAATCAGCAAAGGAGTTGTGAACAATGCAACCAACAACAATAACAAATACATGTATAGAAAATTTATTATGAATGCAAATAAGAGAGGAGAAGTAGAATAATTGTCAGTAGAATAAAGAAAGTTAAAAACAAGCAAAAAAATTAGTTTTTGGGAATAGAAGATAGTGGTGCTCAAGGATTTGCGAAAATAGCAAACATTTATTATAATGGAAATAAAAATTTGAAAGAGAAAAATTCAATATTGAAAAGAAAATAAAGTGGAATTAAATAAAGACAAAAAAAAATAAAATCAAATAAAATAAACCAAAATAAATAAAGTAAAATAAAATTAAATTAAAAATAAACTGAAATAAAATAAAATAAAGTAAATTAAAATAAAATAAAACGAAATAAAATAAAATAAAATACAATAAAATAAAATAAAGCAAAATAAAATAAAATAAACTAAAATAAAATAAAATAAAAGGAACTGAAATAAATTAGAATAAAATAAAATGAAATAAAATAAAATAAAGTAAATTAAAATAAAATAAAACGAAATAAAATAAAATAAAATACAATAAAATAAAATAAAACGAAATAAAATAAAATAAAATACAATAAAATAAAATAAAGCAAAATAAAATAAAATAAACTAAAATAAAATAAAATAAAAGGAACTGAAATAAATTAGAATAAAATAAAATGAAATAAAATAAAATAAAATAAAAGAAAATAAAATAAAATAAAATAAAATATAATAAAATAAAATAAAATAAAATCAAATAAAATAAAATAAAATAATATAAAATAAAATAAAATAAAATAAAATAAAGCAAAATAAAATAAAATAAACTAAAATAAAATAAAATAAAAGGAACTGAAATAAATTAGAATAAAATAAACTGAAATAAAATAAAATAAAGTAAATTAAAATAAAATAAAACGAAATAAAATAAAATAAAATACAATAAAATAAAATAAAGCAAAATAAAATAAAATAAACTAAAATAAAATAAAATAAAAGGAACTGAAATAAATTAGAATAAAATAAAATGAAATAAAATAAAATAAAATAAAAGAAAATAAAATAAAATAAAATAAAATATAATAAAATAAAATAAAATAAAATCAAATAAAATAAAATAAAATAATATAAAATAAAATAAAATAAAATAAAATAAAATAAAATACCATAAAATAAAATAAAATAAAATAGTATAAGATAAAATAAAATAATATAAAATAAAATAAAATAAAATAATATAAAACAAAATAAAAAAAATAAAATAAAAAAAAAATTAAAATACAAAAAGAAATAAAATAAAATAATATAAAATAATATAAAATAAAATATAATAAAATAAAATAAAATCAAATAAAATAAAGTAACATAAAATAAAATAAAACAAAATAAAATACAATAAAATAAAATAAAATAAAATAAAATAAAATAAAACAAAATAAAATTATATAAAATAAAATAAAATGAAATAAAATTATTTAAAATAAAATAAAATGAAATAAAATAAAATA
This sequence comes from Ceratitis rosa, assembly GCA_037013455.1. Classification (NCBI taxonomy): domain Eukaryota; kingdom Metazoa; phylum Arthropoda; class Insecta; order Diptera; family Tephritidae; genus Ceratitis; species Ceratitis rosa. Next base: position 10,103,359 of record JAWMAG010000065.1, read on the forward strand.
AATTAAATAAAATATAATAAAATAAAATAAAATAAAATAAAATAAAATAAAATAAAATAAAATAAAATAAAATAAAATAAAATAAAATAAAATAAAATAAAATAAAATAAAATAAAATAAAATAAAATAAAATAAAATAAAATAAAATAAAATAAAATAAAATAAAATAAAATAAAATAAAATAAAATAAAATAAATTAAAAGAAAATAAAATAAAATAAAGTAAAATAAAAATAAACTGAAATAAAATAAAATAAAATCAAATGAAATAAAATAAAATAAAATAATATAAAATAAAATAAAACTATTGTGTATAAAATAAAATAAAATAAAATGAAATAAAATAAAATAAAATAAAATGAAATAAAATAAAATAAAATAAAATAAAATAAAATAAATAAAAAAAAATAAAATAAAATACAATAAAATAAAATAAAATAAAATAAAATAAAATAAAATAAAATAAAATAAAGTAAAATAAATAAAATAAAATAATATAAAATAAAATAAAATAAAATAAAATAAAGTAAAATAAAAGAAATAAAATGAAATAAAATACAATAAAATAAATACTATAAAATAAAATAAAATAAAATAAAATAAAGTAAAATAAAATTATATGAAATAAAATAGAATAAAGTAAAATAAAATTATATAAAATAAAATGAAATAAAATTATATAAAATAAAATAAATTAGAATAAAAAGGTATGAAATGTATTAAATGAAAATAAATCAAGCTAAAGTAAAATAAATTTCATATCCCACAAGAATTATTGGCCTTATAATGACATATTCAAAGAGCTAAGTTCTACTTCTTGCCATTGGAGGCTTTCCGATATCTATTTACTGTCCGAACTTTAAAGTTCAATCTATTAATCAAATTTCGGCGTAAGTTAACACCATTCGGACGGAGATGAGGCTATTTCTAGTGTTCACCATCTCTCAAGGGAGGGAACAAATTTCAACTTATTTATGTTGACATAGAGTCTCATATCTCCCAGAACTGGATATCAGACTCGATCAGGCATAATTTATGCTTGCGTTGGACTTTTCTTTGTGGTGCCACGCGAAAGATCGTTTTTATACGAATGAACCTTCGGCTCTTCAGCACTTGAAAACCATTATTCATCAAGTTATGGCTGAGATACTGCCCACTATGAGCCAAGAAGTGGTCGAAAACTACCTCAAACGGTTCGAAGGTTGCAAAAATTTACGCGGCGGCCATTTGAGTGATGAAGCCAAGGTTCATGCTTAATAACAAAAATGGAATTCATGCCAAAATCCATTTACAGACATTTATTTTATATTTATTGTCGAAATCCTAAAATGGCTATCCCTGCATATATATGTAGGTATTTGTATGTGCGCCTTTTTCCATTATTCGACACAAGCAATTTTTTGCCAATTTTTCATGCACTGTGTGACAAATTTTTGCCAATTCCACGGTGAATTTCCATAATAATACTTGTGACGCTCAAGAAATTCACATATTTTACGCTTGCATGGAAAACATTTTTTCCTTCCATGTCATTGTCCACAACAAATGACAGTCATTCGAAATATTTTTTTTCATTTTACATTCTCTGCACCCTCTCCTTGGTTTGGTGGCCATACGAAAATAGAAATAAATAACGTATTTTCCTTTTGAGTTTGAATGTGAAAGAGTTGATAATACCGGGCACAATAGTTTGAAGATAGCTAAGTAGCCAAGTAGCCAAGTAGCCAAGTAGCCAAGAAGAGAAGTACCTACTCCCCGAGTGTTTGTGAGTGTGTATTGCAGGAAAATTTACAAATTTGCACATGACAATTTTGAAGCGTACATACATATACACTGAAGGCACACAAGAGATAGCGTGGGTATATATATTTATATTGAATTTTTGTATGCAGAAAATATGGCAACGCTTACATGACAAGCGAATTTATTGCGTAGCATATTTCAAGGCGCCGGTGCCGAGGTAGTAACACTCTATTGCCCTTATTTAAGCATATGTATGTATGTATGGATGTGTGTCGCTTTGAGCATTGTAAGTTTTGAATTTCTATAGCCTTTTCTTGAACCTGAAGTCACAAGCAGACCACAGCGTTGCGGTATAAGCTCATTTGTGGTGTAAATAATAGCTATAACTTACACATATGTACACATGTGAGTCACCACATATATGCGTTAATGTGTACATGTGTGTGTATAAAACCATAAATATCTATTTCTCACTGCTGCTGCTGCCATTGTTGACGCCACAAAGTATGCCAAATGAAAATAATATCCTTTACTATTTTGCATAAATTTGCATATATAAGAGCGTATATACCATATATAAATCTACTAAACTACATATGTACCTATTCGCATGTGTGTTTATATATGTAAATGTATAACTCTTTTCAGCCATTCAATATTTTCCAACTTTGTACGTGTTCATGTTGCTCAAATCTATTGTATGCGCCGTAAAGTATGCAATATATTTGCTTATATTTGTAGCTCACCTTAGGTAATCTCTTTACCCCTGTGTATTCTATGCAAGCGGGCATATCAATTTCACAACGCATACACACGCACTTGACATTCATACAATACTCTACTATAGTGTGTGGTGTGTGTGTGGAAATCCTTTAAGACTGTCACACATACACCTAAGCGCAAGCAGCTACAATTTAACCCTTAGTTATATATATAGAATTTTTTTTTAAAATATATATGAGCGCTTTGGTGACATGTTAGCTTGCATAATAAATTGACATTATGCTGCGAAGTTGACAGGTCTCTGTAGTTGTGCTTGCTGTGTCTCTTGTTCTTGTTTTTCGCGTTTTTTCCTTATTTTCACTTTTTCAATTATTTGTGTATAACTTTCTTTCTATGCAATAATATGTCAATAATATTATTAATTTACATGTAAATTATTTTTGCATAATTTATGCAAATATTAACGGTTTATTTGTTTACAGTTCCTCTTTTTTTCAAAGCAATATGCCTAAAAGTATTGTATGTTGTGCGAAGGCGTCATCACAAATTAATTAAAGAGCCTACCGTGTTTCATTCAATAAAACTGAAGCATAATTTCGCGCGACAGCTTATTGATGTACTTCTCAACCGGCTTATTAAACAAAATTTTTAAATTATCATTTTTAAATTATATAAGTTATATCTTTTTAATAACATAAATTATTATCTTTTAATTCAAATATAAACTTTTAAATTTATTTTTGAATAATTTGTTTTTTTCAACGTAAAATTATACTTACTCTAATTTTAATTATGCAAAAAAATCGTTTTGTATTAATAAAAACGTAATCTTATACTTTTATGGAGCTGAAATTTTCAAAGAGTTGGCAACCTTTTTTAAAATATATCTACAATTTTTCATTAAATTTATTTAATTTGTTTCTTATTTTATATATCTTATTAATTTCATCAATATAATTGAATGAAAAAAATTCTGAAACGTGGCAGCCCTCATAAAAAATTATATAAAAATTTATACCTATTTAAATCTCTTTACTTTGATATAAATTGGGTCGCAGCTCTTTTTTAATCATCAGTTGGATTCTTTACAAAAATAAAGCAAAATGGTGGCAGCACTCTTAAGAAATATTTTCAAATATGACTCTATATATTTCGAACTTTTATTTAGTTTATTTAATTTGTTTAATTATTTTATATATTTTATTGAATTCATCAACTTAATTAAATAAAAAAAATTTGATAGGTGGCAGCACTCATTAAAAATTATTTATCAATAAACACAAACCTGTTTAAGTCTCATTAACTATTTATTACTATTATTTACTATTATCTATTTATTACGATTTATTACTATTATCCCAGTAATGTTTTGGGCATATACTTTAGAAATAAATTGAGCGCAGGTGGCAACACTTTTTCAAAAAATATTTTTTCTTATAAATACCTATGCCGATAGAGTGTGTGAATATTCATCAATTTGATTCATTGCAAAAATAAAATAAAATAGTGGCAACACTCCTATTTTTTTCTTCTTCCAATATGAGTCTATAGAAGCTGCTAAATATAGTTTTTTATCTAAGATTTATTATATTTAGATTTTTTATTTTTGCTTTAAAATATTTGAAATATGTGGCAGCCCTCTTAATATATTTTCCACAATATGTCGGCCTAAATTTTTTTTGATTTGATACAAGTTGGTATTATAATTATTCGCTCTTTTGAATTTTACAGCCTTTGAAATTTTTTTTTTCTTTTAAGGGTTCTGAAAGCACTTTTTATAGATATCAATATTACCATATTTCATAAATTTTACTATTTTTTTTTAATGAAAATTTTAAAAACTATTTCTAAATAAAAGCCTGCTCTTTTGACATAACTCATTTTTGTATTTAGTCGCGAAAAATTTGAAAATGGCAATTCAATTTTTTTTTGTAAATAGGTGGCAACCCTTCTCAAAACTTGTTTAGCATTTAATTTGATTGCATTGATGTTAATATTAAAATATTTAATTTATATGAATTTTATTTAATTTTAATTTTGAAACAGATGGCAACCTGCTTTCCACTCTAAGCTCTCTAATGAAATTTTAAAACAGATTTCCGTTAAGCTCTCTCAGAGATATTTTCATTAATTTTCACCACTCATTTCCATACATTTTTTTCACTTTGGCACATTTTGTGTCTTGACATTTCTTGTCTTACCGTTAAGCTCACCGTTATTTACTTGACAAATGACATTACAATTGTCAAGGTGACGGTAAAATGTACACAGCGCAAAAAACAAGAGAAGAAGAAGAACCAAGCGACAAAATGAAAACAAAACAAAACACACTTAAAGCGCAAAAAAATTCATAAAATAAATAAACAAAACAAAAAAAATCTCACAACAGAGAGCACCGAGCTAAGCGCAAACCACACACAAAAAAAGGTGAGAAAAATATGTGAGGTTATGTACATATGTCACTATCGTTGTGTGCCGCTCGACGGCGAGTACCAGCTGCTGCCGCCACCGCCAATACATTTCGTCTGTGGTTTTTTGTGTGGCGCTGAAGTAGACCACCGACGGTATGAAAATAAATGAAAACACTCACAGAAACATACATAAATATGTACGTACACAAATATACAAATGTGCAATTGTGCTCTTCATAAAAGCGTAAATGACAGACCGCGGCGTCTGGTGCTCGGGATTATTAAGCGCAGAGAATTCGCGGCGAGTGAAAAGCAAAACAAAAAAAACAAAAAAAAAAAACAAAACAGTGAAATGAAATGTTCATTAATTCTAATGAGCTGAGAATTTAGAAAATGACCATGGCATGAAGTTTTATTACCGGCGAGCGCGCTTTTGTGTGCGCAAAAGACGAATTAATGGGGTCCGGATTATTGTTGGGCTCAACAGCTGAGCTTGCTTGTGGAGTGATGCTCACTGTTGGAGAATTTAAATTTAGAGAAACGAAAAGGTTTTACCTAACAAAAAAAAGGGAGAAGCAGAAAAAATTTAAAGAAAAGAATTTTTATTAAATTAATTAATTTTAATTTCATTACTTCAGATTAAGTATATATTTTTTATCAACTTTCAGTGAACTTTGGACCATTCAAGCACATTGAACAGAGCTTCAGTTCAAAGCAATTTACAATAATATTTTCTACCTGCATTGAGACTGAATTTGAGTTTCGAAGTGAGCATTCTCAGAATTCCATAACGATCGGTAGACCTACTTCATAGCACTGAACTCTCAAAAACACACGCTCCAACCAAGAAATTTGTCTCACTGTTAAAGACAGCCAGCTTTCCCTATCATGAGAACTTAACTGTCTACTTCTCTCCCTTGTAAGACTTCTTTTTCTTATCTCTTTTCTCTGTTTTTTGTTTTTGTGTTTTACCGACGAACTAAGCGTCCCGCCCAACCCACCTAGGGGCGCGTCTGAAAAATAATCGAAAAATCTAACAGGGCGGGGACCGAAAGCGAGTAGCAGTCCGGACTACCTTGAACGGACCACGGAAAGTCTCTTAAACGAGATACTACAGTCCACATGCATGGATTTCTCTGGAACTTTGAGTTTACGGACGGACTTTCACTTTTTTTTCTGACACACGCCATCACAGTATTGATAAGCCGTCGAGTTCGGGTATAGTCACCGTTTACGTGCTTATAGCCGAGAGTGTCTAATCTGAGGTTTATTATACGCTTTTTCTTCACTGAAGCAGTTTTTTATGTGGTGGCTGCTAAGCCTTTGTTGGCTACCCAGTGGATACTTGATAAAAGGCCGGAAATCGTGCGTTACTTCAACCGTGGCCCTTAAAAAGCTTTACTCACTTACGTTGACTCCTTCACACGGCACCCTCCTTACAAAGGTAACCGGCTAAACTTCTGAGACGAAAAGGCTTACACAGAGGCTTTAATTCTAACTAGTTTTGACATTTTTTATGAGTTTTCTTGATTGGTTACCAGCCACTTCCTAAGAGAGACCTCCACTATGCTAATTTTTAACTCACCATCGACGGTTCTTCGATAATTATAATTAGTTTTGGAGAGAAACATAATATAGTAAAATTTCTAGACGGTTCTATGATATTTAATAGGGGTCTTAAGGGATGAGTACTCAGTGAAATGATATTTTAACCTCCGAACTCTAACTGGAAACTCAACCTTTGTTGAAAGCCAACAACTTGAGCAATTTGGTTTCAAAACAATGCACGGCTATCATTAGTAAAGGCTTTCATGTTTTAAACAAAATCATTTCTCTTCCCCGACTCACATGGACCAATTAATAGATGATGGCATCACTCTAGTTAGTCTATTCATCAGCCGGCTATCCATTGATTTTCCTGGTTAATAATGTTCTGAGGCATTATCTTCGTAATTCGAAAGCATACATAATGCTTCTACCCAGATTTTCGTTCTTGCGGGTCACAGCTCCCTTTGGGTGGGTGGCGGAGTCTACTGAAGGGAGTTTGGTTTACCGGTTCAAGGTAGCGTTTTTCAGGTGAAATAGGTAGACCACTTAAAGATAGCGCACTTGCTTGCAAGAAGTGGCACTTTGTTACCCTTTCGCCATCATAGATGAGATTAGGGAATATCAAGCCCTACGAGTATATTTCTGATATGAAATAAGAGTTCCTCATAAAAATCCGTCGGCCGTTCGGAGGCTGCTTAGTATAAACTGTAGATCCCTCCATATTTCGGAAAAACATCAAAACGTATAACTTAAATTGCAGATGCTTACTTAAGTTAACAAAAAAGTCTCAATGTGATCTATAAATGTGGCCAATATTGTATAGAAAAGCTCTCGTGATCATCTCTCTCTAAATAGTTAAGCAAATATCTACACTATTGGGTCTTCTTATGAGACAACTTCTATTGAGCTGACACGCCAAAGGCCTTAACATGCCATCAAACGATTTCTAGAGAAGTTGATTTGAAGAGGGAAGGAAGTATATGAAACACAAAGGCACTTCCTTCAGAAATGCAAAATACCTTCGAGTAGAAGTTGAAATTCAAAAGACGATTGGCTCGTTCTTTCAACTCCATACATTGTTATGACAAGAGGCCAGTGACTATTAGAGTATTCAACGGTCTGACAATCAACCTGTTTGATGAGCTTAGTGACGTTAATCTTTTTCAATTTAAGCCAGGAACCAGATACGTTTTGCAATCAAATTCAGGCTCCAACTGTGTGCCAGAAACTTTATTATTGGATATAACCCTGCTTGTTTTTGCTATCCAACACATTAAAACTCTCTTCTTTTGAAAAAGAAGCAAGAAGACAAGTCCTATCACTCTGCAATCACTGGCAAAGCAAACTCACTCTATATTATTAAGCCTAAAATTGGATGGGTAAAACTTTAGTTGTTAAGAAGGCCATCTTAGACAGTAAATTTTTATTATCCTAGCTTTTTAAGTTCAGTATTATGGCGAGCTTTTGGTGTACTTTAGAAAAATAATGAAATAAGATTTTAGAGTTTATTTTAAATTGATTACCACTGACTGTCTGCTATCGTCACAGAGGCAGAAAAATTTCTCGACGCCTCTATTATATCTAGATATGCACGTAAAGTCGGTGAGAATATCTTAACTTAAATTGAGTAGAGGAAGTTCCTTCCGCTGTCAAACCAACTTTTTTCAAAGCAAAAATCACACATCTATGACAGAGCTTTTATTTCATGTCAAAAAGGTACTCCGACGACTTGTCATTCCCTGTCGAGGGGATGGCCGCATATAGACAAATTTATTTTTGATAATTTTGGATATTTATCATATTGCTCCTCTACCTGCTTGAATTATTTTCAAATATATTCCACTGCTGATTAAGGCGAAATTCCAACTATCAAAGTAAACTAATTCACCTCTCAAACTGTAAATACTCGTACATTTAATTAACATTTCGATAATTACGAACTGCTGCGTCAAACTATTTTTTACACAATTATGAAACTTCTGCAAGAATATAGCAAAATTTGATTAGCACAATTTGAAAACTAAAACTTTAACTTACCAGTTTTCGGCTCAATACCCAAAGCCTTATGATTTTCTTATGCCAAACACTGTAATCTCTTGCATAGCAAAGTTTTCTAATCACACTTCCATTTTAACTTTCATTTCGTCGCACAGAAATGGGTGCAAAAGTGAAGCGCACTAAACCGCTGTCAAATTTAATGAGTTGCCGCGCGGCCATTTTGTGTCTCACTGCGCATTTAAATGCTAACCTTTTTTTCCTCTTTTTAATACTTTTCAAACCTTTTCTATATTCTATTTTATTTTTTTGTGTGATAACTTATGGTATCCTTTCATAAATACTGCCAACTATTGTCACTGTCATTTCACTATAATCTCCCTCCTTCAGCGTCAGTGACTTTTATTATTTAAGTTTCCAGCAAGAATCATTTTTAAACTAAAAATAAAGAAAAAAAAATATTTAACGTTAACACACAAAAGCGGTGCGGCCTTTGAGGGCAATACCTCTAACTAGAAAAAGTGTGGAGAGAGTATAAAAAGTAATAATATAAAATAATTAAGAAATAAAATAAAATAAATTCAAATTATATTTTAAATCTCTTACTCATTTAAATAGATGGCGGAAAATATTATGCGCAAAAGACAAGTGAATGAGAATATAGTGAGCTCAGCTCGACCTTTCATTTCCATATGAATAGGCGCACATTTATAATTTACTTCCTTCTTTGGCTGGTTTAGAAAGAAAGCCAGTGGCTTAGTAATGCATAGAAATTTTTTAATTGTTTTTTTTTTTTCGGCTTGATTTTGTTTGAAATTTTAATGAGCGTGTAGCACATAATTAAGTTGTATATTTATTTCTGCTTTTTTACTTGAGAAAAGATAGTGTTTTAAAACACGTATGATGGGAGTCTAGTGTCACTAGTCTCATAAAGGATGTCAATTTTTAACAAATGAAGGAAGTTAAGTGCGAATAATAAAAGCTCAAAGAATTCATTGACACTTCATGTGAGAGATTTATAATATTTTTTTAATAAAAATTTACCCAAAAAATTTCAAAATGACTATTTGCCACAAAAAAAACCAATTCTTCTTCATTGTCATAGGCAGTGCTTACGCGCTTAGAGCGCCAGTTGTTCCTTCTTTATCGCTATTCGGCGGCAGTTGGGGGGTACCATCACAATACGAAACCAGTTCCCTCATCACCTGATCCTTTCATCGAAGTGAAGGTCACACACTCGAATAATTTCAGTAACAGAATGCACCCAGCCATGCAGACAGCATGATCTACCAGTAATTACGCTATCACTTTATTCTCCGAACTATGTCAATATCACCCAGTTGAAGAGGATCATAAAAAATACCCAAAACTTTTCTTTCGAGAATACCTAATATCAGCTCATTAGAAGACACTACATGCCCTTCCTCCGCACCATATAGCAATATGGGAATGATGAGCGACTTGTAGAGTTCGATCTTTATTCGGTCTAGAGGGGACATAACTCAACAATTACCTACTAAGTCCAATGTAGCATCTATTAACATTGTTTTTGGTGTTAATACTAGTTCTAAGGGAGACGAAATTGTCTATAACTTCAAAGTTAAGACTGTCAAGAGGTACGTGGTAGTCGACTGATATTTTGTATTGTTCTAATCCAGTAAAAGCAGTTCTCTGTTTGGCTCTGCAGCTCATACTAATTTCGTCAGCATTAAATTAGAAAAGTCATCGTTTAAAGAATCATCATGTCTTAAATATCTTTTGGTATTGAAAGGCTTGGAGAGAAGCTTTCCGTTCAGTGGTGAATAAAATACAATACATATAATTCACCACCTTCAAAGTGTTCCACTTCTGAAATAGTACATTTATGCCTACAAATTTATCTATTCTTCGAGCTCTTTCATTTATGAAAGCAACTTCTGTTCTCGTTCTCCTTTATGTTTTCTTGCGACTGAAAATGAGTATAGTACTTTAAGTTTTTGAATAGAGTTACCAGAGACACATAAGATGAACCCAGTGGTGGATCGCTGGTGTTGTCTCTTAAAGCTCTAAGTGTATTCTCATCTCATAGATGTTTACACTAAGTGACTTTCCTCATAATTATTGCACTAGAAGTCACTCTTCTCTTCACAGTAATTCCAAATAGGTCTACCTCTCTGTCTCTCTCTTCAGATTATAATTATTATCTCTCATGGTGTGCGTGAACCAAATTATATGACTGTTAGTGTGTTCACACTGCAACTCTTCTCAATTGAAAGAGAGATCATGAAATAAAGTTGCCTCACTCTTCCTCTTAATGGCTTAGATGCGGTCGTCTCAGGTATTCAACCAACCAATCATCACTCTGCAAATTCTCTCTCGATGGTTTTTAAGCTGAAATTAGTTGAATGAAACTTTTTCATTTAAGAAGTCTTGAGTCATTTTATACTATAACTTACTTACCACAATGATATCCCCATACCACATCATCTTAGCACCCTCGTCGGTTCTGACTTTTTAAGCTCAATGTTAAGACGAACTTTCGGAGTCCTTCCCAAAACCAATAAGACTATGGAGGTAGTTTAAAATTGACTATCTCCGAACAGCTTCTTGAAGGTAGCGGAATAAATAGTTCATCGCTACTATCTTCTCACAGGATGAGTAGTTCCTCGACGCCTCTAAAAATGCCTAGAAGTGTACGTAAAGTCATTACGTGGCTGCACATAGAGGGAGAAATTGTTCTTAATGACTTTCCTTAAAGTTTGCGAAGTGTCCACTGACCTTAAACTTCCCACTGAAAAGAAATGTATCCACATCTATGTTTATTATATACTACAGCCTTTCATAGTAAAAAATATCTCTTCATAAATAGACAGAGAAAGAATGCCTCAATTAACACGAGAGGCAAAATTGGAGAAGGAAACTAACACTCCGACCCAGAGAAGGTACGAAGTATTCCCATTTACTAGATTTTTTTTTGACTTCAGCCTACTCTATTCTTAAAATTCTATCCATCGAGAAGAGACAAACATTTCACAAGCCCCACAAATATTTTAGAGGTGTACCTCTCTCTGCAAACAATCACTACAAGCGGACCTGAAGAGCGCAAAATTAATTATAGTCAATAAAAATAGTTTTGTCTTCAGCCAAAAGAGGAGCAATTCATTACTTTCTAAAGTAAAAAGAATTGTTTAGATTAAAATAATTTAAAAATTTCCATTATTGAAACATTGAAAAGCGAAAGAGATAGAGAAGGTTAAAAATCATCTCTCTTTACTTTTATTGGTTGCACTAGGAGAGTTGCACCTTTCAAGGCTTGAATGACTCAAACAGGAAAGAGCAAAAACGAGGGCGGGAGAAAGGGAGAGGGGATTGTAGAGGATTGTATTATATATATATATATATATATATAATTGGCGCTTTGAACCCGCTGAAGCGATTTTCGGCCGAGCTCCTCCTCCAATTTGTGGTTTTGCGTCTTGATGTTTTTCCAACAAATGGAAGGACCAACAGTTTATACTAAGCCGCCTCCGAACGGCTGATGGCATTTTTACGAGGAGCCTTTATTTCATGTCCGAGATACTTTCCCTGCCGAGGGGTGACCGTAATTGGAAAATTTAACTTAATTTTTTTATTTAAATTAATTTTCCATAACTTTTGGATGTTGGTGGCACCGGGATATAAGCCCGAGCCTTCCGAATGTCAGTACGCAACTCGGCTACCAACTCGGCTACCGCGGCTGCCATATGGTATTACTCATCTCAAACTCTGTGCAGTGGAGCAGAGTGAGGTCAGCTACTCCGAAAGATCTCACATGGTGCTCTATTTTTGAAGGCTTAAAATGTTTGACGGCTGTGAATGTGAAAAGAGCAGAGCTCTTTACGTTAAAAAGAAGCCATAGATGATACATATATGGTGTCTTGTATCAAACTAGAGGATACTACTAAGGTGTAAAGTTCTTCTCATTTCCTTGGAAGAGCTGCAGAAATCCTTAACTTCGAAGACTAAAGCGAGACTTTTAAGCTGGGCACGACAAATGGACTCCTTGCGAGATTAACACTCTCGACTTAAGCGATTATAACAGCAGTAAAGGACTCAGTCGTGCCTATAGAAGCAGAGATCAACTCACATGGTGACTGATAAAGAATAGCAAACTACGACTTTTTCTTCGCTACACTCGAACTAACATAAAATGTTACATAACAATCACTGTCACCCTACCACTGACAATTCAATCAGCCACCGCAAATGTGCAGTAAAAGCAAATGACGTGGCATCAACCACTCAGGTGACACTTCAAGAGCTATACAAACAATCATACAAGCTCACTTCAACTCATACACGCCAGCACTCGACCGCCTACCAAACGCCTGAACTATTCAAGGCACACATGCAGAGGAATTCTAGTAGGCGTATGTGCGTGTAGATAATGGCAGATAGCATTAATGACAGCCGGTTATAAGTATAATGAATATACCACAAATGTAGGTACCAACCGAGTGAGTTGGCAGGATATGCCAGAGGCGGCTCAAATATAGAACCAACTAACAGTTTTTATATACGCGCTTGCATGTCGGAATGTGGTAAGCTGCCTAAGTGCGCATAAAACCCACTTATAACCAACAATAACAATGGATAATCTCATACCATACATACCGTGCGAACCCGATAAATGGCATGCCAAGTTAAAATGCTGAATTTGACATTTCAAGTGACCTTTTACCGTTTCCCGGAGCATAAGCAAAATGTCAGTTAATCGACAGCGTCAAGATAACAAGAAGTGCTACACTTTAGCCCGCCGTGCAAACATACATACGTGTACAGTTGAAGCTTCAAAACTTCACCAAAATGACGCATCTGCTTTGACATTTGACAGCTCTGTTGAGTGTGGTCGGAAGTTGTCGGCCTCTCGGGGAAAGTGCGAATAAAATAAGGGGTGTATTCGCCAGTCTCATTCAGCTCTCCAACAATGCCATTTGAATTTAACGACGCAAGAGTACCGTAATGAAGTGTGTACACAAGAGGTAGCGGCGGAGGCTGACAGAGTTGAGCAGAAGCTCGCTCGGTGCCCTCAGCGCTGTCTAACTGTTTAATTATATACACTTGACGCTGTGTAAAAAAAAAACTTAAATTTCACTTCACTTATAACAGCACTATTTTCTTTTTCTAATTTCTATTCCACTGTTGAAGTATGTTTGCCATCATCATGGGTTGCCAGCTTGAGTTTGATGAAGTATTTGAATGCCAAAAAAAAGGCAATGCACCTTGAGTAATGATTTGTCAGAAATTAGAGAATATTTTTCCGCACGAATTTCAAATGAATAGTAAATTTACTTAAGAAATTGACGAAAAAAGAGGAAACTTTGGTTGATTTGCAGCTTAGATGTGGTGGGTTTGGTGTTGAGATGACGTCACAAGCCGCTTAAAATCATTGCTGAACATACTGAACACTTTATCTCTCCATTGGCACTTCTCTACTCCATTTTATGTACGCCTCTAAATATTATTACTTTAAAACTGGAGAGCTGATGCTGCACACAGTCTGCTGGAAAAGGTTTTAAGGCTTCACCTTTCAAAGCTGATTCTATCCATGCCTATAAAACCGAGCCTTTCTTGTTGTTGAGAAACTTTGTGTTCAGTAATTGAGCACCCAACAACACTTTATCATTTTTATACCGCGGCCGCGATAGCCGAGTGGTTAGCATTGCGTACAGTGCCAGCAACATCCAAAAGTTATGGAAAATTAATTTAAATAAAAAATTAAGTTAAATTTTCTAATTGCGGTCGCCCCTCGGCAGGGGATGTCCACCCCTCCGAGTGTATTTCGGACATGAAATAAAAGGCTCCTCGTAAAAAACCATCAGCTGTTCGGAGGCGGCTTAGTATAAACTGTAGGTCCCTCCATTTGTTGGAAAAATCATCAAGACGCAAAACCACAAATTGGAGGAGGAGCTCGGCCGAAAATCGCTTCAGCGGTTACAAAGTGTCAATTATATATGAGTAATTGGACAGGTAGTGACTTCGAGAAGGTAGTAAAGGCAGTGAGCTTCTGCATGGCTGGCTCAATGCTAGATAAAAGAGACGATGGAGGACTAAGACGAGTTGATCGAAAGCTTCGCAATGATACATGAGTCAAGAGCTGACATCTGGCAGCTTTTCTCATTGTAGATGCATTTATTAATATGAGCTTAAAGCAGTTTAAGGAATTACTGGTCTTCCTCTCGTTAGTGTTAATCTCCTTTTCGATAAGACTAAGTAGGTGCTGGTAATATGAGCTTAAAGCAGTTTAAGGAATTACTGGTCTTCCTCTCGTTAGTGTTAATCTCCTTTTCGATAAGACTAAGTAGGTGCTGGTAGTTGTAAAGATGATGAGCTTGGAGAAATGAACATCGATTTCACAAGGGAAGAGACGGTTGGAAATGTCAGATACACCTGTGGTGATCTTCTTCTCATTTCTTTATTGGATCATGGAAGATTAGTGGATCTTTTGAAACACAGCAAGTTACATGTAACACTTTTAATAAAAACTCGGGGTCATTACTTTCCGATTGGTTTTGAAATACAAACTTAACCATATTTCAGCAGCCATATTGAAGATAGCGGAATGAAATCAACTCCTTTTCCTTGGCATTCCAACGTTCACAAGACTAAACTCCTTGGCGCTTAAATCTCCGACAAGTCATCTTCGCTGACTCATTTCAAAACTGATGTTGAATACGCCATCACAAAGAAGAATTTTTAAGTTGCTTAGGTGATACCCAGTACTGAGACAGTGACCTTCAAACTACCCGAACCTCTCTTAAATCATTACAAATTATCTCAATGACACATCGTGTTTTCAACACCCTCCGAAATCCTTCAATCTATTATTTAACTACCGAAACTGAGTTCGATATATAATAAATCTGACCACTTTTGACTTGGCTTTAACTCTTTTACTTCTTAAGACTATTTGGATTTACCATATACTCTTCCTCCTTACCCTCTCTCTCCTACTCTCATATAAAATATGCTCTCACTTTAATCAGCTGATCTCATGCCATAGTCCGAATATCTTGATTCCCTCTTGACTCTAATATCAGGAGAGATTGAAGAAAATTGTTCTCTCCTCTCTCTCTCTCTCTCTCTCTCTCTCTCTCTCTCTCTCTCTCTCTCTCTCTCTCTTTGTAATTTTCAGCTGCTCGCTAGCAAGATAATTTCAGCATAGTTTACATAGGAAGGTACCAGAACCCGCATACGAGTCTGCCAAATATGCCTCATTATCTTTCACAGTATATTTTTAGCTCAATTTACTATTAGACTTGTATATAATAATATATAATATAATAAATTAACCAATTTCCTTAAGAGTTTTAAATACACCAAATATGGTTATAGTTATCGTCAATGCTCTCTCTCTCTCCATTCCCCAACAGCCTTGAGGTTTGACTATGAATTCATACAAAACAAAGTATATGTCAATGTTTTAAACTTTTTCATATTGAAATTAAGAGTTTTTTTCTCAAAATCGCATTCACACAAAACATTCTAAACGAGAAAGGGAGTGAAATAAAAATATAAATTTCAATTTGAATAAGAAATACATATTTAAAAGCATTTTCTATTTACTAATGCTTTTTATTTCCCTCATTAAGATGGGCTCAATAGAAGCAAAGCAATTAAATAATATGCGTTAAGGAGCAGGCAAGTCTCTCACATAATGAACGAACCCAGTAAAAATATTCCGCTTCAGTTAACAAACGTAAAAGCTTACTCTGTAATGCTTCTTTAGCTTATTACCCAGAATGCGTTAAGTAATGCTTACAACGTGCTTCTGTATCAGTGATTCATTCCTATGAAAAGTGGAGTGGAATGACTTTGTAAAGAGATTATTTAATTTATGCCACTTGAAGCGTGAAAAGAATGTATACTGCACACTTTAACAATGTTTAGTTATATGCCAAAGTAATGCTTTACAGGAGCAGTAGTGTATGTAGTTGCTTCTTTCTTTTTTTCTAAATAAATCAATCGAGCGTTTAAGTCTTTACTCAGGCAATGACGTGGCATGGATGGTTATTGAAATGCATATTCTGTTCAGCCAAGAGAATGAAGAAATGAAAAACGAATTAATATTATAACCATTACTAACCACCTTCCAGGTAATCAATTAAAGATGGAGGGAAAATATTTTCTTATCATCCATTTAATTATTTTTTTTTGCTGGGTGTCTCTCCATCGAATACCATGAGCTCTCAACTAGCATCTTGACAATTAAGCGACATGACTTTTGATTAAAAAATATTTGTAAGACAAAAATGTCAATTTCACTGAACATACATACTCGTACATAAGTATCACTGTAAGTATCTAAGTACATGAGTACCCACTTGCCTTTGATGCCGACAAATGAGAAAAATTCAAATTGTAAGCAAAGGAAAAAGAAAAAACAGAAAAAGAAAATAGTAAAATACGCATTCAAATTGCAAAAAATCATCATAACTTGTAAACTGATTGCTTTGCAATGCTCTGAAATGGAATATGCCCTCCTTAATTAGCCAAGCCAACCCGAAACGAGCTTAATCGTTGTCGACATTTAATATTTCGTTCAGCGTACACAAGAAGAGTTACTCACAATTGTGAAAGTGAAAATTGCCTTCATCTACTCGTTCGTACTTATTAGTTACTATTAAAGGCAATTTATGACAAAAGGGGCACAAAAGTAAAGCAAGTTAATTGAAATTTCCGAAAGGCGCAAAAGGAAAGGATATGCCGCTAATGTGCACAGTGTGTATGCGAAGGGTGAGAGAAAAATATCCAAAGAACTAATTTGTAGAGAAGAGTGAGTGGGGAACCTAGTTCTATGATTGTAAATGATCTTCTGCTCTCTACGGCCACTAATTTGCCAGTCTATTCAATGAATTAGTCTTCAGTGCTTTCACTATGCTTATTTTGAGAGCTTTCCTTACATTTATGTAGTATAGGTATATTGCTTAGAGCTTTCACTATAAAAAATTTATCAAATACTTCGTCGACTTCGACTCTGTTGAAACCTTAATATAAAAGATATAAATTTCAACTTAAATAAGACCTAACATATTTAAAAGCATTTTCTTTTCACTAATGCATTTATTTCACTCATTAAGATGAGCTCAAAAGAAGCAAAGCAATGAAATCATATTCGTTCAGGAGCTGGCAAGTCTCTTTCATAATAAACGAACCGAGTAAAAAAAAATCCGCTTCAGCTGACAAACGTAAAAGCTTACTCTGCAAATAATATAGGCATACATACATATACATAGGTATATATATAGCTTCAATTATAATCTCTTCTATGCTGAAACTTTTAAGAGTTTGTCATTCTATTCAATGAATGTGATTTCAGAGCATTCCTTATGCTTATTTAAAGAGATTTTGCTAAGTTTATTTCGAAAATACATTTCAAAGCTTTTACTACGTTTTTATAACATACATTGTTTGAAGCTTTCACTACAAAAATGTGATCAAATATTTTCCTGGCCCCGTTGAACCTTTTATCCAAAAAGTTTTCATTATAACCTATTCTGTGTTGAAACTTTTAAAAGCTTTCATATTCATAACCTTTACGGAACTTTTGTATAAATAAATATTTACAATCACTTTTATGTTTCGGAGCTTTCATACTGCTAATTTCGATGTTTCTTTTATACTGACGTAATTAGACATAGCAGCTCTTTAAAATTAGAAGATTTGGAAAGGTTAGTTTGTGCGTTTTAAAGTGAGTTCAAAAGTTCTTCAGAGCTTTGCTTTTGAAATAAAATGGCTTGTAATTTTAGGCAGTCTATATTTTTTAATTAGGGTTATTCATGGCTTTCGTTGTTCCGGTTTGTTTGAAGTTTTTCAGAGCTTTCACTTAATTGTCTTCGTAATTAGTTTTATATTTATAATTTCGTTGATTTTATAGAAGTTTTTGAGAGCTTTCATCTAACAAATTCTAGTCTTAATGAAAGCGGTTAGAGCTTTCACTTAAGAATGATTTAGATGACGAAATGTTGTTTGAATTTGTATGACTTTTGTACTAAATTTGTATAAAAAGTATACTAAAATCGAAAAAAATCTGTGACCTACCAAGCTCTCATTTTTTTTACCAAACCGAAGCTTTATACAATTTTGGTAGCTTAACAGAGCTTTCGCCTAAAAATTATTAGTGATTATTTTTTATAATTTTTTTCTTTTATTCTAATTTTTTAACGTAAATTTTAAGCTTCTTTGAAAGAAAAAAAAGCTTAAAGAAATATTAAAATAATTTTTTAATTAGTATTATATTTTTTTTATTTTTAATTTAATTGAATTTATTTTTTTTAATTTTTTATTTTTTTTTAATAAGCCGTCGCTTAGCACGCTGGAAGTAAAAACAGATTTTAATATTTATAATACTGAAACGTCTATACAAAGTAATTAAGAATAACAGCATTCACGGCATATTTATAATTTTCATTAACCCCTCAAGCGCCAAAAAATAACTAACTGTGCTCGCTTAAAAAACTAAAAATACATTTATCTTAACTACACTCACTCAGCACGCTTACTATAAACGATTAACCGTTACCAAGAAATATCAACAATTTTTAATTAAAGTTGACTATAATGATTATAACCATCACTGGTGATTAATTTCTTAATCATTTCCCATTGGTATGTTAATTTACCATGAAAGAGATGAGAGCTTAATAAGCAAATTGCACATAAAGAAATTATTATATACAATACATACAAATATCTGTATTTAAGTATAAATTAAGCCTTTCAGCGTTAACTAATATATATAATAATAATACTTAACTCACTTACCCATCAGCCGAGGTAGTGTGAACACAAATCATGCTGTCTCTTCTCTCGCTCTCCGCGCGCTCAGCTTATGCCCCATCCATCCATTCATCCAAGCTCATTTCCTTTACGCCGTTTACTTACTTGATTGCTAACGACTTATAAGTAATTATGATTATCCATTAATATAAATTCCAATGTACAGTTATTTATAGTTACTCGTTTAATGAGCGTCAACGGTGGGAGTAACTAAACCGTTATTCATTTGTGCTGACGATATAATTACTAAGCGAATGACCTCTTGTTTGTTTTTGTTCTTTTTTTTAATATATTTATATGTATGCCACTTGAGTTGTTTTTTGTGTTTACTTATAAGTTTAGTTGTGAGTGGATTTTACTCACTTTACGCCTTTTAATTTGTTGTAATGAGCTGTTGGAAATATTTTTTTATTCTTTTTTATTTTTTATATTTTTTTTTCTCTCATTTTTTTGTTTTTTTCATAAATTACATACTTTTTTGCAGCTTGAAGTCTCTACCTATCACAAGCTTTTACCTAATAGCTATGTGAAAAGAGAGAAAGAGAGAGAGACAAAAAAATAATAATAAAAAGAATAATAACTTATCTTTCTTCCATTTTCCACTCAATTCTTCTCTCACCGGTACTCATTAGTATTAATATCTTTTTTTTAATATAAATATAAAAATTATTTCTTTCATCCATTTAAAATTAAAACCTTTCAGTAATTCTCAGCATATTTTTCGCGTTATTTACTCGCTTACTACTATTTCCTCTCCCAACTCCTTTTCTTAATTAAATTAAATCTTTTTATTTTGCACTCTGGCATTCTTCTCAACTTTAATCTAGTGACCCACAAGCACTCATCAAATCGTACTCATGTTCCACATCCAATGAGGTCCAACTCATTAGTGTTTTTTCCTAAATAAAAAATTTTAATTTAAATCTTCAGAGAATTTTTCCCGCCCAGAGAGCTTTGTGTAGTTGGTGCAGAGCATCAAAGAAAGGTTTAATGAACTTTTGTTGCTTTGGAAAATATTTTTTCGCTTCTACTCTTCATTCCAAGCGAAGTGTGGAAATAAAACTACAAAGTGTTATTGAGCTTTCAAAGTTAGGTAAGCTTTCACGGTGGCAGCATTAGTTGAGTGTTTAGCATTGCGTGCTTACATTCCAGGGTTCGAGTTCTGGTTTAACCAAACAACCAAAATTATTCAATAGAAAATTAGAATTAGACGCTTTGGTTTTTTATTCATTGTTAATTTAAGATCCTCAACTCTCTCTCTCTTGCCAAGTAGGATCAGCTCTATCCACTGAACGCCAAATCCTCTTCTTCCTAATTATTGTAGGCGATTAGGGTCGAGACAACAATAGCGCACCAATCGTTACTTCTCCTCGCTGATCGAAACTAAATTGGGTTACCAAAGGAAGCCATATTCCTCCTTCCCCGACCCCGAACACTTAGAGAGCTGAAGTGCCTTCGTTCGTTCGTAGGCAATGGCCTAACCTATTTAGCGGTTGTCTCTCTATCTATATGTCATATAGCTCATTACGCCGTTCTTTATGGTATTCCCCGTGTAGTGCTTGTTTTGACATTTTCAGCCCAAGATCCAAGACCCAAATGAAATATCCTTGGTTACATTATGTTGAAGTTGCTGTTGGACATCAGCTTAGCTAGGCCACAAAACGAGCTCATTACCCCATCTACATGGCAAGAGTGGAGACTCATGCTTCCGGACTTATCTTCTACATTGGCAAACCCTCTTATAGTGAGCTTACAAGTGGAAAGGGGTGTGCCCAGACCCTTCCCTGACAGCCTTACTTGCAAGCTCAGCAACTATCTTATTATCAGGTATGTTACTGTGTTCTGGCACCCATACCGGATTCTGAGAGAGCTGTTTAACCATCACATTTAGTGATTTGCAGCAATTTAACTCACACGACAGCCGACTCGGCTCTACGCACCGGAGTTGACACGGATTTCATCCGGCCAAAGGTTGTCACTCTTTCGTCGACCTAATCCCGTATATGTCAAGTAACAACAAGCGGCAATTCTCTATCGTTTCTGATTTTTAATATGGTAGATTCCAAGGCTCTTAGTTCTGCCTGGCTATTCGTGAAAATATAGACACAATTCACTGGGAGTATCATTGAACTTAGGTGAAAAATCCTAACATCCTCCAATTCTGTTTTTTTTTCATAATTTGTTCAGGCCGAGAACCTTTTGGTTGTGCATGGATCTCTGAAGATCGAGGTTTAAGTTTGACAGCCAGTGGTCAGGGGTTCTCTTAACTTCTGCAGCGAAGGTAGAAGGGTGAGGTAAAGTCATCATATTACTCTTTGTTCGACTCACTTACCTTGGTTTTCATACATCCACCTATTCAAGCAACCTATTGGTCTTAAAAATGTGCCGAAATTGTTATATGTGGGAGAACAAGGGGCTTAGTCCATCAATTTAGTCCATCACCTTCAACCGTAGCTAATCTAACAGAAGAAAACTTTGCTTGTTCATGCCTTGAGCTCATAACCTACTGACTAACACTTCGTAATGTTATCAAAAAAAAAGCAGAACTTTAGCGGCCACTCTCCTGTAATTTGTGGCATTATGTCCATTAGCCGAGGAAACCCCTCATCACATAAGCTGGTTAAGAATTTTTTGTTAAAAATAACTTTAAACTCGCCTAAAGGTATGCTTTACATTTTAAATGAAATGCCCTCACGCCAATATAAAGTTTATTAGACCACATTGTCTCGCATAATAGCTCATCACGAGCATTAATTATGCACATAATGGTGCTATTATTAGCAAATTAAACACTAAGCGCCTAAATGTAGACTATATAAAAGTCTTTAGTCACGCCACAGAAGGGAAAAAATTTCAAGCAGTAGAAGCACAACAAAATACGTCGTGAGTGTAAAATTTTAATAAACGAACATTTTTGGGCGACACGTGGCGGAACTTGGTCAACTAACTACGGTGTGTGGCAAAATTTAAAGGCTTTAAAGGGTTGTGCACTGCGATAAGGTGTTTGTGTGCTATATTTACTCCTACGCTTCACTATGAAAGCCCACACCCGCATGTCGGCCCAGCAAACTTTATACCACAGTTTCAGCCGTCTTTAACTTTTTCTCTATGTACTTAGGACACTTGCATATATGTACATTGTGTTTCAACGTTAAATGCAGAGACGCTTGACGTCCGTCTTGCCTTTCATGTTACAAAGTATCCCAGTCAACTTGACCACAGCTTCGACTTACGGTTTTTATATGTGTACGAGTGTGTGTGTGTGTGTGTGGCTATGTGTTGACACATGCAACAGTGTCAAACTTTCACTGTCTCTTGAGTGCTTTTGAGGTGGAAGCTACAGTTCGTGTGAACTCTCAATACACCCGCACTAGCCACTTATCTCTCATCTCACTTCCTTTTCTTTCCTTTGAAATTCACAACTTACTCTTTTTCCATACACTTCACACCCGCTTTGACTTCCCGCATCTAGAGTTGCTAGCGTGTTTCGGTCACTACGGTATGAGGGCTTTTCAATTTGAATGGAATTTTTAAATTTCATTTTACCACTGTGCTCAAGTGCAGCCAACTCGTCTCAACTCTGTCGACTTTCGTTCCACTAAAATGTGTATCCGTAGGAAGCTCTGATTGTTACTTCCCGCGGGTTGGTGGCGCTCGGGGTTTAGTTGGCGTGCAAACACTTGTGGTCAAGTAATTTATTATCGCTTGCTTAAAGTTTTCCGCACATCCGCCCCCATGTGGCGCTGTGTGTAGCTAACGGTCGCACTCTCAGCTTTTGTATTCTTCTGCAGTTGTCATTGTTGTGAAGTCCCTGCTTGTGTTGCTCTTGTAAAGTTTTACTGCGATATTCATTTGATCTTAAGTGTCGTGTCGTGGAAAATTGCACACCTTGGGAGGGAGGAAGGGTGGGTGGGACGCTAGCCTTAAAGACTTTTAAATGTTCATATTAAAACTAAAGTGTTGTCTAATGAGTTCAGCTTTCACTGAGACAGTTTAGTCGGTTGTGAGTTTTTACTTTAGCTTTCGAAGTAGAATAAAGACGGTTGATAAGAGCTGGAGAGTAATAACGGAGCTTGGTAGAAGCACAGCAGAGAGTAACAATTGCTTTTGAAGTTCTTAGGACTCGAAAGACGTCGGGTGTCGTTAGATCCCTTTTAGCTACGCTGAGTCCCATAGATTTATATGTTGTGGCGTCTCTGTTATAGTTGGATGAATACTCTTTCCAACAAAGCCCCGTCTTATTTCTTTATGTCTACGAGTCCCTATTATTTTAATCCCTTTAACGAAGTGAAGCTCTTCCGCTTCTTTGCTTCCGCCGGCGGCTGCAGTATCGAACCCTGAAATCCATCCGGACGACTTGATTTAGCCATCGCAGCTACGATCTTTTAACTCGCTGAACGCTCCAAAGTTTCAAAAGGGTTATGGAACACCATCATCGATTGGGGTCGCAAGCTCACCGTAAGCTCAGACTAGTTCAAAGCTGGATGAATGCTTCAATAATGTCTTTTTACTCGGTACCCGAAAGTGGTACACTCTCGTCCTGGAGAGATGGCAGTTTCTCGACTCGAAAAAGTTACTTTTTAGTAACAAAAGAGCAGAGCGTCTATCGGCACTGCGAGTCCACGATAGTTCGGTAGGAAAATACCTCCCTTTGTTCCCCTTAGGTCGGATTTTAGAGAACTCGAATTCGTCCAAGAAGGTTTGGTCGATATATTGTAAGGGCAAAGTTATTTACGGTCATAAGGTTACGCCCAGGAAGATCCACGGACCACCCTATTATATATCCTGGATTTTGTAATAAAACTTAGCAGATCGCTTAGCTGCCATCTGACAAAGACTAGCCAGAGCAGTGTTTCGAGGATTGTTAAATCCTACTTCTCGCGAGGGCAAGACAATCACATAGTAGATGAGAAATTATCTCCACGTCCTTTTCCTTCTTATGGCTATTTCGAAAGAAGCTCCTGGTTTTTCAGCCCACGCAGTGACCTGTCTAGACGAAGATAATTTCATAGATCTTCTCTCTTTTCCGGGAGTATGCGCTATGTGGTCTGTCTTCCTCTTCTTTATCTGGTCTGCTCGAGCTTGTCTGGTCCCATCTCGGTGAAGCTTTTCTATGAATATATTTACTCTTTTCGCAGAAGTTTGGAACAATTTGCTTGGTGGTACTTTGCCTTGTAAGGTCATTTGCTTTTTAGTTCCCCTCTAAATCTCTATAAATAACACTACAAATGAGAGGGGTTGTTATGAGCAGCCAGCCAGCCTCAAAAGTGATCTATGACTGTCCAGCACAATAGATTTTTTCATTATTCCGCCTGGAGCTTTCTTTGGTACATGGCTATCACTGTAACCTAAAGTTTCTCTTTCTATATATAGACGCCTTCATAAGAGCAGAGATCTCGCTCTGAAACATACTGTGGGCATTAGGCAGCCTGGACTATGCGAGACTACACGTCAGCTTACTCTTCCTTCCTACTTTGAGCTATCTAGTGCAGAAGTCAAGATAGCGTGACAAAGTTTCCGATCTAGTCCTCTTTTTTGTCGCCGAACTTGAGCCAGTACTTGACGTTGAGACAGACATGCGAGCTCACAATGAGAAATACTTCTCTCTCTCTCTCTCTCTCTCTCTCTCTCTCTCTCTCTCTCTCTCTCTCTCTCTCTTTCTCTCTCTCTCTTTTCCATGACGAAGATCAAATTTTAAATGTCTTCAGCTCGCTCTTAGAGTCCGCTGTTTCGAGCTGCTCTTGAAATGAGTTCCAGATAAGAAGTTTCTAAACAATTTGTAATTAAAAAAAAAATCAATGGATCTTCAACACAAAAAACCTACTTTCCAATCCACACTCCACAATAACACTGGAGTATTTGTCTACAAATTAGTATGCAGAGCACTCTATGGGGATCATACGCAACAATAGCCTGAAAATTAACTGAATTTTGAAGTGAGATTATGTCAGGGATTACCCAAACACGAACGTGAACAGCGCTAACTAATACAAAACAATGCAGGAAATAAAATAGACGTCAATAGTGAGACGAAATTGACAAAATGCGGGGGAGAGTGAGCGGAGGATGTGCCACTGTGTGGTTGCATTGTGAGCTTGTGAAAATCAAATTAATTGCAAAGTGTGCAAACTATGAGTATAGTGGGCGGAGTGTGTAACAGTGAGAGAGTCGAAGAGTGGGAGAGTGCGAACGAGGGAAGAGAAAGAGTGGGAAGCTGCATAGGAAGCGGAAAATGTACTTGCCATAGCAAGAAGTGTAGGTTCAGAGCTCATCAAAGTGGAAACCATGTCATGATATCTAATTCCCAGACACAACAAAACCCTCGCAGCACACTTGCATGCATAGGTAACATGAATACCTACTCACCCACACATACACACGCACACAGTCATATTAACACAACATGGTAATACAATCCGATTTTGGTTTCGAATTTCTGTGAAAGCTTTGTCATACAGCCTGAGGTGATATGCTCTACGAAATACATGCCGTTTGGTATGTGTGTTGTGTGTGTGTGTGTAGTCAGCCTCGCCACCCTCTCTTCCTCTCTCCCCCTCTATCTTTCTCCCTCTCGCCTCCTCCTCTCGTTTTATACACTCGTGCGTAACTATATATAAATAGAACAACACCATTGCTATTGATATCCCTGTCAAATTATGTCATTTTCCATGCCATAGAGATTTGCACTTTTGTATTTACCACGACGTATGTATGAAAACCACAAATAGGCTGCTAAATCATGTATGAGTTGATAAGTCCTTTTTGGTGTGCGAGTATGAGTATGAGTAAGGTAAGTATGTAATTTGTGGGAGATTTTGTGTCGATAAAATGAATTGTGGTTTCATTTTCAGGGATTTTAAAAACATTTTCAAAAAGGTAAAATGGTTTAAAAAGAAATATTTAGCTAAGTACGTTAGGCTCACAATTAGCACAGTAGGAGGGATCATACTTTATGTGAAGGAGAACACATTCCTTTTCGAACCTAGATGCTGCTCTAAGCTCATATTCTCCAGAGGAGTAACAAATGGAGGGTTAACAGTCAATGTCTCGAACTTTAGAAAAGCCTACTGATTTTCATACTCAATCCCAAAGAGCCTACAAGTCCACAGTGGGCAGGCGTGTTAGAAATTGTATATGAGTGGATCACAGGTGCCCAGAAGTGTCTCATACCGCTGACGATATTGAAAGAAGCCTGCTCCTGGTGCGGCCCTGATATCGTTGGCGCTTTAGATCTACTTAAGTTTCATTAGACAAGCTCCTTCTCCAATTTGTGGTACACATCTTAATATTTTTCCAACTAATTCAAAGTTGCCTCCGAAGAGCTGAAGGTTTTTATGATGACACTCCGTTTGTCAACACGCACTGCTAATCATTCGCCCACTGCGGCTGTCACACTCAACTTTAAAGAAGCGAAATAACTAGAGAGAAAGACCCAGTACTGGAAGGTGAGTAAGATGATCTTCGAACGCTTCATACGGTATGCAGAGTATAAACATCTGTCCTTTAGCTTCTATATCGACAGCCGCTTCGGTTTAATAAGCCCACACCTGTCTGGTGTTATGAACATCGATTTAGTGATGAGTCTTTCACTAAAAAAGGTCTCCAAAGACCTTTCCTTTGTACTTTGATCGCACCGCCTGAAAGTTTACTACTTCTAACCTGCAGAATATGACATTAGCTAAGAGGCAATTGCTAAGGATCTTTGAACTCTATCAAGGAAAAAGCTTCGCCAAGCTCCGAGTAAGGAAAGATGTAAAGATAACTCTGGAATCTGAGTATTTGACAAATCCACATTTTGTCTTAGAAGATTGATAGGTTTAAGCAATTTCAGACACAATCTTTCTTTGGTTTGCTCATCGGTGGCTCTTTAGTTAATGTGCACCACACAAGTAGCTTAATGGTTATTCTTGTGTTGGAGTCTGTTTGTAGATATGATTTTACCTCGGTTTTCAACAATATCGAGCTCGTCTCCTCGTCTCGTCTTGAGCTTCAAAAGGATGTGTTGGTCTAAAATCTGCTCTACTCCTCCCACACATTTACGAGGTACAGGAGGGAAAAGTTAGTTTTTTTCTTTGTGTGACATCTTCTACGTTAGCCCAGGCTAAATTTGGTTGCAGCATAGAACGCGCTCATAGTCTTAGGAATCCAACTCATTTAGTTCACTGATGTTTGAGATGACGATGGGTTGAGCAACTCTTGAACAAAATAAAGACCAAAGACAGCTGAGCCGCATGTGAGTCTAACTACTGCTACACTGCTGAAAACTCTGTAGACTAGGTCAAGTAGAAGTGGTTGCCGTATTGGGCATATCGGCACACTTAGACCGTCATAAGTCCATTGCGATGACACGACTGCTAATCTAACCTTACGAGTCCTTTTCAAATTGCTTTAACTACTTAGTGCCACATGGCAAAGGCTAATCCGAAATTTACTGCTACCTAAAGCAGGACGATCGCTTAGTAGGTAGGAAACCGACTCCTACGTCAAATATTTCTGCATCGCATGGAGCTTCTTCTAAAGTGATTCCCAGCCCTTTCCGTCAATCAGGTATTGACTCGACAGGTTCCCAATTACCTTTGAAATATTCTCAACCCTCAGAGAGCACTAGCCTCTTTAATATCATTTCGGCCAAATTTGCCTCGACTTGCGATAGAACGAACTTTGACGTACTCTGTGAATACAATTTTCAAGTAAAAATTTGCCTGTGACTAGGGACAGAGCGTTCCTTATTCACAAAAATCGGTTCGGTCCTATCTACAATCTATCTATTCTACATACAAGTCGCCTTTATGGCTCTGTGGCCCCAAATGCAGGATAGACCGTTCTGTTGAACCCTCTATCGCTACGCTAGAGACCAGCGAGCCAGACGAAGAGTAGTCTATTTTGCTTATAAGTCTCCTTGAAGAAGCTGTGACAATCGAGTATGGTTTTAGTGTTTATTGTGAACAAGTCTAAGGATTTTATTGTTCGACTGTCTATGCTCCGTAAAAAACTTCTATGGCCTCATGAAGCCAGCTGCAAGGTTTTGACTTTTGAGTAATGCGACCGTTGTCAACTCATGAGTGGTACATTCTTTGGTTTAATTAGCTAATCTCGTTTTAGTGAAATTCTTCTTTTCCTTTTTTTCTCCAACTAGTGCTAGGATCGAATGTACACATAGAGAGTGGCCAATCTTACCTTTCCTTCCGTAAGGCGGATACTAAGCATTCGAGAGCTAGCTCATATGCTCATTTCGGTCAAAGAAACTCAGCTGTATTTAAATGTAGTCTGGTTGACAGTATACCCCTGGATTCAAGGAACCTATCCCCTTCTCCTTTCTTCGTATTTGGTTATTCAGAACCTAGGAAAATACAGTATTATCTTTAAAAGGAATTCAGCTGTTTGTAAAGGAGGATACTTATCCTATAAAGGGAAGTAACAACAATTTCATCGAGGTCTCTTCAGAAAAACCTAACGAGAAACTAAACTCTTTCTCTGTTCCGAGCACAGATTTTTATCAACAATAGACATAACCCCATTCAGATGCTCAAATTTTAAGAATGAACAGGCAGGATAATGCATCAAAATCCCTCTTCTTCTCAACCTAATTATATACATATACAATAGAACCTACAATATTACCTGCTTGAAGTGATAAATTTTTAAATGAACAATTTGGTGTCGCTCATAAAACATTTAGATTTCGTGTAACAACCACCAAAAATATTGAAAAAAATAAAGCAACACGCGGTAAAATTGAGTTACAGCAACACTCTCTCCCCCTCGATCTACTCTCTCTCTCACTCTGTGTCTACCTTTCACGCTTTTAGAGCATTTCTATTATTTTGGTCATGGTCAGAAAATCTCTTTCAATGTCACTCGTACGCTTGAAGGTCACTCGTTCATACGCTCATACGCTCATACGCTCATACGCTCATACGCTCATCCGCTCACTCGCCATCAGGTGCGTTGATGTAATTAAAATATTTAATGAGTTTGTCATTTCTTCTACTTTTGCATGATTTATGAGACACGCAGTTATCCTTCTACACTTTGGAAATGTACAGAGTAAATTTTGTGGAATTTACAAAAAAAAAAAAAATTGGAGTTAATAAATTGAGTTTAGCGATTGTTGAATTAGAGAATTTGTTAAGGTATTTTAAATTTAAAAAATTTTTGAGCATAAAAAGATTTACAGTTTGGTGACAAAATGAAACTAGTAAATAAAAAATATAAAAGTTGATTCTGCGGATTTGAACCTTTGAGAACAGAGGAATAGTACTTTTTAATTACTGAGATTTTAAAAATAACCGAAATCATGCAATATGACACATAACTCCAACAAAATTGAAATTTCAAAAATCATGTTTAGTTTAATAACTCTGGTAATTTAACAGCTAAGTTTTTGAAACTTAGTATAATGCACACATATTTGTGGATAAATATTGATGTTGAAAATCATTGAAATCGGACAACTTTAGCGCATGGCTCCCATATAACTTGTGGTTCAAAAATCATATTTTAGTGATTAACTACACTAATACAACAGTTGAGCACATGAAATTTAGTATAATGTAGGTATGTTATATAAGAAATATTGTCATTGAAATTCATTCAAATCGGACTACTGTAGCATATGGCACCCATACAACTTGCGGTTCAAAAATCATATTTTAGTGAATAACTACCTTAATACAAAAGCTAAGCACATGAAACTTAGTATAATGCAGGGATGTTGTATAAGAAATATTGGCATTGAATTTCATTTAAATCGAACTACTGTAGCATATGGCACCCATACAAATTTTGGTTCAAAAATGCAATTGTCGAGCATAACTCATTTCGATTAACAGCTATGCGCATTAAACTTTGGTGTTTGTCTGCAAGCCATAAGTCGTTTATTCCTTTGTAAAAAATATTTAAATCGTACCACTGCGTAGTACAGCAATCATACAAATATTGCTTCAAAAATGCAATTTTTGAGTAAACAACTCACCGAGTTGGGCAGTTATGGGCCTGAAATTTGGTATTATGCTTACATATTACCATTAAAGTACTGACAAAAAAGATTAAAGAAATTCGATAATTGTAGGGTATACCTTCCAAGTAAACTTATAAGCCAAAAAGGCAAATTTCAAGCGTAACTTACTAAAATTAAGAGAAAAAAATATATGAAAATTTGTCATCTACCTCCGAATCATGGGAAAAGTAATCACTGTGTAAATCACCGAAATCGAACGACTTTAACACACAGCTGCAATACAACTCAGGTGTACGAAAACGCATTTTTAGGTCAAAACTCGTACAGTTTTACAGTTACAAATCTGAAACTTGCTAATCTATCTACATATTAGGTTTAAAATATCACCAGAAAAAATTATAGAAATGGGACATTTTTTATATATACCTCCCATACAATTTATGGTTCAAAAATGTAATTTTCAAGCATATCTTATTTAAATTGAGAGCGAAAAACATGAAACTATGGTATTTATCTGAGCAACATAAATTTACTTTTTTTTGTGAAAATCATCGAAATCGAACGACTCTAACACACAGCTGTCATACAAATCCATGTACGAAAACGCATTTCTGGGTGAAAACTCACAGAGTATTGTAGTTGAAAATCTGAAAATTGGTCTGCTACCTAAAAATGATGAAAATAAATGTTTTTAATTAAATTTTTTCCAATTTTATTTTTTATTGCTAACAATTTATTTCAAACTCTGAATATAATAAAAGAACTTTTGTCAACCTTAATTCAATTCCCTTGCATTCAAGCAAGGTAGGAAGCCTTCCACATAAACTAAAACTCGGTGGTTTTCTACTTGTAAATACTTTCAAGCTCCCCCCCCCCCACACACACACACACGCATTTAACTGACGCACTCAGCCGGAAGAAAGAAGGGGCAATTATGGCATGCGACAGCCGAAAAAAAAAATTAAAATATTTTATATGCATGTATGTATACATGTGGTAAAATAATCACACCTAAGTGCCCTTACTACTTGACAACACTGACCCGCACCACTGACCATACACACACCAAGAATCGTATGAATACAAAAATCAAGTAGTGAACAGCTGAGCGGCTATAAAAATAAAATTTTCAAATTTACATATTTTCCATATACAAATATAAAAAAAAATTATATAAAATATCTAGAATTGTGGGCGCAGCTGACCTTGTTGTATGCATTTATTACACACGTACATACACACTTCAATCTACACATGTGTGCGTATACGCCCCTGATTGTTGGCATGTGTGGCGGAAACCCTACTTTTTTATTTCATATTTTTATAGCATACTTTTGGGCGTTTTAAGTTCGGCCAAATGTGAATTGTGAAGACATAAAAACAGTGCGCCCCTAATTTTTTTGTTTTTACTCAACACACTTCGTATGAAATATGGTTTCTGGAAGTCGATATGTATATATGCGCATATACATATATACATAAATATATTGAAATCTATACGAAAGGGTTTTTCTGTATAGTTACCTTGAACAATGTGAGTTCAAAAAATAAAAAATAATATCAACAAATATTTCAATGCTTCTTTAAACATTTAATAATGAAAAATATATACATATATACACGGAGTTCGGAGAAATTTCTAATAATAATTTTTTTTTAAATATTTTCAAAAGAAAAATCATAAAAACGAAAGGAAAACTCAAAATATTATAAGAGTAATTTAAAAAAAAATATTTAAAAAAAATATGCAAAGTTTTTTAACAAGATGTGTTCCCTAAAAGGAAATTGCTTCAATAAATATTTGTAATCACTTTGAGTTGTCAGTGAAACCGGCAAGTAGCTTGGTCCAATGCGATCATTTTATCGGTGGCAACTAGCGTTTTGTAGCTCATAGCCATAACCGTACTCCAATTAGTTGTTGTTGTTGTTGTAGCCACAAACATATTCCCCAAAGTAGGAATGTTGCGGGAGTGACAGAACTTTGGCCGGATAAAAATCCGTGCCATACCGGCATAAAGACCGGACTATCGCGGGAAATTTTGGAATTTTAGTCGGCCCTTATGACAGGCTAACCTTCTTCTTCTTCTTCTTCTTTATTGACGTAGGGTTTGTGGTTATGCGGAGGGTTTGGGACCCACCACATGAAAAACTAAATTACAAGGAAAAATCAATTTCAGCCTCGGATGAGAGACAGGCTAAGCTTACTGCGTGATAATTCTTGAACCCCTATCCATCCATTTGAATGTCTGTCTTAGTGCTTTTCTTTTCTATAACCAAATCATTCAAATTTTAAGTCTTGGCAAACTATTTAATTTTTCCAATTGGGGCACCCTTCGACAGGGATTGTCAAGCTTCACATAAAAATCTGTCGGCCCTTCGGAGGCGGCACACTTTGGCTCTCTTAGTCTCAATCTCTCACCACCCAGCGTCAGAGTTCGAAGAAATTTCGGTTTGCTGTTGATTTTTCTCAGTATTAGATGAAACTCCTCCCTCTTCAGAACACCATCTACAATAGGCGAGTAAGTGAGCAAAAGAACAACTCTCTCCAACTCATTTGATAAAGTGTAGAGAGCGGAGCATAAACCACGATTATTTCCGCTTTAATTGGCGGTTGAAACAGTCTGTACGTATGTAATTGTGCTTCACACCTCCTGTAATGTCTTAAATTACCACATTTTCCCAAATGAATACCCACACCAACTCGGCATAATAAATCACACACACCTGCGTAATTGAGATACGCGCTTTCAACACTTCAAATAGAATATTTATTAGCTAAATAATTAATGAGTCTACGAACATAATAATAAAGTGAATTTTGATGTTTAAAGAAATTACATACATACCTACTTAACTGCACATACCACTCTTCAAATTAAAAGTAAATCATTTGCTTATTACTTAGTAAAATATTTAACAAAATAAAATTAAAATATATTGTATATAATATAAAAAAAAAATATTTTCAATTAATTTTCGTTAACATTTTCTCTCCTCTTTCTCTCTTGCAGGCGAACGACTCATTCAGTACGCTAGCGAAAATCTAGTCACTGAAGTACTCATACATCCTCAGTACAATACACTCATACAATGTATGCGTAATCTGCTGAGTAGTTTTACACGACATCGCCACATTATACACGCTGGCTATACGTTCTCTGGCAATGGTTCCTGGATATTACAGGTGAGTAAGCGTTGAGATTTTTTCCAACCAAGAGAGCAGTGAATGCTTTGAAGGGAAGTGTGGAAGAGTGTGAAGAGAAAACTACATTTATATGCGGTGAGCAGCATCTCTATTCACTTGTACTTATGGCTAATCAAAGCAAGAGAGCAGCGCTCGGATACTCAGTTTAAGAGTATAGAGAGATTCCTCATCTATTGTATATGTTTCGGCTTGTTCAGTAATGTTTAGTGAAGAGGTGTAAAGTCCAACTAAGAAAATTGGCAACTCTTATTCCTAAGATATTCCCACCTAGTGAGAAGATTATCTTTCATACCCCAGAGCCTCCTGGTCACATTCCATGCCGAGCTCTGTTCTTAAAGAAGTTTCCAGGCTTAAACGCTTTGTGAAGTACGTTAAATTTCGGTAGAGGGAAAGTAGCGATTTTCGGCCGAGCTCATACGCCAAATTGTGGTGGCCGTCTTGATGTTTCCCCAACAAGTGGAGGGACCTTCAGTTTATTCTAAGTCACCTCCGAGCTTTATTAATTAATTTTTGATGAGATGTTTGTATTTAATGTCAGAAATACACTTCGAGAGCTTGACAATCCCTGGCGAGGTGCGACCCCAATCAGAAAAAAATAATTTTCTACAATTTTGAATACTGGCTGGATAAGGACTCGAACACTCATCGTCCGAATAGTAGTACGCAGTACTAACTACTTGGCTATCGCCTAGAAAAGACTCGTAATTAAAGTGATAACTCTAGACGGATGAGACGTGAACTACCTGAAATCTTATGTCTGCCCATGGAAGCACCACAATCAAGCGCCATCATTCCCAACTCACTCCTAATCAAATTTATAAGCACAATGAGAACCAAAAATTGTCCAGATAGCAGCTTCTAAAGCCTAAAAGCTTTTGGTTCGAAGAGGCTTTTAGGTTTAAGCTAAAACTACCAGCTGTAAGCTCGAACTAAAAGGGAGTATTTTTACGATTTTGTGGGCCTTGAGAGAAGTTTCATAGAGTTGGTAAAAAGTAGAAACTGCGTTTCGACGCTGTGGGTCAGCTAAAGTCAACTTGTTAAAAAATTTTCGCTCTTGTTGTTAGAGAACTCAGATTATGAAGTGACTGAGAGTAGAACCTACGGTAACAAGAATCCAGCTTTCTATGACCTTCCACCCCTCCCTCTTCCACTTCCCTCGAATATTTTCACCAAGCTCTTTGTATCACACCTCTCACTGCCATATGCTCATCCTACCACATTCTTGACTCGTAAATCTCACTTTAAACTTCTTCACATTGCAGGATGGAACCTTCTCCGTCTCCGATTTCTCGGAGGCATTCCAAGAACACGATGTACAGCGTGTCATACGCGCCTACGCCGACACGATTACAATGAATATACATTGTGCCGATGCCGGGCACTGGCACAGCTTGCCGCATAAAAGTTTTGCACGCCTCTGTAAGATACGTATTAATCCCGTTGACGTATTGGACACCAGCAGTGAGGGTATCAATGCTTTTATTGGTGAGTATGATTGAAACGTAAATAAACCGTTATGTATGTAAAGCTATTGTGATTTTTCCTTCAATCACGTAGATTATCTCGCACCAATGCTCGTACCCACATCACTACGCGAACTGCTTGAGACCTCGGAGGTTGTGGGTAATATACGCTTCACACATCCCACACTGTATGTCTTCCCCGGTGGACAAGGTGATGCTGCACTTTTCGGCATCAACGGCTTCAATATGTTGGGTAAGTAGCGGTGGAGCTTCAGCTCGGATGGGAGCATGTATGAAAATCTGTCTATATCTTCTTCTTTCTTCCTCTAGTCGATGGCGGTTTTAATCGCAAGGCTTGCTTCTGGGATTTCGTACGACACCTAGACCGCTTGGATGCCGTGCTTATGACACGTATTAATAACAGTAACATACAGGGTATCAGTTCGGTGGTGTCACGCAAACGCGACGCTCATGTCTATCCACAAATTGGTCACTTCTTTGGCAATGTGCCCGATCGCAAGGGTGGACTCCCTAGCCCCGATGGTGATAAGGATCGTGATCCATTGTTGGTGGATCTCTTCGAGCACGGTCATAATTTGGTCAGCGACCTTAAATCGTTGGACTTGAAACCACAAAGCTGCTATCGCAATCAAGAACCAATCAATCTTTATCACAAAGTCGGTCATGGTACACTGGATATGTATGTTATCAGCCCAGCACGTGACTCGAAGGAAGTAAAGGAGTTCCTGTCTAAATGGCATAGTGGCGATCAACGTCTCTTTGGCGCACGAGACACGCGGGAATTCAATTTCCCACTCCAAAACTTGGTATCCATCTGTGCCCTCTTGGTGTGGCAACCCGCAAATCCAGATGACACCATTACACGTATACTCTTCCCCGGTAGCACGCCCGACTTTAAGGTACAGGAGGGCTTGGAAAAACTCAAGCATCTCGAATTCATGAAACACTCCACCTGCACTGCCAAATCCATTGCGCCAACCATACAAACAGTGGTGACCACACGTAAGACCTTCAAGTCTGCCATTGGCGCACCCATTGAGCCGCTAAGTGTACCGTCCAAAGGCAAGTTCGCAGCTACCGCTGCTGTACAACAAGATAATAAAATCAAGGAGGCCGCTGCAGTCGCTGCGGCACAGGTCATCGAGGAGGTCAAGGCGGAGAAAGCGGAGGCTGAAGAGAAAATCGCACTGCAGAAAAAAGAAGATTCCATTGACACAGATGAGCCGGCTGCCGAAACCGGTGACGAGGCTGTGCCCGAGCCAACTACCGAAGTCGAAAGTAAAGATGAAGACAAACCAGATGTGGTCGAAGTGGCTGATGATGACAACAAAATCAAAGAAGCCGAAACTGAGAAAAAGGTTGAAGTCGTCATCGTCAAGCCACAGCCACAAACGGTGCCACAGAAAGAGGACACACCCACGCCCGAAGTCATCAAACCTAGCAAACCTTCCAAAGGCAAAGCTGACAAACCACGCGCCGAAGTTAAGCCTGTGGTGCGTTCTCGCATCGACACAAAACCGCCCAAGTCAATGGAACGTAAAGGCATACGTAAGGATTTGGCTGCAGACAAGAAAGCTTCCCCAACAGCTACACCACGCAAGGAGGCAGTAGCATCCAAGACAACCGCACCACGTGATGTTAAGCCCCGTGTGGTCACACGTGCTACCAGAGCTAGTCCCAGCAGCACACCAGCTAAAAGCGCCAAGGATGCCAATAACCGCAAGGTGCTCGAGTCAAAGCAACAGGCAACACGCCAAGTCAGCACATCTTCCACAACCGCAGCGACACGTCGTGAGACAACGCGCTCTACTGCTACCGAGCGTAAAGAATCTCGCCAACAGCAACAACAACAGGTGCAACAACGCAAACCCATTTCACGTCGTCCACGTGGCGCTTCGCCAACCAAACGCGCGCCCGGTAGTCCCATTAAGTCGGCTAAACCCAAAGCAGACTTGAAGAAGTCACGCTTAGATAAAGGTGGCACCACAGACTCCAGCTTGGTATCAACACCATCCGCTGATGAAGCAACTGCAGCGAAGAAGTTACAAGACTTAACCGCTTCACAGGAACTGGACGCCGAGAAACAACGAGAGCTGGACGATCTCAAGGAGGAGCAAGAGGTTGTGCGTGAAATCGAAGCCGTATTCAGCCGTGACGAGATGAAGCGGCAAAAGCAGTTGGCTGCAGAAATTCGTGAGATCTCCAAGCAAGATAGCACAACTGAGGCTGAAGAGGAGGAAGAATATTTGATTATTGAAAAAGAAGAGATCGATCAGTACACCGAAGACTCGATTGTGGAGCAAGAAAGCAGTATGACGAAGGAAGAGGAGATTCAAAAGCATCAACGTGATTCGCAAGAGTCCGAGAAGAAGCGTAAGAAGAGCGCCGAAGAGGAGATCGAAGCTGCTATTGCCAAAGTTGAGGCTGAGGAACGTAAGGCACGTCTAGATGAGGCAGCCGCCGACGAAGAGGAACCTGAAGCAGCGGAGGCAGCGGAAGAGGCAGAAGAAGGGGAAGAAGTTGAAGCCACTGAACCCGAACATAAAATAAGCACACCAGAGAAGTCAGATATTAAAGCAGAAGTACAAGAAATCATTACCACAGCCAAGGATATAGTCACGATACGCGCCGAGGAGCAGGTAATTAAAACGGAAGATGAACTGTCCTCACCCACGCCTGAGGAGAAAATAAGCAGTGCTAAGAAAACTTCCGATACCAAAGATGAGCTTGTCGAGCCACCCGAAGTAATGCCAGCCAACTTGCAAGAGAGCCTGCCAGAAGAGAAATTCTCTGCTACCATCGAATCTGGTGCCACAACAGCGCCAACATTACCTGAAGACGAGCGCATACCATTGGATGAGATCAAAGAAGATTTGGTAATCGAAGAAAAGTATGTTAAAGAAGAAACCAAAGAAACCGAGCAAGCAGCTGGTTATCAGATAACTGTTGCTAAACCAACTGAACCTTCGGCCGCAGCAGCCGGTATTGTTATTGAAAAAGTCGCTGAGCCTGTTATTGTAGGTTTAGCCACAGCTGAACGTGTGCTTCCTATGAAAATGACTTTCGAAGCTCAACAGAACTTGCTGCGCGATGTTGTCAAAACTCCAGATGAGGTTGCCGACCTGC
The DNA here is from genome assembly GCA_037013455.1 of Ceratitis rosa. Classification (NCBI taxonomy): domain Eukaryota; kingdom Metazoa; phylum Arthropoda; class Insecta; order Diptera; family Tephritidae; genus Ceratitis; species Ceratitis rosa. Next base: position 10,141,350 of record JAWMAG010000065.1, read on the forward strand.
CGGTACATGAAGAAGCTGACTTGGGTGTTTACGAAAAGGACACACAGGAGAGTGGTAAAATCATATCGCATAAAGAAGAGATTACAAAGGAAGAGAAGGAAACCGAAGAAAAGGATATATGCGAGGATAAGGAAGCGGATGCTGAAGAGGAGGTCGATGAAGAGGGGCAAGAAAAGGTAGAGGAAGCCATAGAAGAAAAGCCCATTTCGCCAGTTGCTGAAAAACCTACAGTAGCAACCGAGAAAGTGCCATCACCAACAGAGAAACCCGATGTCCCCAAAGAAGAAGCACCATCTCCTATTGAGAAGCCAACATCTCCAACAGAAAAAGCTCCATCTCCTCTGGAGAAGCCAGCATCTCCAACAGAAAAAGCCCCATCTCCTCTCGAGAAGCCAGCATCTCCAACAGAAAAAGCTCCATCTCCTCTCGAGAAGCCAGCATCTCCAACAGAAAAAGCTCCATCTCCTCTGGAGAAGCCAGCATCTCCAACAGAAAAAGCCCGATCTCCTCTGGAGAAACCAGCATCTCCAACAGAAAAAGCTCCATCTCCTCTCGAGAAGCCAGCATCTCCAACAGAAAAAGCTCCATCTCCTCTGGAGAAGCCAGCATCTCCAACAGAAAAATCTCCATCTCCTCTGGAGAAGCCAGCATCTCCAATCGAAAAAGCTCCATCTCCTCTGGAGAAACCAGCATCTCCAACAGAAAAAGCTCCATCGGCTATAAAAGAAACTGTCACTAGCGACGAAAAGGCCTCTCGAGACGAAAAGGAAGCTTCGTCAGCAGAAATTGTGGTGGCTGAAAAACCAAAATCACCAACTGAAAAGGAAATGACATCAGCTGAGGAGCCGCCCATGACTGCAGAAAAGGAAATATCTCCTGCAGAAGAAAAAGCTGTTTCTTCCGAGCAAAAACAAGCTACGGCAGCTGAGAAAGAAGCCCCTGCTGCTGAGAAAACACCCTTGCCAGCGGAGCATATTGCATCTCCAGTGGAGAAGGAAACAGAAACAGCACAGAAAGAGGACAAAACGCCATCACCTACTGAAAAACCAACTTCACCAAAAGAGGAAGAAGCCCCCGCAAGTGAAACAGTACCTTCCCCCGGAGACAAACCAGCTTCACCTCTGGAAAAGGAACCAGTTAAAGAGGAGAAAATCTCTGCAGAAAAAGTTCTTCCTGTTGCTACAGCACCTGTCCAAGAAAAAGAGGAAGATGATCAACAGCCTTCTTCGCCCGTGGAAAAAGCAGCTGTTCCGGTCGAGGATGAACCAAGTTCCCCAATCAAGAAGGTTCCTTCTGAAATAGAAGTGCCATCTGTTGAGAAAGATAGCGCACCAATTGAAAAGGTCCCCTCTCCAGCAGAAAAAGCAGCTTCTCCCACAGATAAGCCGTCTTCACCTACTCCAGGTAAAGTGGTATCATCCCCAGAAGAAAAGGCAGAGTTAACACAAGTTGAGCAAGTAGCAGCTCCTCTGGAAGAAGATCAATCACCTTTGGAGAAAAAAGACATCTCAGCTCTGGCTGCTGAAAAATTAGCATCTCCGATGGAAGATACAACTCTAGCTGAAAAAGCACCAGCAGCTGTTGATAAGCCCTCTCCCGATGAAAAGCTTTCATCACCAGTAGAAAAAATATCATCACCCGTTGAAAAGAAGCCTACTATGGAGGAATCCAAAAAGCCCCTAAGCACACCAGAAGAAAGGGATGGCAGTGAAGTGACATCAGAAGATGAGCTACCCCCTCATGTGCTTGCAGCAATTGACGTGACCAAACCAAAAGATCGAGAAGATACAGTTTCCATTGAAAGCCCAGCCACAATCGAAGAAGCCATCGAAGTTGAAATTCAAAAGTCTTTACAAGCCAGTCGAAAGGGATCTAAGGACGTGGAACTTAAATCACGCAAAACGTCCGTCACATTAGATGAAGAATTGAAGAAAGTCGATGAGAAATCTGTTGCAGCATCGAAGGATGTTTCTCGTAGAGAATCTCTAGTGAGCACCAAGGACGAAACAGATAAAGCTTCTGAAAAGGAAGATAAATCTCTACTTCAATCAACTGAGATTTCCCGGCGTGAGTCTGCTGCAGAAAGCGTTAAGGATGAGAAGTTGCCTGTTACCACGAAAGATATCTCAAAACCCGAATCAACGGTTGCCAGCGTCAAGGATGTAGAATCAGCAGTTGCTTCCAAAGAACCTTCGAGGGTTGGTTCAACAGAATCAGTTGCTGAAAGCGTTAAGGCCGAAAAGTCTTCATCACCTGCCAAAGATGTCTCCCGACCAGCTTCTGTCGCTGCTAGTATTCATAGCGAGACTGACAAGTTGGAAGCGGAAACTGTCTCCTCGCCAGTAGACAAGGCACCAACTCATATTGATCCATCTGAATTGACCTTAGATTTGCATGCCGCAAAACATGATGCCAAACTTCCTACATCCTCAAGTCCTGTTGATGTTGCAGAAGGTGATTTCCCAGAAGCTGAAAAAACATTCGGAGAAACCCAAAAGGTTTCCGCTGAAAATACAACAATTAAAGAAACCGTTTCAAGTCCGGTAGATGAAGCCAAAGATTTAATTATTGAGAGTACAGTATCCGTGACGCGCCCAGAAAGTCCTGAAGGTGAAAAATCTCCAGCCGTTTCAAAAGAATCATCCCGACGGCCGTCTGAAAAGGAGGACGACACAAGGAAGAAGGTTAAAGATGAAACTTCCGCAACTACTTCAAGGCCGGAGACTGCTGCTGATAGTGGGGCTGCAGATGAAAAATCACCATTCGCCTCGAAAGAGATATCACCGATCGCATCTAAACCAGAGTCGACGGCTGTAAGTATAAAAGACGAGAAGTCGGAGGCATCTTCAAAAGAAGCTTCAAAACCTGAGTCTGTAGCTGAAAGCTTAAAAGATGAAAAGTCACCTGCAGTGTCGGTAGAAGTTTCCAGACCTGAATCCGCCGCGGAAAGTGTTAAGGATGAAAAATCGGTCATTGCTTCAAAGGAAACCTCTCGTCCCGCTTCAGCAGCAGAGAGCGTACACGAAGAAGGGGAAACTGTCTCATCTCCTGTGGACAAAGCACCAGCTAAAATTGATCTTTCCACACTGATGCTTGACTTAGATAAAGTAACGCCCGAAGCCAAACTTCCAACCTCTTCAAGTCCAGTGGATGTAGCAGAGGGTGATTTTGCTGAAATTACAGAAACAACTATAGAAACTAAAAAGGTAGCAGCAGAAGAAACCACTGTTGGCAGTTCAGAAACAGTTTCTACTCCAGTCGATGAGGCAAAAGAACTGACTGATTTAACCGCTACAGAGGCGCCGCGCCCTGAAAGTCCTGAAAGTACACAATCACCGACAATATCCAAACCTACATCGGCTGAGGAAAGTGTGAAAGACGACAAGTCGCCAGCTCCTTCTCTGGCAGCGTCACGCAAAGAGTCCGTGTCAGAAAGTGTGAAAGACGAAAAATTATCCATTGCATCAAAACCTGAATCAGTCGCGGAAAGTGTAAAGGACGAAAAGTCGCCAGTTGCATCTAAGCCTGAATCAGTCGTCGATAGTGTGAAAGACGAAAAATCCGCTGCTCCTTCTCAGGAAGCTTCACGACCAGAGTCCGTAGCAGAAAGTGTAAAGGATGAGAAATCCGTGGCAGCTGAGAGCGTGAAAGACGAAAAATCTGCAGTTCCTTCTCTGGCCACCTCACGCAAAGAGTCCGTGGCAGAAAGTGTCAAGGACGAAAAGTCGCCAGTTGCATCTAAGCCTGAATCAGTCGTCGAAAGTGTGAAAGACGAAAAATCACCAGATCCTTCTCAGGAAGCTTCACGACCAGAGTCCGTGGCAGAAAGTGAAAAGGATGAAAAGTCTGTGCCTGCTGAGAGCGTGAAAGACGAAAAATCTCCAGCTCCTCCTCTGGCCACCCCACGCAAACAGTCCGTGGCAGAAAGTGTCAAGGACGAAAAGTCGCCAGTTGCATCTAAGCCTGAGTCAGTCTTCGAAAGTGCTAAAGACGAAAAATCCGCTGCTCCTTCTCAGGAAGCTTCACGACCAGAGTCCGTGGCAGAAAGTGAAAAGGATGAGAAGTCTGTGCCTGCTGAGAGCGTGAAAGACGAAAAATCTCCAGCTCCTTCTCTAGCAGCGTCCCGCAAGGAGTCTGTGGCAGAAAGTGTCAAGGACGAAAAGTCGCCAGTTGCATCTAAGCCTGAGTCAGTCGTCGAAAGTGCTAAAGACGAAAAATCCGCTGCTCCTTCTCAGGAAGCTTCACGACCAGAGTCCGTGGCAGAAAGTGAAAAGGATGGGAAGTCTGTGCCTGCTGAGAGCGTGAAAGACGAAAAATCTCCAGCTCCTTCTCTAGCAGCGTCCCGCAAGGGGTCTGTGGCAGAAAGTGTCAAGGACGAAAAGTCGCCAGTTGCATCTAAGCCTGAGTCAGTCGTCGAAAGTGCTAAAGACGAAAAATCCGCTGCTCCTTCTCAGGAAGCTTCACGACCAGAGTACGTGGCAGAAAGTGTAAAGGATGAGAAATCTGTGCCTGCTGAGAGCGTGAAAGACGAAAAATCTCCAGCTGCTTCTCTGGCAGCATCACGCAAAGAGTCCGTGGCAGAAAGTGTTAAGGAAGAAAAGTCGCCAGTTGCATCTAAGCCTGAATCAGTCGTCGAAAGTGCGAAAGACGAAAAATCACCAGATCCTTCTCAGGAAGCTTCACGACCAGAGTCCGTGGCAGAAAGTGAAAAGGATGAGAAGTCTGTGCCTGCTGAGAGCGTGAAAGACGAAAAATCTCCAGCTCCTTCTCTAGCAGCGTCCCGCAAGGAGTCTGTGGCAGAAAGTGTCAAGGACGAAAAGTCGCCAGTTGCATCTAAGCCTGAGTCAGTCGTCGAAAGTGCTAAAGACGAAAAATCCGCCGGTCCTTCTCAGGAGGCTTCACGACCAGAGTCCGTGGCAGAAAGTGTAAAGGATGAGAAGTCCGTGGCCCCTGAGAGCGAGAAAGACGAAAAATCACCAGCTCCTTCTCTGGCAGCGTCACGCAAAGAGTCCGTGGCAGAAAGCGTCAAGGACGAAAAGTCACCAGTTGCATTTAAGCCTGAATCAGTCGTCGAAAGTGAGAAAGACGAAAAATCCGCCGCTCCTTCTCAGGAGGCTTCACGACCAGAGTCCGTGGCAGAAAGTGTAAAGGATGAGAAGTCCGTGGCCGCTGAGAGCGTGAAAGACGAAAAATCACCAGCTCCTTCTCTGGCAGCTTCACGCAAAGAGTCTGTGGCAGAAAGTGTAAAGGACGAAAAGTCGCCTGTTGCATCTAAGCCTGAGTCAGTCGTCGAAAGTGCTAAAGACGAAAAATCCGCTGCTCCTTCTCAGGAAGCTTCACGACCAGAGTCCGTGGCAGAAAGTGTAATGGATGAGAAGTCCGTGGTCGGTGAGAGCGTGAAAGACGAAAAATCACCATCTCCTTCTCTGGCAGCTTCACGCAAAGAGTCTGTGGCAGAAAGTGTAAAGGACGAAAAGTCGCCAGTTGCATCTAAGCCTGAGTCAGTCGTCGAAAGTGTGAAAGACGAAAAATCCGCTGCTCCTTCTCAGGAAGCTTCACGACCAGAGTCCGTGGCAGAAAGTGTAAAGGATGAGAAGTCCATAGCCCCTGAGAGCGTGAAAGACGAAAAATCACCAGCTCCTTCTCTGGCAGCGTCACGCAAAGAGTCCGTGGCAGAAAGTGTCAAGGACGAAAAGTCGCCAGTTGCATCTAAGCCTGAGTCAGCCGCCGAAAGTATGAAAGACGAAAAATCCGCTGCTCCTTCTCAGGAAGCTTCACGACCAGAGTCCGTGGCAGAAAGTGTAAAGGAAGAGAAGCCCGTAGCCCCTGAGAGCGTGAAAGACGAAAAATCACCAGCTCCTTCTCTGGCAGCTTCACGCAAAGCGTCTGTGGCAGAAAGTGTCAAGGACGAAAAGTCGCCAGTTGCATCTAAGCCTGAGTCAGTCGTGGAAAGTGTGAAAGACGAAAAATCCGCTGCTCCTTCTCAGGAAGCTTCACGACCAGAGTCCGTGGCAGAAAGTGTAAAGGATGAGAAGTCCGTAGCTCCAGAGAGCGTGAAAGACGAAAAATCTCCAGCTTCTTCTCTGGCAGCGTCACGCAAAGAGTCTGTGGCAGAAAGTGTCAAGGACGAAAAATCGCCAGTTGCATCTAAGCCTGAATCAGTCGTCGAAAGTGCTAAAGACGAAAAATCCGCCGCTCCTTCTCAGGAAGCTTCACGACCAGAGTCCGTGGCAGAAAGTGTAAAGGATGAGAAATCCGTAGCCTCTGAGAGCGTGAAAGACGAAAAATCTCCAGCTTCTTCTCTGGCAGCGTCACGCAAGGAGTCTGTTGCAGAAAGTGTAAAGGACGAAAAGTCGCCAGTTGCATCTAAGCCTGAGTCAGTCGTGGAAAGTGTGAAAGACGAAAAATCCGCTGCTCCTTCTCAGGAAGCTTCACGACCAGAGTCCGTAGCAGAAAGTGTAAAGGATGAGAAATCCGTGGCAGCTGAGAGCGTGAAAGACGAAAAATCTCCAGCTCCTTCTCTGGCAGCGTCACGCAAAGAGTCCGTGGCAGAAAGTGTCAGGGACGAAAAGTCACCAGTTGCATCTAAGCCTGAATCAGCCGCCGAAAGTATGAAAGACGAAAAATCTACAGCTCCTTCTCAGGAAGCTTCACGACCAGAGTCCGTAGCAGAAAGTGTAAAGGATGAGAAATCCGTGGCAGCTGAGAGCGTGAAAGACGAAAAGTCACCAGCTCCTTCTCTGGCAGCGTCACGCAAAGAGTCCGTGGCAGAAAGTGTCAAGGACGAAAAGTCGCCAGTTGCATCTAAGCCTGAATCAGTCGTCGAAAGTGCTAAAGACGAAAAATCCGCTGCTCTTTCTCAGGAAGCTTCACGACCAGAGTCCGTGGCAGAAAGTGTAAAGGATGAGAAATCCGTAGCCTCTGAGAGCGTGAAAGACGAAAAATCACCAGCTCCTTCTCTGGCAGCGTCACGCAAGGAGTCTGTTGCAGAAAGTGTAAAGGACGAAAAGTCGCCAGTTGCATCTAAGCCTGAATCAGTTGCGGAAAGTGTAAAGGACGAAAAATCCGCAGCTCCTTCTCAGGAAGCTTCGCGACCAGAGTCCGTAGCAGAAAGTGTAAAGGATGAGAAATCCGTGGCAGCTGAGAGCGTGAAAGACGAAAAATCACCAGCTCCTTCTCTGGCAGCGTCACGCAAAGAGTCCGTGGCAGAAAGTGTCAAGGACGAAAAGTCGCCACTTGCATCTAAGCCTGAATCAGTTGCGGAAAGTGTAAAGGACGAAAAATCCGCAGCTCCTTCTCAGGAAGCTTCGCGACCAGAGTCCGTGGCTGAAAGTGTAAAGGATGAGAAGTCCGTGGCCGCTGAGAGCGTAAGAGACGAAAAATCTCCAGCTCCTTCTCTGGCAGCATCCCGAAGAGAGTCTGCGGTTGAAAGTGTGAAGGACGAAAAGTCGCCAGCTGTATCTAAGCCTGAATCAGTCGTCGAAAGTGTGAAAGACGAAAAATCTACAGCTCCTTCTCAGGAAGCTTCACGACCAGAGTCCGTAGCAGAAAGTGTAAAGGAAGAGAAGTCCGTGGCCGCTGAGAGCGTAAAAGACGATAAATCTCCAGTTCCTTCTCTGGCAGCATCTCGCAAAGAGTCCGTGGCAGAAAGTGGCAAAGACGAAAAGTCACCCGTTGCATCTAAACCTGAATCAGTTGCGGAAAGTGTAAAGGACGAAAAATCCGCAGCTCCTTCTCAGGAAGCTTCGCGACCAGAGTCCGTGGCAGAAAGTGTAAAGGATGAGAAGTCCGTGGCCGCTGAGGGCGTGAGGGACGAAAAATCTCCAGCTCCTTCTCTGGCAGCATCACGAAGAGAGTCTGCGGTTGAAAGTGTAAAAGACGAAAAATCCGCATCTCCTTCCCAAGAGGCCTCACGACCAGAGTCCGTGGCTGAAAGTATTAAGGATGAAAAGTCACTAGTCGCACCTAAGCCAACATCAGCTGAAGAAAGTGTAAAAGACGAAAAATCCCCAGCTCTTTCTGAGGTTGCGTCCAAGGAAGCGTCATGTCCAGAATCAGTTGCCGAAAGCGTCACTGGAGAAGTAGAAACTATATCATCACCCGTTGACCGCGCTTCAGTAAAAATTGAAGATCTTCAGCTTGCCTTAGACCTGGAAAGCACTAAGTTGGACACCGAATTGCCAACCAAATCAAGCCCAGTAGACGTAGCCGATGGAATATTCTCTGATACTACAGTCGATACCGGCAAGTCGAGCGACCTACCAAAGGCACCTGCAGAAAGTGCTACTTCAAAGGTTTCCGATACAGTTTCAAGTCCCGTTGATGAGGCAAAAGATTTAATTGATATCAGTGATGAAGTGGAAACCGAAGGCCAGAGCCAAGAGGAACAAGTAACCACAGAAACAATGATTACTAAAAATGAAGAAGTCACAAAGGAAGAAAAAAAATCTGAAGAGTCTTCTGCCCTAAAAGAAGTGTCGACGGAAATAAGTGTAGAGAAGATTGAAGAATTAAGCGAAAAAGTGGAAGTAAAAGCAGCAGCTGCGGTCTCAGAGGCTCTTAAGACAGCAGAGGTGGTTGAAGAGATATTAACCGAAAAGGTTGAAACAATTAAAGAGGAGACCGTGAAAGCTATCGACGACGTAAAGCGTGCAGTAGAAATCAAGGCAACTGAGGTCACAGACGTTTCTCTTAAGGCAATCGCAAAACTTGAAGGAACAGTTGAAGATAAGACCAAAGCATCCGAAGTAACAGAAATCGTTACAACCAAAACGGAGATAGCAGTGGAGGAGTCCAAGAAGATAATAGAAGAGATTACAACCAAAGCCGAAGACAAAGCTAAGAGCGTCGCCGGAAAAATGGATGCGGTGATAGAGAAGGTGGAAGAAACTGCATCGAAAACAGCTGAACAGTTGAGCGAAACAACAAAGGCCGCTGGTGAAGTATGTGAGACTATGGTGGAAGATGTTTCCGAGGAATTGGTGAAAGTATCTAAAACTTTAGAAGAGAAGAAAGAGATGGTAACTGAAGAAGTCAGCAAGAAGACGGAAGAAGTAACTACAGTCGCTGAGGAGAAGCTAAAAACTTTAACCGAAGAAGTCGTTCAGACAACTGAGATTGTGGCCAAAGGAGTCGAAGAGGCTAAACAATCGATCGACAAGAAAGTAGAGGGCTTTCAAGAGAAAGCCGACGACAAGTTAAAAGAAGTTACCGAAAGTGTAGACAATCTTATTGAGTTCTCAAAAGAAACTACAGCAGAAGTCACCAAAGCAGCCAGCGCCACCGTTGATACCATTAAAACCGATATCTCCACAGGCATTAGTGGCTTCCTCAAAGACGTAAAGAGTAGTATTTTCGGTGCAGCCGAGAAAAAAGAGGAGCAACTCAAGGAAGTGACAGAAGAAATCATTAAGACAGAGCAAATCGAACTGGAATCTTTACCTTCGGTTACAAAACCTCAACTAGATTTGAGCACATTCTCAACAGAACTGAGAGAGACACATATCACTACTGTAGAATCGCCCGAATTCAAGGTAACCTTAACCGAACGCGAAGAAACAATACTGCATGATATTAAAGAAGAGGATGAGGAACACAGAATATCACCGCCCACAACTAAACCGGCGATAAGCGCTCAGCAACCTATACGTCCCGTCTCGCCACGAGAGGAAGAAGTATTTAAAATAGTCGCGGACGTCGCCAAAGTTTTGAAATCCGAGAAAGATATAACCGAGATTATACCCGATTTCGATGAAGAAAAGCTTGTGCAACGTCTGAAAACTCCTGAAGAGCAAGAGACCGAAAATGTGACAGTTCAAAGAATGCTGGTGACGGCGAGTAGCGAAGATGGTGGTGAGGAAATCGATATTTGTCCCAAGGGTAGCATTGTTTTCACACCAACCATGGCACCAGAAACAATACCAGAAAAAATATCTCCAATCAAACCTCTAGACATAGACTACAAACAGTTCCCCGATGATTCCGCCGCCGATGAGTCAGAGAAGTCTTCTCCCGAATTGCGTTCAGGACCAATCTCCATTGAAGAGAAGGACAAAATTGAAGAGTCTGAAAAAATGTTGCGCAAAGGAGCTGAAACCCACGAGAGCCATGACACGACTGTACAAAAAAGTGATTCTGCTTCCAGCCTACATAGCGAGAAGGAAGTCTCAGAAACATCTAGACTGACAACAGTTACAGATAGCACGAAGGACGAAAAGTCACCAGCACCATCCGCGGAGGTATCACGTCCAACATCAGTTGCTAGCTCGAAGGAAGAGAAAATCGAAGAAGCTGTTGAAACGCGACGTGAGTCTGTACTGTCAACTGCTGAAAGCAAGAAAGAAGACATTACCGAGTCTCGGCGCGAATCCGTTCTCTCCACTGCTGAAAGCAAGAAAGATGACAAACCATCAGCCCCATCAAAGGAAGCCTCACGTCCTGAATCAGTTGCCAGTTCCAAGGAAGAGAAAATCGAAGAATCAGTTGAATCTCGCCGTGAGTCTGTACTGTCAACTGCTGAAAGCAAGAAAGAAGAAACTACTGAGTCCGTTCTCTCTGCTGTTGAAAGCAAGAAAGAAGACTCCCGTGCTGAATCAGCTGCTAGCTCCAAGGAGGAAAAGGCCGAAGAGACCACTGAGTCCAGACGTGAGTCCGTTCTATCCACTGCTGAAAGCAAGAAAGATGACAAATCATCAGCCCCATCAAAGGAAGCCTCACGTCCTGAATCAGTTGACAGCACGAAAGAAGAGGGAACCGCAGAATCTGTAGAATCGCGACGTGAGTCTGTCGTGTCGACTGCTGAAAGCAAGAAAGATGAAAAATCCACAGCTCCATCCAAGGAAGCCTCACGTCCTGAGTCAGTAGCCAGCATGAAGGAAGAAAAAGCCGAAGAATCTGTTGAATCGCGGCGCGAATCCGTGTTGTCTACTGTCGAGAGCAAGAAAGAAGACATTACCGAGTCTCGGCGCGAGTCCGTTCTCTCCACTGCTGAAAGCAAGAAAGATGACAAATCATCAGCCCCATCAAAGGAAGCCTCACGTCCTGAATCAGTTGCCAGTTCCAAGGAAGAGAAAATCGAAGAATCAGTTGAATCTCGCCGTGAGTCTGTTCTGTCAACTGCTGAAAGCAAGAAAGAAGAAACTACTGAGTCTCGGCGCGAGTCCGTTCTCTCTGCTGTTGAAAGCAAAAAAGAAGCCTCCCGTGCTGAATCAGTTGCTAGCTCCAAGGATGAAAAAGCCGAAGAGACTACTGAGTCCAGACGTGAGTCCGTTCTCTCCACTGCTGAAAGCAAGAAAGATGACAAATCCACAGCTCCATCAAAGGAAGCCTCACGTCCTGAATCAGTTGCCAGCACGAAAGAAGAGAGAACCGAGGAATCTGTAGAATCACGACGTGAGTCTGTTGTGTCGACTGCTGAAAGCAAGAAAGAAGCCTCCCGTGCTGAATCAGTTGCTAGCTCCAAGGATGAAAAAGCCGAAGAGACTACTGAGTCCAGACGTGAGTCCGTTCTCTCCACTGCTGAAAGCAAGAAAGATGACAAATCCACAGCTCCATCAAAGGACGCCTCACGTCCTGAATCAGTGGCAAGTTCCAAGGAGGAGAAAGCCGAAGAATCTCTTGAATCGCGGCGCGAGTCCGTGTTGTCTACTGCCGAGAGCAAGAAAGAAGACATTACCGAGTCCCGACGTGAGTCCATTCTCTCCACTGCTGAAAGCAAGAAAGACGACAAGACTTCAGCCCCATCTAAAGAAGCCTCACGACCTGAGTCAGTGACCAGCACGAAGGAGGAGAAAGCCGAAGAATCTCTTGAATCGCGGCGCGAGTCCGTGTTGTCTACTGCCGAGAGCAAGAAAGAAGACATTACCGAGTCTCGGCGCGAGTCCGTTCTCTCCACTGCTGAAAGCAAGAAAGATGACAAATTATCAGCCCCATCAAAGGAAGCCTCACGTCCTGAATCAGTTGCCAGTTCCAAGGACGAGAAAATTGAAGAATCAGTTGAATCACATCGTGAGTCTGTTGTGTCAACTGCCGAAAGCAAGAAAGAAGAAACTGCTGAGTCTCGGCGCGAGTCTGTTGTGTCGACTGCGGCAAGTTCCAAAGAAGAGAGAGCCGAAGAGACTGCTGAGTACCGACGTGAGTCCATTCTCTCCACTACTGAAAGCAAGAAAGACGACAAATCTTCAGCTCCATCAAAGGAAGCCTCACGTCCTGAATCAGTTGCCAGTTCCAAGGAAGAGAAAATCGAAGAATCAGTTGAATCACGTCTTGAGTCTGTTGTGCCAACTGCCGAAAGCAAGAAAGAAGAAACTACTGAGTCTCGGCGCGAGTCTGTTGTGTCGACTGCTGAAAGCAAGAAAGATGATAAATCCACTGCTCCATCCAAGGAAGCCTCACGTCCTGAGTCAGTGGCAAGCTCCAAGGAGGAGAAAGCCGAAGAACCTGTTGGATCTCGCCGTGAGTCCGTTCTCTCCACTGCTGAAAGCAAGAAAGATGATAAATCTTCAGTTCCATCTAAAGAAGCTTCTCGGCCTGAGTCAGTGGCCAGCACGAAGGAAGAGAAAGCCGAAGAATCTGTTGAATCGCGGCGCGAGTCCGTGTTGTCTACAGCCGAGAGCAAGAAAGAAGACATTACCGAGTCTCGGCGAGAGTCCGTTCTCTCCACTGCTGAAAGCAAGAAAGATGACAAATCCACAGCTCCATCAAAGGAAGCCTCACGTCCTGAATCAGTTGCCAGTTCCAAGGAAGAGAAAATTGAAGAATCAGTTGAATCACATCGTGAATCTGTTGTGTCAACTGCCGAAAGCATGAAAGAAGAAACTACTGAGTCTCGGCGCGAGTCTGTTGTGTCGACTGCGGCAAGTTCCAAAGAAGAGAAAGCCGAAGAGACTGCTGAGTCCCGACGTGAGTCCATTCTCTCCACTACTGAAAGCAAGAAAGACGACAAATCTTCAGCTCCATCAATGGAAGCCTCACGTCCTGAATCAGTTGCCAGTTCCAAGGAAGAGAAAATCGAAGAATCAGTTGAATCTCGCCGTGAGTCTGTTCTATCAACTGCTGAAAGCAAGAAAGAAGAAACTACTGAGTCTCGGCGCGAGTCCGTTCTCTCTGCTGTTGAAAGCAAGAAAGAAGCCTCCCGTCCTGAATCAGTTGCTAGCTCCAAGGATGAAAAAGCCGAAGAGACTACTGAGTCTAGACGTGAGTCCGTTCTCTCCACTGCTGAAAGCAAGAAAGATGAGAAATCCACAGCTCCATCAAAGGAAGCCTCACGACCTGAATCAGTTGCCAGCACGAAGGAAGAGAAAATTGAAGAATCAGTTGAATCACGCCGTGAGTCTGTTGTGTCAACTGCCGAGATCAAGAAAGATGACAAGTCTTCAGTTACATCTAAAGAACCCTCACGTCCTGAATCTGTTGCTAGCTCTAAGGAAGAACAGATTGAAAAAACCGCAGAATCTCGGCTTGAAGCAATGTCGACTGCTGAGTCTCACTCACAAACGAAAGCTGAATCTGTAAAGTCATCACAATCCACAATCTCTTCCACAGAAATATCATCAATTGTGAGTAAATCGTTAGACTCTTCCATTCAAACACATCTGCGAGAAGAATCTCACAGTGAATCCTTTAGTAGTATTAAAGTAGAAGATGGTTCACCACGGGAGTCGATTTCCAGTTTCGTTGAAGAGAAAAGCGCTGACCAAATTACCGGAGGCAGAAAGTTCGAAGAAACCTTTGTGAAGACTGTCAAATCGGAAATTACATCTTCTCAAGCCGAGGAGTCTACGACACACTCGGAAGAGTGCTCTTCAGAGTCTATGGTTAGTGAGATACATACCACCGATGTTACCACACAAAAGTTAGACTCGCGTAGTACCACATCAACTGCCAAGGAAAGTACAGCTGTAGGTGTAGATAGTAAAGAAAGTCTTAAAGAAACAGTAGCTGAGTTCTTGGCTACTGAGAAAATTATTTCGACTAAAGATAGTCTCGTTAGTGATACAAAAACTGCTAAATCTGAAGGCGCGACCTCAGAGAAGACCATAACCACCACAACAACGCAATCAACTACCGCATCACGTAGAGCATCGGATTTGTTGAGCAGCATGAAAGACAGTTCGAGACGAGAATCGGAATTGAGTCAAACTAGCGAAGGACGACATACGCACAGCGATCATGAAGACGATTCCGAGGACGAGGGTTTGATTAATGTGAAAGAGGGACGCTCAAAGTCCATAGCCACGATTATGATGACCAGCATTTATAAGCCTTCCGAGGAAGTCGACACATTCGAGAAACTCGAAGAGGAGAGTGAAGAGCTCGCTGAGGCTATTGAAGAGAGCACATCGACCGTCACGAAAACCACTCATGCCACCCTCAAATCAAGCGAACAAACTAGCACCCAAAGCGCCGAAATCAAGTCGAAGACATCAACACAGCTGGAGACCATAATACTAACACAGCCATTAGAGAGCGATCCAAAAACACCACCCACGGCACCTGTTAGCCCTGGTATAAGACACCTAACGACCGGTGCAAGCACAGTAACTACCACAACAACAACGTTGAGCGAGACATGCGGTAGTAGCGCAGCCTCAGTGAGCGGTCCACTATCACCACGAGATATTAGCGGTAAGTCGAGTCCAGGTGCACTAACCTCTGAAACAGAAAGTCAATCCTTACCAACACCCAAAGGTCGTGGTTCACTTTCAGATACGTCCGAAGCATCGCCGAAACCAACTTCACCCTTCCCACGCGTTACCACAGAAGACTTGAAGTCAGCCACCGCAACTGTCACTGAAGCCGCCGCCAGTGCCATCGCCCAAACACAAGAATTCACCGACGATTTACAAATGCTGCCTGACCTACATGAGCTGCGTGGTATTGAGAAGACAACCGCGCTTAGTGGTAGTACGGAGAAAATCATTACAACAACTATAACCACAGTGACCAAAGTAATCTCCAGCGATGGCAAGGAAATCGTTATGGAAGAGAAGACCGTCACCACGACGGACACCACAGAACCAGATGGTGAGAAGGTGACTGTGACCACAACACGTACAACCAGTGAGAGTGACAAGAGCG
Source organism: Ceratitis rosa (assembly GCA_037013455.1). Lineage (NCBI taxonomy): Eukaryota > Metazoa > Arthropoda > Insecta > Diptera > Tephritidae > Ceratitis > Ceratitis rosa. The sequence continues at coordinate 10,156,428 of JAWMAG010000065.1, forward strand.
AACACATGTTGCCCAAAGAGGTTGCGTTGCTACGCGGCGCCTATCGTTCTTCCACACCCGGCAGCGATGACGAGCGCATGACAGGCGCCTACTTAAGTGATGATGAACTGCCCGCTTCACCACGCAGCATTGCATCGTCACATGGCGCCAGCTATGAATTGCAACGTTCCAGCTCAGGCGTGAGTAAACGGTCCGACTTCGATGTGGACGACAGCCAAGATGATATACCGCCACAATATGGCAGCGAAGAGCACTCTGCCGCACGCGCAATCACACTGCAGAAGATTCCTGATCCAATGAGCACCTCCTTCTATGGCGCACTTCCCGATAGCTTCGATACAAAACCAACCGCGCCCATACCCATTTGCGGCACAACAACGCGTACCATTACCACACGCACCTATGTCGCCGATTCACCTGCCAGCCAATCAACGGGAAGCATAGAAAGCACTAGTCAGACCTCAGCCAGCCGTCAAGTCATTAGCGGTGGCATACACGGCAGCGTAGATAGTGGGGATCATAAATTCCTCGAAGAGGCCGATATGGATTTTGAGAAGGCGCTCGAGGAGCATGTGCAAGTGCGCGGCGCTGATGTGATGTCATCGGTAACAGCCAAATACTCGTACTCACCCTCCAAAGCGGAGGAGGTGGAGCAGAGTGTCGCTAGCGTTGAAAAGCCCAAATTCCCGTTAGTCGATGTACAAAAGACACGCTTCACCGAGGGCACAACCGTTGCTAGCAGTAGTGCCAGCGCCAGTAGCAGCACTAGCACCAAAGTCGAGAGCGCCAGTGAGTGCATAGATGGCAAGACAACAACGATTATCACAACAACAACAACCACGAGTAGCATCGATAGCGCTAGCGGAGCGCCAGCTACAACCGGCGGCACCGCAACAAGCGAAACCACCAAAACAACAACCACAACGTCGTCCAGCGCCACAGGAGCACTGCCTAAAGATCCATTAAAAGAATGGGGTAAACCCTTGGGACTGCCATCACCCGCTCCATTACCCATTGAGAGTGATATACGTACGACCCCAAAGCGTGAGCGTCGCTTAGTCGCTACAAAGACACGTTTAAACAACGAAAAGAATTTACGTAAACGTTCGGAGTCGCCAAATAAGGCCAAGAAGCCATCACCCGTCTATGTGGATCTCACTTATGTACCACACAATGGCAATTCCTACTATTCCCACGTTGAGTTCTTCAAGCGTGTGCGTGCGCGTTACTATGTCTTCTCGGGCACCGAGCCCAGTCGGCAAGTGTACGATGCATTGCTCGAAGCCAAGCAGACGTGGGAGGACAAGGAGTTGGGTAAGTCTTAAATGAAATAAGCTGTAGTGTTTCGTTTACTTTACTGTATATTATACTTCTTTACCCGCAGAGGTCACCATCATACCCACTTACGATACCGATGTGCTCGGCTATTGGGTTGCTGAGAATGAGGAGCTTTTAGCCAAATACCGTATCGACTTATCGCCTTCAGCATCGCGTTGCACAATTAACTTGCAAGATCACGAGACATCTTGCGCCGCCTATCGTTTGGAATTCTAGGCCACGGGGATGTTCATTTCATTCGCCGATGCCGAAAATCTTATACAACTTTACAACTAATAAAGAAAAAAGCTTAACTCTACTACTAATAGAAACTACAACTAAATACTGAACTAATAAGATACCAAAAATAAAGTAAACTAAACTAAACTATAATGTAAAACGGCATATGAAGCTTTTGACAAAAAACATCAATCGTGAAGCTTTTATGAATATCACAAAGCTATACGAAAAACAATAGCAACAATTGAAAGCTCCTGCAGCTGAAATTCGTTGCCAGGTGAATTGGCAAAGTATGAAGCTTTCACCAGCAGCTACAAAGCGTACTCCAGCTAGCGAGAGCTTTCACGCTTTTAAAGTCCACAACTCAGCGCTTCAAACAACGGGCGTGCTTAACTACAATACATACGTCAACTTGACATACCTGATTAAGAGCATAAAGCAAAACAAAAATTGTAAACAAAGTATATCTACCAGTATAAGAGAAACCAGAATAGAGTGAAAGCTCTGAAAAAGCTTTACGTTTAAATGAGCATGCAGCTTTTTTTGCTGCAATGATGATACTCTTAAAAAGAAAGAGTCGGCAGTAAGACATAAAGTGCATAGGAATGGCGGAGTTTTGGTGAACTACACGAGATTTTTACAAATAGAAAAAAAATTGAGTGTAGCGCCATTTTGTTTATTGTAGCCGCACATTTCTATGCCAAATGTCTGAGAGATATAAAATAAATGAAAAAATGAGAGAAAAGTTTGAAAACTTGTAAAAATGTCATGCACTTGCAAATAATTTCGCTTCAAATATAAAAAAAAAAATTAAGTAATTAAATGAATATTTGTTGAAAAAATTTAATTACAAAAAATTGTAAAGCATTAAAGAAAATACAAAACAGGAGATATTTATTAAAAAAAAATCATACAAAGGGAGCAAACAATTTATTTGCACGCTACTATCCTCAAAACCAAAAAATAAGAAAATATTTAAGAAATGAAAAATAATTAATGTATTGAGCTGAAAAAATGGAATGATATACATACATATAAAAAAATTAATAAATAATACATAATTAACAAAGATGTGCAATCAATTTTGACACATTATTGGCCCATTTAAAAAGTAAAAAGTCATACAAAATATGATAAATAAACTTAATTAAAATAAAATTAAATAAATTTACATACAATAAAATAAGAATAAAAAGCAAAAACAAATAATTAAATTGAAAATAAAATAAAATAAAAAAAATAAAAAATACATAACTTAATTGAAAACAAATACTACACATAATTTAATATAAAATTATAAGATAATAAAATTAAATTGTATTAAAAATAAAATTAAAATAAATTAAAACAAAATAAATAAATAAATTAAACTAAACTGCCATAAAATAAAATAAAAAAATTAAAATAAAATAAAAAATTAACTTTAAATAAAAAATAGTAATACACAAATAAATAAATTAAACTTAAATGATGTAAAATAAAAAGTAAATTAAAATAAATGAATTTAGATAAAATAAAAAGAATAAACTTAAAATAAAGAAATATGAATTAATTTAAATAAAACGTCACAAAAAAATAAAAATAAAATAGAAACAAATAAGTAAATTAAAATAAACTAAAAATACTTATAATATAATATAATTCAATAATTAAAAAACGGAAACAAATCAATTTAATAAATAAATAAAAGTAAAATAGAGTGAAATAAATAATATAATAATAAACTAACAAAAAAATTAAACAAACTTAATTCAGTAATTAAAATACAATGAAATAAGTAAAAGAAACAAAATGAAATACTACAAATTATATTAAAATAAAATAAACATGTAAACAAATAAATAAAAATAAAATAAAATAAAATTAAATAAAATGAAACAAAACTTATTAAAATCACAAATAAAAAAACAAAGACAAAAAAAATAAAATGAAATAAAGTAAATAAATAAATTAGATAAAATTTAAATAAATTATGATTAATTAATTAATTCAAAGAAAATAGAATCAAAATTAATTAATTGATCTAAAATAAACCAAAATATAGAAAAAAATAAAACAAAAATAAAATAAATTTAAATAAAATAAAACAAAACTTATTAAAATCACAAATAAATAAATAAAGACAAAACAAAATAAAATGAAATAAAGTAAATAAATAAATTAAATAAAATTTAAATAAATTAAGATCAATTAATTAATTCAAATAAAATAAAATAAAATAAGAGATAATTAAAAAAATATTAGTAAGGAAAATAAGTATATTTAAATAAAAAACCAAATTAAATTAATTATTTAATTAAAGTTAAATTAAATTAATAAAAAATTATATTGAAATGAAAAGAAAAAGTATATTAAAATTAAATAAAATATCACAAAAATATTAATTAAAAGAAAAAAGTAATGTAAAATGAAATTATGCTAAGTAAATTGAAATGATATAAATAAATAAAGAAAAATCAAATAAAACGAAAAAAATTGAATTATGAAAAAATAAAATAGAATAAAATAAAATAAAAATAAGTAAATTTAATTAAGGTAAAGGAATATAAAACCGAATAAAAGAAAAAAGAAAACATAAAATGAAATTGACCAAAATAAAATTCAATCAAAAATGGTAAATAAATTAAAGAAAATGTAATATAGCAAAAATATTAAAAAATAATAAAAATATAAATCAATTATAACTATCAAGCAAGAGAAAAATTAAATAAAATGTATTAAAAAAAATTAAAATATCTCAACCAAAAATAAAGCCTAAATTAAATTAATTTATAAATTGAAAAAAAAATGAAATAAAATGAGATGAAATATGTTTATTAAATAAAACAAATTTTAAATGAAATACTACAATAAATTTAAATAAATAAAATAAGCGAAAAAATAAAATCAAATAAAATAAATTAAAATGGAATTAATTAAACTGAGATAAAATAAAACAAAATAAAAATAAAAATTAAATTAAAAAATTAAACAAAATAAAAATATAATAAAAGTATGTATAAATTAAAAGGATAAGAATTACAATATCTTCTTAGAAAATAATAAGCCGCGAAAAAAAAATGAATGAATGAAATTGTTTAAAACACAAAATAAATACCAAAGAACGTGAAAAGAAAAGAAAGAAAATATTAAAAAAAATAAACAAATTAAACAAATAACACAACATAAATAAATATTATAAATAAATGTGCCTCCCATGAAGCAGAGAGATATGCAAATATATATATCAAATATATTATTTACCTACAAATCACAGACATACGTACATACCTATATGACAAAGAACAACAAATAAAACCAAAAACAAATAAATGTACTTACTTATATACTATACATATATATACATATATAGTGACATGTTGTAAGAAAAATGTTAGAAAGACACAAAAACAAAAACACTTAAAAACACACAACTGAATGTGTACGTATTTATGTATGTATTAAAGCGATTAATAAACGCTGAAAAACTAAAAGTATAAAAAGCTAAAATATCTAAGATAAAAGTATATACCTATAGCAAAAAGAAAAATCGCTAAGCATTTAAATTATTTTGCGAAAATTATAAGCAAATCAAAAATAAGTAAAATATACACAAAATTATTATTATATGCTAAATATACAAAAAGGAAAAAAAACCAACAAACAAATCTTGATTTATTCACGTTATGCTAAACTATATTGAAAGTTATATAATCGAATATCAAAAATTGGTACAATAACATTTTGAATATGAAATTATTGTGGATTTCGAGCAAACCATTTATGAGAGTTATTGAAAGTGTAGCCAATTAGCTTTCTTGCGGTCAGTGGCAGTTTGTGAAAGCTTTTACTAGAGCTTTCAAAGTGGATTTCTCAGCTAGGCAAGTGAAAGTTTTGTGTGAAAATATAAAATCTAGCAGGAAAGTTAATTACTTAGCTCAGCTATGAAAGTTTATTCAAAATTTAAATGAAAGCTGCGTAATTTGGTAGAAAATATTTACATAGTATATTGAAATCTCAAAGCACCTAATGTGAAGAAGTTACAGTAAAGAACATCAGAAGGAAATCAGTAGGCATTTTTTTTTTTGAGTCAAAAAATTCAAAAATTATATGAAAGCTTTATAAAAGCTTACGAGCCAAATGTAAAACCTTGGCTTAGGTCTACAAAAAAGAGTATAAATCGGGATATAAAGGCAGGAGCTCCTATTTAAAGCCAGCTCAAACTCTTTTAAAAAATGTCAGTAAAAAAAGAACATGGATTTAACGGTGTGGGGAATTTATGGCCTACTTAAAAAAAAAGAAAAATTGAATACCAAAAAATTTGGAAACCCTAGAAATAAAATATGAGAGTGAAAAATAGAAGAAAAAATATTATCAAGCAGAAAAAGATAATCCAAGCAAATACAGCAGGAGTTTTGAACGGGGAAAAATTAGTGAAAGCTCACAAAAACTTCCAAAGCTAGAGCTTTTAGCACAGTAAAACAAACACGTAGGCTTTACGAGAGAGAGGCTGACACATTAAAACTCTTGACATAAAAGATTTCGCAATAAAAGATATGGGCTTTGATTTCAGGTCTCGAAAACTTCACACATTAAGATGAAGTTGTTGAAAGCTTATTTATGGAAAGAAGCCAGGAAAATAGTATAAAATCATAGAACCAAAAGCGTTCGAAGGTCCAAAAAGCTTACTTTTCAGAACGTTTGATTACAATAAAGCTTTTTGCGAATCTGCAATTTATAAGCTTTTAAGCAAAAAGCTTAAGCTACAGCTATAGAAAGTAACTTTGGGTTGCTTACAGTGCAAAGTGATTAATAAAAATAATAATATTATAATTTTTAATTTTTTTTTTGCTTTTTTAATGGGTATGTCAAGTGCTAATGTACAAAACGGTAGCGCAATGTTAATTCAGGACTTGTTGTTGTGGTTATTGTTGTTGAGTTGTAGGGCAGCTAAATGTAAACTTACATACAAAACAATTAGGTTAAAGGCAGTGATTGAGTATATAATAAGGCGTAGGTATGAAAAACAAAATAATAATAATAATAATAAATAAAATAAAAATTTGTATTAAAAACAAAAATTTATAATAAATATAAAAACAGGGAATTTGTAGGAGAAAGTAATTAAAAAATTGTTTGAAGGATTTGAATACATACGGTAAAAGTAAGCGTTGAACGAGAGGAAGCTTTAGTGAGAGTAAAGGAATTAATAAAAAGTCAGCGAAGTGAAGTAAATCAGTTGAGAAGCGCAAGGGAATTTAATTTCGAAGTATGAAAATATTTTATTTTTTTTTTAACAAAAAATACAGAACGAAAACTTTTTTAATTTTTTCATAATAGTACTAGAATAACAAATTGCAGATATATACATACCTACATGCATATAATAATAGTAAACACATTGCAAAAAAAATAAAAATAAAAATAAAAATGAAGCACTACTATTTAGCGATAAGACAGTTGGACACATAGATGGCGCTGCTAAACAATAACAGTAAATAACCATAATCTTACGATAATAAACAGTAATTTCGAAAGTAAACAATTAAAAAAAATTAAAATTAAAAAAACACATAAAAAATACATTTATTTAATGCACAACATACTTTCATGTAAATGCCTGCGAGCTTTTAACCTTTAAAGCACACGGGCTTTGATAATTTCACACTTACAAGTTTAAATGCAGGTAGGCTGCAATTTCGAACATACCTATGAGCTTCATAAACTTACGTGCTTATGAGCTTTTCAACTTTTACCTGTCATTATTCATTTTTTTAAATATATTTCAGTCCAAAGCAGCTATACTGCAATAATATACATGCTTTTGAGCTTCAAATGTCTTTCTTTATATTCAAATGCTTATGAGCTTTTAAGCTTTGAGCCTTCACTGACAATTTCTGTGTTGCTTCGGAGCTGTAAAGCCCTTTCACTCATCAATTTGAGTATTTTTTCCTCAGGCTTTCATTTTTCGGCTATTAGAAGCTTTTAAGCTTTCAAGTATTAATTTCACCAAAAGTTATGTGGAAGCTCTAGATACTACTTACATGCATACTTATAATTAATATCGTACATTCACCCATACAAATAAGGTATGTAAAATTAAGCAAAACAAATATATGTACTAAATAGTTAGCCGAAAAAGCTGGACCGTCCAGATTTTTTTTTCGTTATGCAAACATACATACAAATTTTTGAAGCATACTTTTTGGCTAATTACATGAAGATGAAGAAGAAGAAAACAAAAGCAAATATGTGATAAAGTTAAATTTCACACAGTTACAACCAAATCCCAATTTTTGTTTTCAAAACTTTTAAAACAAGCTTTTAAAACTTATTTCAAACAGAAAGCTTGCAGAATTCTCGATAATTTTTTAATTAATTAGCAGTTGGAAATTTGAGTGAAAAGAGAAGAAAAATGAAAGCAATGAACAGAATTACGGTTTTTTAAAAATTGCTATGAGTGTAAAAATTGAAAAAAAAAAATAATAATTTTCAAAAACTGCAAACGAATAAAAGCTTAAAAATTTCCAAAATTTTACAGCTTTTTCCATTTAAATTTTTTTTTTTATTTATTTTTATTTTTTTTTATTTTTTGCCAAATAAAAATTCCAGAATATCATTTATTCTTAAAGAAAAATCCAAAACAAATAACAATTTTGAAATTAAAAATCACAATTTAAGCTTTTTACAATAACTTACATATGCAACTTTAAGTGTTAGCAAAGAAAAAAAATGAACGAAAAATGCAAGCTTAATATATATAACCAAATTTTTTCCAATTTAATAGCGATTTTTAGCGACAAATGTATGTTAAATATTAAAAAAAAATAATAATAATAATAAATAAATAAGCTACATTTATTACTGTTATATCATATAAAAGCAGATTATTAAAAATGTAATAGAATATATAATAATAGTATAATAAAATTTAAACAAAATGGTTAAGCTACGTACAACTCAATAAAATTAATTTTGAACCAAAATGTGCAAGCAAATTATAGATTATGAACTTAAAATAATTGTTTTTAATAATTTGGCTGAAAGTTCTCGCAAAAGCAACCAATAAAGCTTTCAACATGTAGATAATATTGAGGTTTTATTTCAAATTTATTTACGTTTTGTAATTTTTAAATTTTTAGCAAAAGCTCCTACTATAAACTTGTGAAAGCTTTCAACAAAAATTGAGCTTTCGAGTTAGTTACATGATGATATTTCAAGAAACTCTTACTAATTTTGTAAGCTGTGTCAGAAAATGTCTAAGCTTTCACTAAATTAATGGTGGAGCTTTCATATGTGTTTTATGAAATTAAAAAAGAAAATCAGTGCTATGCAGCTGGGGTTAAAAAAAACTTCATCCTTTACCTTTACTAACATGAGTTCTTTTATTCTTCATTAAAAAAGAACATTATAGAACTTATGAAAGCGCTGTCGAAAGTAATTTTAACTGTAATTTTATATCCTTTCTTCAAAATTTTAAGCTTGCACTATCGATAAGATCAAGATGAAGTTAACAAACAAAAAAAATGCATAAATAATGAAAAGCAAACTACAATGTTCAATATAACAAAAAAAACCGAAAATACTTCAATATTAAAAGTCACAAACGATATAATCAAAATATTAAGCGAATTTGTTGTTATTAAGAGGAAATAATTTTCTGTAATTCATTTCTTATTAGGAAAAAAAGCTCAAATTATTATTTATTTATTTTTTTTTTATTCAAAACGCTACCCTGGCATGCTTTATAATCTTAATCTTTTATTATTTTAAATTGTTTAAACAAATATGGTTACAGAGCTTTCACAAAAGCCCTTTAACTTTCATGCAAATTCACAAGTTCACAATTTTTCTATATTAAGAGCTTTCAACGAAAATTGAAAAAGTCATAGAAAAACATGAAAGCTCTATAAAAACTTAAAATCTTTTAAGTGAAAAATATTATTTTGAGCTTTTCTGAAAATTTAAAAATACATAGAGAAATGTGAAAGCTTTTAAACAAATAATATTATATAAAGCTTTCTAAGAAATTTTAAAAAAATTATTGCAACATTTTCAAGACTCTATTAAGTTTTCACAAAAATATTAAAAGAGTCATAGAAAAGCGTGAAAGCTTTCGAAAATTTTAAAATCTTTGAAATGAATATGTTTTTGTACTGTTAAAAATGTAGATATATAAAAAATATGAATTTAAACAAAATTTCAAGGCTATACCACATGCCATTGGAGCTTTCACCGAATAAAGAAATTAAAATATTTCAAAGCTTTTAATAATTTTGCTGCTGGCCAGCTTCAAGTTTTTTACAAATTTTCATTAAAAATATTTTTTTTTAATTGTTAAGCCAAAAATAAAGTATTTATTTTCAAATTATATTTTTTGGCCAAATTTCGCCGATATCTGTACAAGTGTAGGTAAATGTATAGCGAGCTTTAAGTGTTATTTTTTCAGTCGAATGAATTTTCAATTGCCTTAAAACTGCATATAAATGTATGTATATGTTTGTTAAAGAAAACTGTTATTGTTTTGCAAAACCAAAATGAAAAAAAAAATATTATAATAATAAAAAAGTTAAACTCTAAATAAAATTTTAAGTAAGAATGAAAAATAAATGAAAACAAATTCAAAAAAAATTCAAAATATATTTAGCCTTAATTAAAAAAAGGCATATTTAGTAAACAAAAAAAAAACCAAATAAATTTCTTCTCACACAGCTAATGCACCCGAAAATATTGGCAAAATTCCAAAATAGTATTAAATTCGCTTAAATAATATTTTAAAAAGCTGCAAAAAAAGTAATTAAAATTAAAAAAGCGCTCTTCAAGCAACAAAGATGTGTCATTAATAAAAAAATTGATTTTAGTCTTATACTCAACACTAAAACACGTAAAGAAAAGTAAATTAAAATTAAAAAAAAAATTTCTGCAGCAAAACAAAAAATTCCGATTGATGGTCAAAATAATTTAAGAAAAAATCATAAAAAAAGTAATAAAAATAATAAAACCAAAGCTAAATTTATGAAGAAAATTTTAATTCAGAATTATTGCAAATAAAACGAAAACGCATAATTAAAAAATTAATAAATCAAAAATTAAAAGCATATAAAGCAAAAAAAAAATATACTAAAAAATGTGAAAACCAATATAAAATAATAATAAAAAATTAACAAAAAAAACACAAAATGTAACAAAACAAATGTCATCAAGCTTATCTCAAAATGAAATAAATAAAAAAAAAACCAAATACTTATGTGAAACACAAAAGAAAAACTATCTATGAAAAAGACTTCTTATTATTTTGACATGGTTAAAACGTGGTGAGTATCAAAAAACAAAAAAAAAATTCTTAAAAAAATTAAACCTAAAATATTATAGAAAGCAACAGAACCACAGTAGTCTGCCACACAAAAATGCGCAAAGAATTATGGAACGCCCACTGAAAAAAGTTGAAAGCTTTCATGAATTAAAAGTATGTTTTCACAAATTTTCTACTGTTTTTTTTTTTAAATAAATGCATGAAAGCTCGAAGAATCATGAGTTGCTATAATTTATTAAATATTGTGAAAACCTATAATAAATAGTCAAACGCCGGTTAAAGAAAGTGAAAGCTCAGAAAAATGTATAAAAGCTCTCAAAATATTTAATAGTTTCAGTGTAGGTCTTCTTATAATTATTTATATTTTATTTCACGTTTTCCGTAGGCAAATAGTAAACATTTCTTTCAATTGTAGAGCTTTCGCATTCAGAAGTATGTAAATGATATGAAAGTTTTCGCGAAAGTTCCTAAAATTCAGAAGCAATGCGAAGGCGAAATAATTTTGGTTGCGTTAAAACTTTTCCAAAATAAAGTGAAAGCACTGAAATAAATTATGAAAGCTTTCAAAAATTTCAGAGTAGGCTTTCTCATAAATATTTGAATTTATTTGTACATATTTAAATAGACAATATTGTGCCTTATACATGCTTTACCTATGTCGAACTCTCACATAAATCAGCTTTGAAAATAATAACAAAGCTTTCACAATAGTTGCTGGAAAATGAGTGGTAAATAAAAATTGCTTCCAAAGTAAGCTTCTCGTTGTTATTTTTATATTTATTGCACATATTTTGTATGCTTGTTAGCACTTCTTATTGTTTTGTAGAGTTTTCTGTAGGGCTTTCACATAAATCAGTTGTACCTTAAATAAGAGAACTACAACCACACGCATATTATTGCCGCAGAGGTATAAAAGATCTCTGAAATCAACAAAATGACGAGGATAGAAATTCTGAGGTCCCTCAAAGAGCTCGTAAAGATCCGTCACTAAAATAAAAGGTGAAAATTTAGGCTTCAGGTTTCAGGTTTGTTCTCCACGACCAAGAGTTAATCGTAGGCGTGTTCAGTTTTGAAAAATTGTATAAGTATAACAAGATTCGTCGCTATCGCCGTGCAGATCTGCCGAGAAGGGTACAAAATATTAATTTTTAAAAACCTCCAACTAAGAACTCCTGTCACCCTACACAACAACCAACTTACCGACATAATCAGACGTAGATCCAATACGAAAACGTGCTGAGCTGTAATTTCAATGCGTTGTAGTTGTAACTGTGTAGAAAATTGATGTACCACTGCGCAATATCTTTTCAATGCAGGCTTCGATGTTACCGTAACAAGTCTGCTAACCAAATGCGAAATGTTGTCACCCTAAAAGTAAGCAGCTCGTTAATGAATATTTCTTTACGGACGGACGAACAAACCAATTCTTTACACTGATCACATACAAAACATAGCTGCCAAACGATCACGCTGAAGGGCAACACCGCCGGCAGACCGACTACAAAGGTATAACGAGACCCATAACCATCCAAGCCCAGCAGAGACCAGTAGACATGACAAGTGAAATCTAACATATAACCAAAGATGATGCCAAAGAGCGACCAACCTGCGAAATTATTAAACAAACGCACAGCTTTAAAGATCAGCGCATAGTTCTCTTTGAATGCGAGCAGAAACGACAAAGACTCGAGCTTCTCATAATTCACATCCAGCAGGCGTCGCTCAGGCGCAGTACGACAGGTGACCAATTGTCGTAATTTGAAGCATAAGCATTCCATGTAGTGGCGTAGTATACATGCGTACAACAGTAACTGTAAAATACGCACACGCAAAACGAGTAACGAGAACCCCGCATGCCATAAGTAACCGATATCGTTCAACAAAACCGAGACGCTAGTGAATATAACGACACCCACAAGCGAAAGCGCCACCAAACCGAGCAACCACCGTCGCAAACTCTGCCGCAGCGCATGCTGTCTGGTATCACAACTCAGCCGCAACTTAAGCGACACTTCGATTTCCGCCAACAATTGTAGAAATGTCTCATTTTCCGTACGCTTCCACAGCGCTTCCATAAAAATGGCGAGGTGTGTTAGTAACTGTGTTGTATACACCAATGTCGCTACCAACCAGGTGAGTGCAAGTCCATCTTCAATTTTCCGCGCGTACAGTCCATGTATGTAAAGTGTGCAAGCGATTAGGGCGAGCAACGCCACATATACGCGTTCCAGCACAAAAGTTAGTCTCCACGGTTCGCTCAACCAAACCGCACGTCGCTGTGTTGGTTGCCCTTGACTGGGCTCTCTCAACGCGCGCTCACTTCTAGAGCTCACATATATGCCGAATATCGTACAGCAGCGTAGCCACACACGTAAGTACTCTGCCATTGCGTTAATGTCGAATGCAACACTGTTGGTATGTGCTTTTAAAGCCTCTCGTTGATGGAGCCTGAGGGGCAATAAGCGGAAAGTTATTTGTCTTAAACATTAATTGCATTCGTTTTCGAGTTATTAGTGCTGTCATACACTTGGACAAATTATGGCATTAAATAACGGTAAGTAAATTGCTTTTAAATTTATATTGAGAGCGAACGAAGTGAAGGCAATAATCGATCAACCAATAAAATGCGCTTTCTTCTACTAAAAAAAATACCACTTTCTTGGCGAAATTGTAAAAGGACGTTAAGCAGTAGCTGCCGAGGGTCCATCTACAACAGAGACGTCTTCAAGAGAGACTTATTCACTGCTGCGGTAGTGCGTCTTAGTAAGATTTGAGTACAATGGAACCCATGGCCGAGTGGTGGCACTACGTTCTTGGATTAAAATCTCGACCAAAAGTTGTAGTATAAAAATACGGTCCTAACTCGCCAGGGAATGTCAAGCCTTCTATGAATATCTGTTCTGATATAAGAAGCTCTTCATGACAAACCATCAACTCATCAAGACGCACATCACAAACTAGAGAAAGATCTCTGCTTTAAACCGAGTCAGCAATTAGGTTAGGTTTTCCCGTCCGTGCGATGCCTAACAAAGACCTCTTGGGTTTTTGTACAATATTACCAAATGTAGACTCATTTTAATTCGAGGTAGAGTAGTCATCGCGTAGAACATCAATGCAGTTTAAGAAAGCCCTCATATCGAGTAATGAAATTTCAGTTAGTCCTCTGAACAGCAAAGCTCACAGATGTTCGCAATGAGGACAGACAAAAACGGAAGAGATGATCCAATGACTCAATGACTTGCCTATAACTTTCCTGCAGTCCTTTCGAGATCGCGTAAGCAAAAAGTGGGTATGTCTTCTTTTGGTGTCATTGTACATGATTTAAGCAGTCTTATATGCCGTTAAGGCATTCCTTCTTATCCTGGTCCGTCTCTCCGCTGTCTCGAAAATTTCAGTGTACAAAGTCTTTAGAGTCTTTCCTCTTTCAAGTGCAAACTCGATCGACTTGCAAGACCCGATACATGAGCTACGTATTTATTCTCCTTGGCGTATCAGCGATTACTAAACTCATTTCTCGAGTTGCTTTAGAGGATTGCAAAAAAAAAAGCGAAGGAGGTGAGTGCCAGTATGGGTCTCTTAAATGCTCTATTTCACTCATTTAAACAAACTCGGGGCGCTTTCCATACTAGAAAAACTGGAGCCAAATTCGGAGCAATGGGAAAGTCATTTATTCGAGTCCTAGTCGGAGTGCAGTCAAGATTGGTTCCATCTCACCTTGCTCCATGCGGCTGTTACAATATGGGTCGGGCTCAATTATCCGTGGTCAGTGTTAGGAGATCCCTCGATATCTTTCGTTATACAATCCACACACGGCATTAGCCCAGCCTTCGCTAAGCTGACGTCAAATCAAGTTATCCAGGAAATGACCACAAGTAAGCAACGGCTATCTTTGTGTGTCCTGTCGGGTAATATCGACACATGGCTGCTCATTCTGGCTACCTCATCAGATTTATAGTTCCTCTATAAAACGGCACTTAAGTTAAATTGGTTAAAATTAGGCCAGATTTTATCGAGAGAGAGAAATCTAAAGTCTTTCGGTCACAGTAAATGCTGACGTCCTTGACCGAAGTGTACTTCTGTGCAGAGCTTCCTTGATTGCAACCTCTTGAGCTTATAAAACTCTACAGTGATCAGAAAATCTAAAACGAAAACCGTTGCGGGTTCTCGACAGAAAGCTCGCACACCGAGCCTTGCATCCAGCTCCGAGCCATGAAATATGGTTAAACATAAAAATCTGCAAAATCTAAAATGTTGCTATATGTAGAATTTCACACAAAAAATTAAACATGTCATACCATAATATATGGCTAAACATAAAATATTGCGAAACATTAAATCTTGCTTAACTACAAAATTTTACAAAATGTTGAGTAAAATATGTCTTACCATAATATTTGACGAAACATAAAGTAGAGTAAGATAAAGTATTGGTAATAATAAATTGTTGTAAAACAAAAAATAAGGCTAAAGTTTTTATTAAATTAAAAAAAGTTGTTTAGCATAAATTATAACTAAACATAAAATTTTGCTTAAGATGAAGTATAGCTAAAAATAAATAATGCAAAACATAGAATTTTACAAAATTTTTACTAAAAAGTTTTTGTTATAAAAAAGAATTGTTGAAGATATTGCTAAACATAAAATGTTGCTTAAAATAAAATCCTTGAAAGAAACATAAAGTCTATATGAAATACGAGTACATATGTATACTAGAATATATGGATGTATAAAATGTCTACCTATAAAGTATGTCATGCAATAAAATATGGTCTAAAATACAGTTTTAGATTTACAATGGTGATAAAAATAAATTATTTCTAAGCATAAAATATGGCTAGCTATAAAATATATCTAGTCATAAAATATTGCTAATGTTGCTACACAAAAATAGATTAGCTAAGAATAAAATGTCGTTTTGTTAATATAAACTATGTCAGACTATAAACCATAAAGTTTTGTTTAAAAATAAATAATTTTCTGCTAAAGAAATAATATTTTTAAGAATAAAATGTATGTAAAATAAAAATAAATTTTGTGGAAGAAAGTATTTGTCTAACTATGAAATATATTTAACCAAAAAATATGGCTAAACATAAAATTTGGCTTACCATAAATTTCTGATATATAAAAAACTCTGCTAAATATTTGTATAAAACTAATTTTTAAATAGATATTACATTTAAGCAATTTTCACTGTACTTCACGTCTACGCTTTTGTCTACTTCGCTTTCGCTTACATACTCAGATACATCTAATCACTCACCTGATATCTTACACATTTTTTAATTATTGTCTACGCTACTATAAAAGTATTAAAATTTCCACTGGACTCACAGACAAACGGAAAATGGAAAGACAACTGCGTGGTTGGTTGCGCTACTGCGTTTATTTTGGTATTTATGTGGGCGCATATGAGGATACCAGCGCCACCACAATTAGTGAAACCGGCGGCGGCACACACAATAAGTTTGCACTTTGTGCCACACGAAAATACCACGAACAGCGACCGCAGTGGTGTAGAGACGAACAAAATAACAAAATTTATCTGCAGCAACGCCTCTACTTATGGCTCCTAACACTCGTGCTCTACACAGTCTACTTCCTGGGCTTGTATACGCGTTCCTCGTATCCCGGTATCTCTTGGGTAGCAGCGACGTTACTTTTCACCGTACACGTACTCACAATGACGCTGATGATGCGCGAAGCATGGTGCAAGCGGACCCAACATGATCTCTTTCTACAAATTTTGGAAGAGATCGAGACGGCATTACGTTTACGACTGCGACATAATGTGCAGCGTGTACAGTTGTTGTGCGGCTTACGTCGGCTAATTGTTTATCTGAGCGTGATTTCGGCGCTCGGTTTTGCACTCTTTGCGCTTAGCACAATGTGGTTGAGCTATGTGGATTATTTCTGGTTTGGCTTCTGGTTGATAATTATCATACGCTTACGCGTCATCCAGCTGATAGTTTACTTATGTATACTGCGCCACTTCTTGCGCTGCTTATGTGCACAACTACGTCTGATTGTGGCCTACCACACAGCGCGAGGACACACGATTCTGGATGTGGATGGTGTGCACTTGCGTTCGCTGAAGTGCTTGTTGGCGGTGAAGGAGATTTATGAGTTGTTGCACAGAGAGTTTCAGTTGCTTAATGAATTCGCCGGCTGGTCGCTATTTACCAGTATAAGTTCGTATCTGTTGGACGCCATTTGTACGCTCTATTGGATGTTGCTCAGTTTGGATGGCTTTGTACGGCGGCGGAACTATGAAATTGCCGGCATATTTGTGCTGCTACCATTGGCGTTGTTTCTTTGGTATTTGATGTTTTTGTGCGATAACTGTAAACAGTTGGTGAGTTGATAAACAAATATAATTACATACCATAAATATAATTTTTTTGTATTTTTTTTTTTTTGTTTAGGGTCGCACAGTGGCCCATTTGCTGAGTAAATTAATGCTTATGAGCGCGAAAAATCCTTCTCTCCGACTTCATCGGCTTCTTCTCTATCAGTTTTCGGCTCAACTGCAAATACAACAAATCGATGTTACCGCTCACAATTTCTTTGTGTTGGAAATGCGTTTTCTTATAGCGGTGAGCCTAAAAATATGCTACTTTTATAATAATGCTAATCACTTGAAATCTTTTTAATAGATCTGCGCTGTCATCGTAGCCAATCTAGTCATTTTATTGCAGATTTTGAAGTCGTAAAATTCATTCATTTCTACATACGTATATGTACATATATATATTTCTGAAGGCGGTGAAAATAATTTTAGTCTGCATATTTATATAATAAAGTAAAAGTTTCATTAAAATTTAAATTTTCATTATTTCATTATTTATTTTTGCCATGTATTTTTTTATAATATTTACCCTTACGCTTATTCTAGTCACTATCCTTATCGTCAGCTTTATTCTTTTACTTTATAATTTCCTTTTTTTCTTTTATTTTTCCTTATCCTTAACTTTATTATTTATTTTTCATTCTTATTACTTTCCTTTTAATTTTTTTCTTTGCCATTTTTATCTTTTCCTATTGCTTATCTACATCTTCATACTTATCCTTACCCCCATCCTTATCCTTGTCATTTACCTTTTGATTTTCCTTCTCTTTTCCTTATGCTTAACTTTATTATCTTAGTTTTCTTCATTATTTTTATTTTTCTTTCTCTTTTTGCCGTTCTTTTTATTTTTCTATTCTTTTGTCTTTTCCTTTTCCCTGCTAACTTCCTTTTTCTCTTCATTTTTTCATTTGTTTCTCTTCTTTGCTTTCGACATACTTTTTCTTATCTTTGCCATTTTCGATTTTCTTTCCCATTTCCTTTTTCTTATAATTTTTCTTTTCTTTTTCCTTTTCATTATCATTTTTCTTTTCTATTTTTTTTTCATTATCATTTTTCTTTTCGTTTTCTTTTTCATTATCATTTTTCTTTTCTTTTTCTTTTTCTTTTTCCTTTTCATTTTCATTTTCATTTTTCTTTTCTTTTCCTTTTTTCTTTTCATTATCATTTTCCTTTCACCTTTTCTTTTTCCTTTCCATATCATTCTCCTCTTTTTCCCATTTCCTTTTCTTATCCATATACTTTTTCTTTTCCTTACCCTTAACCTGATCCTTATCCCTTTGCGTAACCTTATCCTTATCTCTATTTTTATCCTTTGCCTTCCAATTTTTTTCCTTTTATTTTTAATTATTAACATCTTTATCTTAATCTTTTGCTTTTTTTTCCCTTCCGATACCTTTTATAATTCCTTTTCCTATATTTATTCTTACACTTATCCTTATTCTTATGCGTATGCATAACTTTACTCTTGCGCATATCCTTACCTCATTTTCATCCTCTTCCTAGACAAAAAATTTCTGCCTTTGTTGCTGCAATGTTGCCACTTTTCACTTTCGAAATAATATTTTTTAGTATTTATCAAGAAATATTTTTGTAATGCTCATTTTAACTTGTCCTTAAATAGCTCCTTTTACTTTATTATACTTATAAAAATGTTTAATTAATAATTTTCTGCACAACGTTGCCAATTTTCTATGAATATGAACATTGAATATATCAGTACCATAATCTCGTTTTCTAACATACATACACTATCTTATTTCCTTCATTATACTTGGAGAAATTTTTGAGTTTTAGGTTAAAAGATTAAGGAACTTTTAAATATAACAAGATTATGGCTTTTATTGCAGCAATGCTGCCACTTTTTATTTTTTACGTATTATTTCCATATGATTTTTTTAAAACTACTATCTTTTCTTTTTAATATAAATATTGAAAATTTCTTTGCAATATTAATTTTTTCCAATGTCCATGCTTATTTCAATTTTCCCTCATACAATGCAAGGTTGCCACTTTTCATCTCACAAAAAGTATTATTGCTTTTTGACTGCGCGCAGTTATTATTTTTTTGCTCAGTGTACACGGCTCGTACGCATCTTCCCTTATTTCCCTTTTCCTCAAATAAAATTATTATTTACAATTTTGCGTGCAACGTTGCCAATTTTCTTTTCAATATAAGTATTGAATTTTTTGATCTTACATTTTTTTTAAGTTTATGCTTGTTATAACTTCCTTCCCAATACCGCTAAGAACTTAACTGCTTAAGGCACAAAAGTTATTTGCATTTCAATTTGCAATGTTGCCACTTTTCATCATCTAAATAATATTTCTTTGTAAAGTTTTAGAACTATTATTTCAATGTTTAGTGTATTTTGCTAATATGCGCTGTTCTCTTCATTTTTAATTTATTCCAAAAAAAAATATTTTTAATTATCTAGACAATGTTGCCAATTTTCTTTGAATAAGAATCAAAGTTTTTTATACTTCTTAGACATTTTTCCTGAGTCTGAGCGAATAACTTTAGCCTTTAGGCCAAACTAAAAAAGATTATTCGCCTTTTATATTGCCGCGTTGCCAATTTTCTGCTTGTTTGGGGCATTCTTTTGTGTCATTTTACAATACATATTTTTTTTTTTTTTTTTGACACAGTGTACACTGCTTCTGCCTTGTTTCTTACTATATTTTACATTTCAAAATTATTTTTTAAATTTTTTACGCAGTGTTGCCAATTTTCGCTGAATTTGAAGATCGGACCACACTGTTATAATATAATAAAAAAAGTTTCTACGCGCTTGCCAGTTGCTTTTTTAAAAGAATTTTAAAATTTCTAACGTTTCGCCGGCTGCGTTGTTGCCAATTTTCCCCCTATATCAATAGTAGAATTTTTGAAATTGCTTCGTCGAGTTCAATTTTATTCACACTTTCATGCACATTTTCTATTTTCATTTCGCGTAAAACCACAAAAATAGTATAACACTTTTAAAAATCGATTTTCCGTTATCGCTAATACATCAATTATGCAACGGGACATCAATTCGTTTGTCAAAGATATTATCGCATACGCTTTGCGCTGACTCTCCATAGTCCCATAGTAGTAGTAGTATAGCTTTGATGAGCAGCCAGCAGGGTTATGGAACAACAATTGCGGGCTTGGCTACGCTACTGTGTGTACTTCGGCATTTGTGTGAATGCAACGCCGTCTAGTTCAACGGAGATTTGCTTGGCTACCAAGCGGCCGCATAGAAAGTGCAACTTCGATCATCAGCGCGCATATATTTGCTTCCTTGCCTGCATCACTTGCATGGTTTTTGTATTGAGTCTCCAGTGGCACACTTATCCACCAGATTTGCAACTCAATTGGATAGCGACGTGCATACTTTTCATCTCGCGCTACACCACAAACGCACTCATACTACTGGAAGCGTTGCGAAAGAGCCGTGAACATGATGAATTTCTCAAACTATTGCTGGAGATTGAAGCGTCACTGCGTATACGTTTGCACTGGCAGGTGGAAAGCGAGCAGTTGCTGGCGCAAATAAAACGGTTTCTCAATTTCCAATTGATGCTCTCCTTCCTCGGTCTGCTGCCCTTTATGATATTCTCGTGCATAGTTGAGGGGTACGGCGGCTACTTTTGGCAAGGTCTGTGGTTCATATGTACCGCACGTTTACGCACGCTGCAGTTGCTCGTGTATCTACGCATCTTACGTCACTACTTGCGTGGTTTATGTCTGAAGTTGCGACAAATTATGGAATTTCATATGTCGCCCAGTTGTCGGTTGCTCGATATTGATTATAGCCGTTTGGGTACGTTGAAATGCCTGTTGGCGGTAAAGGAGATTTACACGCTGATACACGAAGCAATGCGGTTACTCAATTATTTTGCCGGCTTGTCGCTGTTGGGCATTATCATTTCGTTCGTTTTGGATTTGAGCTCCAATTTTTATTGGCTGCTGCAGAGCTTTGATAATTTTCATGGTCGCCGATATTATTATTTAATCGATCTGTGGTGGTTCGTTCCAGTTACCGTGTTAGTTTGGGAACTCTGTTATGTTTGCGATGATTGCATGAGTTTGGTATTTATTTTTGTTTTGGCATGGCATATTATTTCTTAATAGCTAAACGTAGCATACTTTCAGGGCTGCACGTTGACACAACTCTTGAGTAAAATCATTGTTTCAAATACCTCAAGCGTAGGCAGGAATTATCACATTGTACTGCAACAATTTTCCATGCAAATGCAGCTTCAACGTATTGAAGTTACAGCGCGTAATTTCTTCAAGCTGGATATGCGTTTTGTAATGTCGGTAAGCCCAAATGTAGGCTACATAATTTGTGAGGAGAATTTTAATTGATATTTACTTACCATCCACAGATTTGCACCGCCATGGCTATGCATTTGGTTATACTCATACAATTTTAAAATAAAACTGAAAAAATTAAATATAAAATTAAAATAGAGTACTTACTGGGAACTAATAGTCTAAACCAGATATGATGCGTTGTACTTTAACAAGCGGTAGTGTCATCTATCCAGTGCTTCATGAAACGACCTAATTGAATAAATCAACCCTTGATAATCTCAAGAAAAATAATTTTGGTTTCTGCCATGTCATGCATGCATTGCCGCGTGACATAGTAGGGCTCGAGCTTAGTTCTGGGCCACATTTGGTAGTAAAATATAGAATTAAATCAGACTCCCAGCGAAATAAGTCAATATCAAAGCTTTTACTTCTTCTTCTTCATTGGTGTGGCCACCGCTTAGGCGTTTATACCCAAATACCAAGTGAAACCAGGTCGCTCTCTACCTGATCCTTGGGTGTTTTCATCCAATCGGACAACTTCACCAAGCGAGTACTATATCAGCGCATCATACTATCGGCTGTAGTATTCGCTGTTGCCAATGTACAAAGGACCCATGGCGGATTGATTATGTACGACCTGCAAGGTAGGACTGTCAACAGTGACGTGGGAGCTAAGCCGTAAGTGCGCCGACTGTTTGTTTGATGACATTAATATCATCGGCATACGCCAGCATTCGAACATTCTTGTAAAAGATTGTGCCTTGGATATTTAGCTCGGTAGCTCACTTTGTCTGAAACCTCACTTGATACCGAACGACTCAGGCTATAGCTGTTCTCACAATATCTCCAAGTCCTTCATTGATGGATCAGAAAAAAAAGCAACATAAATATCTGGATCTCTACTTCTGTTATGCTTAGTTACTGTAATTACTTCCAGAAGACACAGAAAAAGCCGGGAGCTGCCTTACACTGACGAGCCTGACAGTCTCAGGCCTTTCAACGCGTTCAAATGATGCCCAAAATAGTGGATTATAAAAGAAAACTTAAGGCCCTGGAGCACTTCCAATTTAGATTCAAGCACTAAACTACTGTGGGCTAGCATAGATCGCAGATAGCAACCCTCTTAAAGCGGGTAGCCTAGGTTAGAGGAAATTAAAAGAGTTCATGAAATCAAGAAATCAATTAACGCTAAACTTGGGATACTGAGAGGGAGTACAATGAGCCTACTCGATGGTTATGTACGGCCACTTTCAGATAGTCCATCGACTCTCCCTCTTAACCAACTAAGCAACCCATTTCCTGTAATATACTACGACCGACTGCAGGTTATCGCTGACTCCAGATTTTATAGTCATCCATCTTAGTACGGAATCGGATGGAAAAAAAAACTTTCCAGGAGCAGCTTAAGACTTTACCTTTAATAAATATCTGAGCTCGTAATGACGAGAAACAATGGACGCCGTTGTCTTTTAGAGCGTCTAATTGTCAGAGCCTTACCTTAAAGGAAAGAAAGAGAGAGAGGAGATCTCTATCATCCGCTAATACCTACAAAAAAGTGTAGAACCTCAGCTATTGGTGTAAAAACTTGCAATCTCCAAACGACTTAATTCACAAACCCTCGTATAACTTGAGTTACTTCATTTTTTTGTAGGGGCATAAATGCGGTGCTTAGGGCAGGAGTCCACAGTGTCGAGTTGAGGGATGTAAAACAAAAAATTTATATATTTGATATGTTTGTCTTTTTCCGTTGATTTTAAAGCTGTATGAATGGAACAATCTCTACGCAGTGTTACTCTTCCCAATAGAAGCTACTTTTAACTGAGTACGTAGTAAAAAAAGTAAGGTCCTCTCTCATGGGAAGAAGACCTCCAAACATTCTCGTTCCCAATAGAAGCTACTTTTAACTGAGTATACAGTAGAAAAGTAAAGTCCTCTCTCGGGGGAAGGAGACCATACTCTACAAGCCCTCTAAAAATTCTCGTCCTGCTATACAGATAAATGAAAACACCCCAGTTTTGAAAGCTTCCAATACAGAGCCCGATGGTGGACACAGAGAAAGAATCAGGTGAAGAAAGAACTGACTTCATTTGGTGGTTTAACGAAAAGTGGAGAAGACTGACAGCCGGCTATAGTCGCCTAAGTGCTACCTATATCCAAAGAGAATAAGAGAAATACATTTTTAATAACTCCGAACTCCAAGTTCATTGAAAATTTTCATTTTTATTTATTTACATTTAACTTTACGACTTCAAAAACTGTATGAGGATCACTAAATTCATCGCAATAGCTGTGAAGATCTGTAAAGAAAATATTATAGTTGAAATATTATTAAGTAAGAGAATTAAGAATGGACCGAATAAAATGTGATTGACTGAGGAGAGACCACTTTAAGAGTTCAAAAAGAGGAGTAATTTAGATTGAGAAAGTCAGAGAATGAAAAAAGATTTCACTTGGAAGGGGAAAGTATAATCGGACCTTCAGGGTTATGGACTCAGTAATTGATATACATCGAAGAGAGCTCTCAGATGTCTAACAGTGTCCAAAACATTAGCTGTGTGGTTTGCTGTGCGAACTATTCGCTCAATGGGCAAACCAACATTCCAAATAATAGAAAATTAATTGAAGTGTCTTTTACGGTCAACCCTCGGCTAGAAATTTCGACCTCTCCGAGTGTGTTTCTGAGCTTAAATGAAAAATCTCCTCGCCACATTATATGAAATGTAAGTTCCTCCTCCTTCAGCTTCAACGGTTATATAGCGCAAATAGTATATAAGCAACTCTACAGCAGAAGTATACAATTAGGCTTACCGCCATTAAAAAGCGTAATTCCAATTTAAAGAAATGCTGTCCGGTCACCTCCATGCGTTGTAGTTGTAACTGTGTAGATAGTTGATATAATACGAGACGATGTGAGCGCAAAGACGCTGTATTGCTCATTATCTGTATTCTACACAGTAAATGCGCTGCGGTTTGAGCCTAAAAGTATGCAATTAATTGCTGATTTTCTTGTAACTACCTACCCTACCCTCAATACTCACCAACTTCATACAATTATCACACAAATAACACAAATGACAAATGAGCGCAATCAGCGGAAACATGGCAGCCGGTCCGGCAATATAATAGTAACGTCGACGCACGAAGCCATCAAAACTCAACAGCGTCCAATAGAGATTGCAACTAAAATCAAACATATAACAAGTTATAATGCTAAACAGCGACCAGCCGGCGAAATTGTTCAGCAAACGAAAGCACCTATGCAGCAGACTGTAGATCTCCTTAACGGCCAGCAAATATTCCAATGAGGCCAACTTCTCATAATTAATATCTAACATTTGCTGTTCCGGCGCCATACGATACGCCTCAATTTGACGCAATTTCGCACAAAGACAACGCAGATAGTGACGCAAGACACGCACATACATGATGATTTGTATTAGTCGCAAACGCATGGTTACTATGGACCACAGTCCGTGCCAAAAGTAACCAATATAATTGAGCCACAGCGAGGTAATGATGAAAAGTGTTATGGCAGCGAGTGAGATGACCAGCAGATGCATCAAATGTGCACGCATATTCCTGCACAGCGCCAGCTGTTGCACATCTTGACGCAAACGTAGTTTCAGCGACACCTCAATTTCGTCGAGTAGCGTAAGAAAAGTTTCATGCTGTGATCTCTTCCAAATCGTCTCCATTATGATGAGTAGATTCGTGCATATTTGCGAAGTGAATATAACTGTTGATGATACCCAAGTGAGCATGAGACCCGGTATGTAACCACGCCAGTACAGGCCATGCGTGTAGAGTACGCAAATGGCGCAGAGCAAGAAAGACACGTGTAATTGTTGTAGGCGCGTATTTACAGTGGCTTGCTGCAGGGTTTGAGACCAAGCTTGTTGCTGGTGATCTCTGTCACGCTTATTATTCCTTATTTTTATTGTTTTAGCTGTATTTTCCTTATTTTCGCGCAAGTAAACGCCTAAAGGTATGCAATAACGCAGCCACGCGCGTAACTGTTGCTCCATAATGCGTAGGTTTCGTGAGACTAAAGAACTTTTATACAAATTTACTTTCCAGTAGAATATGGTTCGATATTTTCTGTAAGTAAATGATAAGAAATTCCGATTGACTTGGCGATAACTGTTAAAAATTACGCAGAGTGGGGGCAGAGTTAAAGTGAGTTGCAGTAAATGAAGCTTATCTTGACACTGCTATCAAAAGAAAAAAAAAAAACTTAGAAAAAGAATGTGAAGCAAGTGTTGGAAAATAATGTGAAGACGCATGTAACGTAAGCGTGTTTGTATCTATGTATTTAGTATATACACGAGTATATACAAATTTGAGAGTCCTCTGCTATATTCCGTTGGATTAAGATGTAAAAAATTTAAAAAAGAACACTTGTAACATCGTTAAAGAGAAAAGTTGTATTTCATAACCAAAAAAAAATCATACGGAACTAAAATTCAATCAACGGAACGATATGGAAACGGAACACTATGAAACGAAATGGAATAGAACATTTATAATAATGAAAAAACCATATATGAGCACACTATCGATGTAATTTACTTTAAATATATCAAAGGAACGATATGAGAATGGCATGAACAGCAAAAATTACATTTTGAGTAATTAAGTGGAAATGTTTAAGGACAAAAACTATTAAAAGAAATATAAATTTAGCTTAAACGATGATTATTTTGAACTATAGGGAACGATGTGAATATGAAACATACCGAAACGAAGTGCAAATGGTACGGTACAGTATTAATTATAAAAAGAAAGCATATTTAAGTACACTAATTATTAAATTAGCATTAAAAAAATGCCAAAGGAACGACATGCGAATGAAATACATTTCAAAATATTGACTTTAAGACTTAAAGTTAAAATATTTCAAACCAAATATAGCGTAAAGAGATAAATATTAATTTAAGAAAAAGAAAGTGAAATTGGATATTATTTGTAATCAAAAAAAATCAAAAAAATTTCTTATACTGCTATCGAATATGTGTATGGAACATAATGGAATCGAAATAATCAGCATAAAAATATACATAATAAAATGCACAACAATGTAGCATAAAATTTGATCAATATTGATTTATAAACATGATTTTCTACAACAAGGAACGATATGGTAATGGAACATAACGAAACAAATGGAATGGAACAGCATTAATATTAAATTATAAGCATATTGAAGTATGCTACTCATAAAATTAGTTTTTAAAAATTTGATAGGAACGATTTGAGATTAAAATGGGCTGAAAAAATTACACTTTGCGACCTAAAGCAAATATAATGTTTAGCATAACGATCTTGAGGAACCAAGGTATTTGCAACGAAACAAAACACAAACTGTCCCAAGCAAATATGAGCAAATTTGTTTAAAAAAATGTATATGAAACATGTTGGGAACGAAAGCGAAAAGCGGAAAAATTAACAAAATGAAAATGAGACAATATATAATAGCAGACAATTTTTTTTAATATTAAACAAAAAGATGGAAACTATACTGTGGGGAACGTTATGGAAATGGAACGGCGGGGAACAAAATGGAATGAAATTAGTAAATAATAATATTTAACATTTAATTAATATTGAAATACATTCTTGGTAAAATACTTCTTAAAAAGTGTTACAGTAATGATATGGAATCAGAACATAGAGAATTGAAATGGTGTAATCTTTAAAAACAGAGAACTGATATGAAAACTAAAAAAATTACGTGAACATCCATCATTAATAATTTAAAAAATATCACAATTTTTGTGAAGGCAATGACTAGAGAACGAACCCGTATCACACCCTAAATGCACCTAAGGATCTTAGGACAGTTCATTATGGAATGCTGGATAGTACTAGAAATACTTTACCATCCATACAATACAGGCATTCATCGAAACTGGTTAGAGGAGCTCCCTTCAATGCTTCAAGCTCGCAGTTTGAAGACGGTCGAGAACCTCAGCAATACCTGAGCTAAGAAGACATTTGCTTGCCGGTACACATTTTCCATTGCTAGTGATGGTTTTTACTACCAGACTGCGTTTATCTTTGCGAAGATTTCACTCCGTAAGGCTAGAGCTCGGAGGATCTTGTGAGGTTCGACGTCACAATCAGCTACGCAACAGTGTTTTGTGCTTGTCTGGGCTCGCTCTGGGCAATTTACTGATACCACCTTACCTGGCCTGTGGAGTTGAAATCTCTGCGACCGATACTCCATCAGTACACCAACAAGAATGCCTACTTCGCTGTTGTTTAGTGCCAGCAGGAGTTTCGTTTAATGCTAAGTTTTACTTTGGAGATATTCCTCTGGGTTTTTTCCACTGTTTTATACAAGATTTGAAGGTGGTCTTAAGGTCTGACACATTCGGCAGTGACAGCCTTACGAGCGGTGCCAATACGAATTAGTTCATCCACTTTTTCATTCATTACCTGCATCAACCGTATGACCTGGATGCAAATAATTTTCTGTGTTTTTTCTTGTAATAACCTTTTCATTTCCTCCTTGCATCTTTCTTTTGAAAATTTATTTATTTAAAATCTTTTTTAAACAAAATTGACAAAAAAAAGAATTTTATTTTCACTCTAAATGCGTAAGAATTGTATGATTATGACCAAATATGTTGCTATGGCTGTGCAAATCTGTAAAAAAAAAATACGCTCAAGTTATAAGGAACACTTTTTTGAAGTATACATGCGGGCTCACCGACATAATTAAACGTATATCCAAAGTAAAGAAACGCTTCGCTGATACCTCGATTTGTTGCAGTTGTAATTGTGTGGAGAATTGTTGTAGTAAAATGCGATAAGAACACAACGATTTTGTAGAGCGCTTGATAATCATACGACATAGCATGCTAGCGATTAAGCGATCCTAAATGTAGGCAACAAATACAAGTTTAGTAAAAAAATTAGAGCGAAGAAAAGAAGAGAATTAATGAACAACTCACGAGCTGCCTACAGCTGTGGCACAAATGGCAAATATGCCAAATTATCAGCGTCATGGGTAGCAGCCACCAAAAGCAGGCGACATAATAATTACGTCGCTCCAGATAGCCCTCCCAGCTGAGCAGCGACCAATAGAGCGTACAACCATAGTCCAGTATATAACACAAAATTATGCTGCACAAAGACCAACCAGAAAAATCGTTGAGCAGTTGAAACGCCTTGAAGAGTAGGCCATAAATCTCTTTGATCGCCATGAGATACTCGAGTGATTGCAGCCTTTCATAATTTATATCCATCAACTGGCGACTTGGTGCCACACGGTAGGCTACTAACTGACTCAACTTCATGCTGAGGCATTCCAAATAATGCTGCAACACACGCACATAGATCAGCAGCTGTATTAAACGCAAACGCATCGCTATGGCAAACCATATGGAATACCAGAAATATCCAATATATTGTAGTTCCATAAAATTATATACGAAAAGCACGAAAAATAACGCCGACATCCATAAAAGATATCTGAGAAACCAACGCACACGTGGCAACAGCCAATCCAGTCGCACATCCTGCCTCAAACGCAACTTCAATGACAACTCAATCTCGTGCAGCAGTCGTAGCAAAGTCTCCTGCTCCTGCTGTCGCCACAACGCTTCACCGGCTAGTAGGAAATTCGAGAGCGCTTGTGAGCTAAAGAAAATTGTCGCCATCGTCCAGCTGAGCATTGTCCCCGGTATGGGTTTTTTACGCAACAACCCATTCATGTAGAGCGCGCAGAGCAGCGGCAGGAGTAAGCGTAGATAAATTCTTTTTAAACGTTCGCGTTGAAAAGCTTGCCGCCGCTTAAGCCACATTTGACGTTCCCCACGCAGCGCTGATGTATTGGCTGGGCAGTGGTTTGTGTTGTTGATGTAGGGCGTAGCTTCTGTTGGGCTCACATAGAGTCCTAAAACTATGGAGTAGCGTAGCCAAGCGCGTAATTCTTGCTCCATTTCACGCACAACTCGCCGGTGATACTAAATTGTGAAATTAGCTTTATTGTGGTCGCATGTTTTTTTCACGGTGTCGCGTCGTACAAAAGCATTGAGGCCAATGACAGTTAAAGAGCTGATAAAAAAATTAAAAATTCTAAGAGAGTCAATAGAAACTGTTAAAGGGAGCACATGTATTGTTAAAAACGCTTGACGTAAATTAGAAAACTTGTGAGTGGCAGGTGGTCTGTGGGTTGTATGTTCGGTTTCGAGTTGGTGCGATTATATACTTAAAAGAATTGGGTTATGACGACGTTCGGATCATTCGATTTTTTCGCTGAGCTGGTGGGTGCAGCACATTAGTACTATTGTCGTGATCCGAGAAATCGGGTCAGCAGCAATTTTTCTGTTAATAAGTGACCATGCTTGAACATCTAAAGATGATGAAACACTTGGTTGCCTGTAAAATAGAAACTCTGAAAGTTGGAACCCTTGAAGCCAGAGTCGCTATAATAAAAACCTTGATGAACCTGACCAGAGTTATGAGCTGGTTAATGAGGCAAATGGTGTTTTCCGATTTTTTTCTTCTTAAAATGACGTCAGTTGGAGACACTAAGTGTAGTCAGATACTACTCAACTGGAACCTTCAAACCTAGTGGATGTCTTCCTCTTCCTCTGTTTCCAACATTCACTTCAACGACATGATCTACCCATCGTATCCGCCGTCTCTCCATTCCATTAAGTCATTGTCGCCGCATATCTCATACACCTCATCGCACCAATGTATGCTGTATTTGCTGTTGCCCATTCATAGAGGACCATAAATCTATCGCAAAACTTTTCTCCCAAGAACTTCCAAAACCAAAACGACTAAACGAATATTTTTGATATTGACGCTTCTGTATGATAAAGCTCCCCTGTAGAGCTTTGTCTATGTTTCCCGAAAACGGACTTGTTGTTTATCCTCACTTGAAATCGCATATGACGCATTGACTCCACTGAAGCTTCCTCTCTTTTAGCCGTAACCCAAGACAGTCGTGGGTTGGCTAACGTTAAATGAGTGGTTATTTGTATTTTACGTTGACGATGAGAAGCTCTTGTGCAAGCTGCAATAATTGGACCTGTGAAAGGTTTTGCGTCACTGCAAGAAAAGGGGGGGACATTAGTGGAGCACGTCATAGAACAACCCAGCTTCCGTGCTTGCATAGACTTAGTGACGGCAATTTTTTTTTTAAGGAAAGGTTATCCCTCCGCCCATGCTGCCCTGCTCGGGAAGGTGTAGGTGGTCAGAAGATTTCCTTTTCGCGGTCGCATTGACGTTTCATAGTTAGTAGATTGCGACCAATTGCCAAGAACTTATGGTTGGCTTGCACTGCTCATACGTCACTTATAAACTGACTGCCCTGTTGCAGAGAATGTCTTCCAGGCCTTTTTTTTGAGGTAATCCTTTTAGTGTCTAAAATACCCTGTAAACTGGTACATTGCACCTGAGTCTGAGGTTTAATGCGGCACTCCTTCCGTGATATCGTCCACCATACTAGTCCTTCATATGTTAGTGTGGGTCTCATAATACCTACTTTAAGTCTCTACACGAAACTCAACGATAAGTTCTTCCTATATAGGCTCCAACCAAATTGTGAGAAGCTCGTCGCGGCTTCAACTCGGTCAATGAAAAAAGTACTTCGAACTCGCAAAAATAAAAGCCCGAGGATTTGAGCATACTAGAGTATAAAGTATAACTCTAACTTCCATCAAAATCGATGGACACCGGCCGAGGACGAAACATACTAGCGGCGCTCTCTCCGAGATTGAGAGATTACATTGTATTTAAAACTATCTGAACACTTTTTAAAAATATTTTAAATAAAAAGCAGACCCAACCGCCCTAGTAATACACAGCTATGCATATATAACTTTATCGAATCAAATTAAATATTTAAAAAAATCTTAATCAATAAATAAACATTGGCATGCGACCAAAGTTCTGCGTTAAAATGCATCACGCTAATCATTTTCATACCTCAAACGTGCGATGGAAGAACAGTTGTGTGTCTGGCTACGCGTGTGCATAGTATTTGGTATTTACATGCGACCACCGAAAGATCGAGTCGACGACATCAGAGGAAAGACGAGCATACGCGCCACACGACAACTCCTCCCGCCGCAACAACTCTACATCTGCCTCATTGCACTAACACTCTGTGCGCTCTACCTACACGGTCTCTGCTGGTGTGGCAGTCTGCCTACACTCCAGCTCACCTGGGTAGCCAGCGTGGTACTCTTCAGCTTTCAAGTGCTCACAAATTTTCTAATACTCATGGAGACAGTGTGGCGTCAACGCCAACACGCTGCCTTTCTACAGCTTCTCGCGCAGATTGAAGTCGCGTTGAAGCTACGTTTGCGGCAGTGTACGCACAGTGCGGCGTTGCAGCGTAATTTGCGTTATATAATCGTTTGCCTTGTAGTTTTCTCACTCGTCACGCTGATACTCTTCATGATCACCTCGATTTGGTTGAATTATATTGGTTTCTTTTGGAATGGACTCTGGTCCATATTGACGATGCGTGTACGTATTATACAGTTGTTGTTGTACGTGCGTATGTTACAGCATTATTTGGAGTGTCTCTCCGTGAAATTGCGGCAAGTCGTCGAGTTCCATGTGTCGCCACAGCGACAGCTGTTGGATATTGATTATGGCCGTTTGACTACGGTGGAGTATCTGCTGGCCATAAAAGAGGTCTACACGCTTATTCATGACGCGTTTCAGCTGCTCAACTACTGTGCTGGCTGGTCGCTATTTGGCATTGTGGTGTGCTTTATGTTCGATGTGAGTTGTAATGTCTATTGGACGGTGTTGAGTTTGGACAATTGGCAGAATCGGCGTTATTATTATATAGCGGGACCCATGGCTTTGCTGCCCTTGCTTGTTATTATTTGTTATTTATGCTTTTTATGCGGCAAATGCAAGGAGTTGGTAATTTTTCGACTTGAAATCTAAATATTTTAACAAAATCGTTGCCTACTTTTAGGGTCGTCGCATAATTTATTTGCTCAGCAGCGTTAAAGTGTTGAATTCTTCACAATCTGCGGCGCTCTATCGTCAGGTGTTGCACGATTTTTCGGTTCAACTACACCAACAACAAATCGAAGTGACAGCACAAAATTTCTTCGTACTGGAATTACGTCTGCTGAGGATTGTAAGCATGCTTTTGTATAGTACTTATCAATGGAATATTCTATATTCATCTATTTTTCTCAGCTCTTCTTTGTGACTGCTACAAATTTCGTAATACTGCTGCAGTTTCTTATACTTGAAATAGAAATTGTGGGCTTGACGGAGCCTAACTGACGCAGTAAAGCATAAAAATATGAAGCTATTACATGCGGTAGCTCTTAATATGAAAATTTGAAGGGAATCAATAATTAAAAAATAAATTTAAATACACAACAATAAATATAGATATATTGAAACGTACGAAATATTGCTTAGAAAACGGTTTACTAAAAATTGTTAAGAAAATTCGTAAGAAAACGAGGCCTTATTTTTTAAATCGAAGCTTAGTTCAGAGGTTGCAACGAAGGGTCAGTCTTTTCAGGTTTTCTGGGCCCTTAGGTTGGAGCTCTTCACTCTGCTCATATCCTCATGTTTACACTGGACAGGGATTTCATTTTGATAATTTTATTCTATTTTATTTTATTTCATTTCATTTCATTTCATCTCATTTCATTTTATTTTATTTTATTTTATTTTATTTTATTTTATTTTATTTTATTTTATTTTATTTTATTTTATTTTATTTTATTTTATTTTATTTTATTTTATTTTATTTTATTTTATTTATTTTATTTTACACTATTATATTTTAATTAAAATTTTTTATTTATTTTATTTTATTTTACTTATTTTATTTTCCTTATTTTATTTTATTTCATTTTTTTTATTTTACTTAATTTTTATTTAATTAATTTTATTTTACTTTATTATAGTTTATTTTATTTTATTTTGCTTTATTTTATTTTATTTTATTTTAATTTATTTTATTTTATTTTATTTTATTTTCTTTTTAATTTATTTTAATTTATTTTATTTTATTTTATTTTATTTTATTTTATTTTATTTTATTTTATTTTATTTTATTTTATTTTATTTTATTTTATTTTATTTTATTTTATTTTATTTTATTTTATTTTATTTTATTTTATTTTATTTTATTTTATTTTATTTTATTTTATTTTATTTTATTTTATTTTATTTTATTTTATTTTATTTTATTTTATTTTATTTTATTTTATTTTATTTTATTTTATTTTATTTTATTTTATTTTATTTTATTTTATTTTATCTTATTTTATTTTATTTTATTTTATTTTATTTTATTTTATTTTATATTATTATTTTATTTTATTTTATTTTATTTTTTTATATTTTATTTTATTTTATTTTATTTTATTTTATTTTATTTTATTTTATTTTATTTTATTTTATTTTTTTTTATTTCATTTTATTTTATTTTATTTTATTTTATTTTATTTTATTTTATTTTATTTTATTTTATTTTATTTTATTTTATTTTATTTTATTTTATTTATTTGATTTTATTTTATATTATTTTATTTTATTTTATTTTTTTATTTTTATTTTATTTTATTTTATATTATTTTATTTTATTTTATTTTATTTTATTTTATTTTATTTTATTTTATTTTATTTTATTTTATTTTATTTTATTTTATTTTCTTTTATTTTATTTTATTTTAGTTTATTTTATTTTATTTTATTTTATTTTATTTTGTTTTATTTCTTTTTATTTAATTTCATTTTACCTTATTTTATTTTATTTTATTTTATTTTATTTTATTTTATTTTATTTTATTTTATTTTATTTTATTTTATTTTATTTTATTTTATTTTATTTTATTTTATTTTATTTTATTTTATTTTATTGATTTTATTTTATTACATTTTATTTTATTTTAAAAATTAACATCACTTTTTTTTAATTTATAATAATTTGTTTTATTTAACTCAATTAGTTTTATATTATTGTATTTCATCCAATTTTATTTAATTAAATAATTTGTTAAGTATACAAAAACTGCCTTATTATCACCAGATATGCTGCTACTGCTGTGAAAATCTGAAAAACAATATATTAAAACATCCAAATTATGTGCATGTTTTTATTATCAAAGCATGCAGTCAGGCTTACCGACATCACCAAACGCGTTTCTAGGATGAAAAAGTTTTTTGC
Organism: Ceratitis rosa; assembly: GCA_037013455.1. Classification (NCBI taxonomy): domain Eukaryota; kingdom Metazoa; phylum Arthropoda; class Insecta; order Diptera; family Tephritidae; genus Ceratitis; species Ceratitis rosa. The sequence continues at coordinate 10,191,103 of JAWMAG010000065.1, forward strand.
GGACACTGCAATATGTTGCAGTTGTAATTGCATTGTAAAATGTTGCAAAACCGAACGATAGACACACAAAGACCGTACTGAACTTACAACAAAGATTTTGCTTAATAAATGCGCTAACAAACGATCCTAAATGTAGGCCAAAAAAAGTTGTTACATTTAGCAAAATAATTAGTTTTACTTACTATTTTCTTACAGCTTTCGCTCAGCTGACAAACATACCAAACCATAGCAAGCATTGGCGCCAGCCACCATATACTGGCTATATAGAAATAACGACGTCTCGGAAAGCCATCCAAGCTCAGCAAAGACCAATATATATTACAGGTTATGTCCAACATATAGCACGTGATAATGCTGAAAAACGACCAGCCGGCAAATTCATTCAACAATTGAAAAGCCTCAAATAGCAGCGCATAGACTTCCCTTATCGCCAGCAATTGATCGAGTGATGCGATCCTCTTGTAGTTCACATCCAATATCTGCTGATTAGGCGCCATACGATAGGCTACAATACCACTCAGCCTCAGCGCCAGGCAGGACAAATAATACTGCAGCACGCGTAGGTAAACCAGCAGTTGTATGATGCGTATACGCATGGTAATTATGAACCACAGGCCATACCAAAAGTAACCGATGTATTGCAGCCAAAATGTAGTGATCAGAAAGAGCACTAGACCAGCCAGCGAAATTACATACAAATAATATAAATACCGTCGCAGCATCGCAGCAAATAAACGCTTATTAGTAAGACATCTCAATCGGAGCTGAAAGGTAAGCTCAATGCGCTGCAGTAGTAGGAAGAAAGCTTCGTGCTCCTGCTGCTTCCATATCGTCTCGATGATAATGAGTAAATTTGTTAATGCCTGCGAGGTGAAGAGTATTGTGGACACCAGCCAAGTGAGCATGGTGCCACGTATAGGCTTACGCCAGTATAAACCGTTTATGTAGACAGCGAAAACGCAAAGCAATAGTGCATAGTTGAAGTAGCGACAGATGAGTAACTTGAGTTTAAGCTTAAATAGACCACGTGACTTGGTGTTGAGCTCAGTTAAACCAGTTGCATAATTATCCCGGTCTTTCGTACGTATGCCCAATATGACTGCGTAACGAAACCAAGCCCGGAGATGGTGTTCCATATTAGTCACTCTGTTTATGACTGAAGACAGTGAATTAATTGTATGTATTTATATGTATGTATATACGCTTCGTTAGCACATTGTGTTAGTCTATTTAATTAATTTTGGAATCAAAGATTTAGATGCGTTTGAACGGATAAAAGTTGTATAAAAATAATCAGATTCTTTCTTGACACTTCCATACCCAGGTATAAACTAATTGTCGTTTCGTAACTGCTGAAGCGATTTTCAGCCGAGCTCCTCCCCCGATTTGTGGTGTGCGTCTTGACCTACAGTTTAGGTATACTTAGCCTCCTCCGAACGGCTGACGGTTTTTTTACGAGGAGCCTTTATTTCATGTGAGAAATACCCTCGGATGGCTTGATTTCTATAACTTTTGACTTTTGTCGGACCGGGACTGATACCCTTGGCACGAAACCTATGCACAGCAAACCCTTCAGCAATTGTGACCGCCACAGTACACCTTAAGAAGCTGGCTGACTGAGGTAATACTCGAAATTTTTGAGAACAAAATGTATGGCCTTACAGAAGGTTTTAGGACCAGAGCGTACTCAAGTAGGAACCAAGCGTACACTGAATTTAGGGAGGGAACACTTTTCCAGTCTGCTGAATGATATTGAGATTGAAATCAGAGATGACGAAACCAATTTCTCAATCGATTAAAATGGCACAGACGTTACTCGACTATGGGAAAGTCCGTATTGCAATTGCCCGCAGTAAGAATAACAAAGCGATGGGAGCCGTTGGTTTTCCGGCTGAGCTATTCAAATATGGTTGGTTTCATAGAACTGATAAAGTGCATACTTTGTGGAATATGGTCGCCTGAAAGCAGCCTAAATGTGCTCTATCTAATCCACAAATCGGAGACTCCATAAACTGGCCAAATTATCGGGGGATAAGCCTGTTTAACATCGTGTAAGGTAGTATCTAGCGTACTGTGTGAAGGACAAAAGCCCGACGTCAATGAGCTGATTGAACTCTATCAGTGTGACTTCAAACCCATTCACAAAATATTCTTCAAATATTGGAAAAGTGGCCGCTATAATCCGGGCAAAACTTATATGACTATGTAAACTGACGCTGAATAATACCAGAGGTCGAATTGGGAAAAGACCTTTCCAAGCCGTTCGCTACCAAACGAGGTTTCACAGGGAGACTCCTTATCGAGTAATTACTTCAACCTAATACTGGAGAAAATAATAGGAACTGCAGAGCTAAACAGTATCTTCTCTGAGAGTGTACAACTCTTAGCGTATGCCGATCCGCTAAGCCGCAACAGCCGTAAAGTTAGTTCTGGCATAGACTTTCTCCAGATCGGATAAGAAGGCGAAATGTCTGGGCCTGTAGTAGTCCAACTGCAGCTTGACCCCAATGACACTGTTGATAGTAGCTACTTTATAGTCGCAGCTTGACTTCCACTTCGTGAGAACGGTTTTGTGGAAGATTTATGGTCCACTACATATAGTACGATGGTACTATGTGGCGCATGAGATATACGACGACAGCACCATAATTCAGCGCTGGCTGGGTCATATTATCCGAATGGATGAGAGCACCCACCAGTGGAAAGAGAGAAATAGAAAGAACCTAGCTTCACTTAGAAACTTCAGAAAAAGATACGACAAGCGTGCAGTAATAAACTTGGCTATCACCACTCAAGTGGTGCCAATAAAACAGAGTACCTAGCAGTGCATTCCACCATGCAGAGAGTCATAGCTTCGAATCCTAGCCAAACGAAAATCCTCATAAAAATCATACACCATTCGGAGGTGGCTTAGAATAAACTGTAGGTTCCTCAATTTGATGAGGTGAAGCTCGGCCGAAAATCGCTTCAGCGGTTAAAAAGCACCCATTTCATATATGGTATACATAAATACATAAGTATGTATAGGAGTTTATGCCTGCTTCGGTTTGATGCGCATTTTATTTATTAATTATCAATCAAATCTCGAAATAAACAAATCATCCATTTGCATGTCACTCCATACATACTCTTATGTACCATATATAGACCACCGCTCAGTTCAGGGTGTAATTAGTAGCACAAAAGAAATTCACCTGAAATGGAGCAACAATTGCGTGCTTGGCTGCGTTATTCCATCGTTATAGGACTGTATGTGAGTCCCGCGCAGGAAACTACTACTTTAAGCGCAGCGCATTTCTTACCCTGCAAGGTAGCAAAAGCGCCACTACCAGGTCAGCGGCTCGCTTGGTCTACGAAGAAATCGAATGTGCAACTCATAAAAAGGATTTATTGCTATGCTTTGCTGTTTGGACTCTGTGTGATCTTTGTGAATGGACTCGCTTCGCAAAAGTCGACACCGGGCATGGTGAGCTGGGCAGCAGCTACCATACTCTTTGCTGCACAAGCAGCCTCTAGCGTGCTTATCGCATGGGAGGCCCACTGGCGTCAACAGGAGCAGGAGACTTTCCTGCATCTACTGCAAGAGATTGAGTTCTCATTGAAATTACGCCTCAAGCAAGATGTGCGGCTGGATTGGTTTGTATCGCACGTACGCTGGCTCTTATACTATCTACTGTGGCTATCAATCATCTGTTACACATGTTTCGTTTATTATTTTACAACAGCACAATATGTTGGCTACTTTTGGCATACCACATTGTATAACATAATGATGCGTTTGCGTTTAATCCAGCTGCTGATCTATGTGCGTGTGTTGCAGCATTATTTGGAATGTCTCAACATGAAACTGCGTCAAATTGTCGCTCATCGTATGGCGCCATGTCGTCAATTGTTGGATGTGAATTATGAGAAGCTGCAATCACTCGAGTATCTCATGGCAATCAAAGAGATTTACGGCCTGCTCTTCAAGGCAACTCAGTTGTTCAACAAATTCGCTGGCTGGTCACTATTCAGCATTATCGTCGCCTATATGCTGGACTATGGTTGTGCACTCTGTTGGGCGGTACTCAGTTGGCAGGGCTGTTTGGAGCGCAACAATTATTATGTGCCCTGTCTTTGGTGGATATGTCCCATGACACTAATCCTGTCGCATATTTGTTATTTGTGTGACAGCTGCAAGCAGCTGGTGAGTAACAAGCGTACTTTGATTTTGTAGTAAATAATTTTTGACTAAACCAAAATTCGTTGCCTACATTTAGGATCGTTTGATCGCTAACTTATCGTGTCGTGTAATAATTATGCATTCGTCACATACCCTGCGCACTTATCGTATTGTACTACATCAATTCTCCACACAATTGCAGCTGCAACGTATAGAGATCTCAGCGAGAAGATTCTTTACATTGGATATGTGTTTAATTATGTCGGTGAGCCTAAATGTATACTTCAAATAATGAGTTTACACTAATCTTCGCCAATTTTCCACAGATTCTTACAACTACCGCTTTATATATGGTGATATTAATACAGTTTATAAATATTGGAAATTAATATATGTAAATTGTGGCAATAAATTTTTAGAGAATTCTTTCTAGTCTACACTCTAACGAGTACGATCAATAAACCTTTATGAGCCGAGTAGCCGAGTACCATGCGGAGCATCATGGGTTCAAATGTCAGCTCCGCTGGCTAGGTTATGTCGTCCGAATGGATGGAAGCACTCCAGCTTTGAAAGTATTCGAAGCAGTACCGGCTGATAGAAGCAGAGGAAGAGGAAGAAATACACTCCGCTGGAAGGATCAGGTGGAGAGTAACCTGGCCTCACTTGGTATTTCCAACTGGCCCTAAACAGCGTAAAAAAGTGATGAATAGCGCGCTATAATTGATTCGGCTATAATCGCGCAAGCGGTGTCTACGCCAATAAAGGAGAAGAAGAAGAAAGGTGTCAAGATTGAAGCGACGCCAAAGCCTTGGAATGTATTTTTGGCATTACTCTGGACTATTTCTCACTGAGCTTCTCATACAAGCCGTTTGAGAAGCGCGAGCGGCAATCCTATAAAGTTATTTGGCATTCTACTAGTGACAAGCTTAACCAGATAAGAGCAGAGGTCACACTCACCGAAGAAATATTTTCAAAAATAGTGATGGTGGTTGTATCGGCATGTTTGAAGTGGACTATCACATGAGTACTCTTCGTTTGAAGACACGAAGGGTGGGAATGACTGGAAAGAGAGCTCTTAGTGAGCCCCACTGAAGCTCAAACTAATAATGGAGACCGTCCAGTTGGTGAGTGGAAACCAGACGTGAGGTTGATTCCTAAGTGAGTCTGGTAGCACTAAAGAATCCACGAAAACAGCTTGGTAACAACAGTCGTCGGATGGAAACTTTAGGGGAAGTTTATAGCGGAGATAACACGAAGACCCCAAAAAGTTGTTCAGTTCTGCACTCCATCTGTTGAACCACCATTGTATTGTTGAATAGCTTCATCGCACAACCTGGAATCGTTAGTTGCGTTATAGCGAGTTAGAAAGTACCCACGAAGCTGTCTGCGGTGCGAAAACCCCAAAATGTAGCGAACGTATTGCAGAGGGTAGGGAACTCCAGGTTTTAAACTTGTAAGTACTTAAAAACCTCGGTCGAAGCGCAAGAGCTATGGAAACTCAGTAATGTGTTTTTGCGCTGAGTGACACCAGTTGGTCGAGGGAAGTGATCTAGGGAGTGGTCTAGGGTGTGCACAAGACAAAAGTATGTTTATGGTTAGAACAAGACTGCATTTTATTTTTGACACAGACAGAATAATTAAACTCTTTTATTCAGAGTTTGCTTTAGAACCTTTTAAAGCTTTTCTGGTTCGATGGTATGCTACTTTGTTCGTGTTCTTGTTGTTGATATTGTTGCACTCGTTATCGTCGCAGTTATCTAACAAGAGTTCCAAGAAAAGAGCTGTTTCACTGGGCTCAGAGTAGAGGGAGTGAGATGTTAGATAAGTAATTTTTAGTTGGCAAGCAACAAGGTGATTGGTCGAGATCGTCTGTCAGGAGCAGTAAGTGCGCTACTTTCAGACCTTCAGACATGCGATGAGTATCTACAGTAAAGTATGGTAAGTCTATCTACCGGATTTGAATATAGTCGTACAACTTCCCGCTCGCTGAAATCTTCAACTATTCAACTGCTTTCCTCACAAACTGCTGATACGAGTACTGAACATGAAGTCTGCGTCCGCTATAGAGACTGACCTAGACTACGGTGGTGTGTTTTATTAATCAAGGAAGCTAGACACGTCCATGCAGGAGCTGGATTCTACTTTTTATAAATTTTTCTCAATGAAAACCGTACACTCATTACACACACGTACCACTGTATACTCAAGTATGTGAGTCAGTACAGATTGAAAACTGCGCTTGGAAATGAGCAGAAACTACGAGCTTGGCTATGCTACTCGATCATCTTTGGACTCTTCGTTTGTTTTTTGTCCAAAGCAGCAAAAAGATCTAACAAACCCTTTGTGAAACCTCACGCGTGATTGACACACAAGAATCTAGACGAAAATGTTGGAAAACACGAAGAGATTTATGACCTGCTCTTCAAGGTATTCCACTTGCTAAACGATTTTGGCAGTTCGTTATTGCCGAGCATTACTTTACACGATATATTGGACTACCGTTGTATGCTCTTTTGGTCGCTGCTCAGCTGGAACGGCTGTCTGTATCGACATTACTACTCTTATACCTCACTTTTGGTCGCTTCTACCTATCCCGGCCTTTGTTTGACAATTTCGCTTTTCGTGCGCGAGCTGTAAACAGCTCGTGAGTAGTTGTATTTTATTGTTCAAAAATGTTCATTAAATTCGCAATTTTTGCCTACATTTAGGAGCGCTTAAACGCCAGCATGTTATGCCGCATAATTAACAGGAGCTCTTTGAATATACCAACTACTTATTGCATTTTATACCAACAATTCTTCATTCAACTACAGCTAAGCCACATTGGAGTGGCAGCTAAGAATTCCTTTGCCAAAGATTTAGGTTTGGTAATATCGGTGAGCCCAGATGTATGCTACGAAAAATACTTTTATAAAGATTTTTGTTTATTTTACATATTTTTTCCATATATATCGATATATATTGTAATATAAATGCAGTTTTTATAAAATAAATATTTAAATAATGTAATAATATAGTATTTTAAAATATATATACATTTACATACATAGGTATATAGAAGCATATATGTATACGAGTATTTGTTCTTATAACTTGTTGCTGAAAAGCTACAGTTAAACTCGTAAATTTACCTGGTATTTAAACAAATATGAAATGCGATATACATATGTACGTATATATGTATGTACACTTCTAAGTAGCTCCGTAAAGCCACTCATTAACTACATTAGCTCATTCTTTACTTGTCAATTATATACAGATGATGGATGGCCACAAATAATTCCTCAATAAATTTTCTACCATAAAAGATAACAAGAAAAATTACATACATACATATCTACAATTCATTCACTAATAAATTTATACCCAGCCAATAAAATGAGGCACAATATGGCCGAAGAATAAATAAGAGTCAATTTGAAAAAAAAACATAATAATAATTTAATAAAAAAAAATATTTAAATATTAGAAAAATATTAGAAACTAAAAAAAGGAAAACAAAAAAATGTAAATTGATGGAAAAATGTGTATGACTTAGCTAAACAAATAACGTAAGCGCCTGTATGTAGGCAACGATGTTTTATCAAGGAAATACTACAGCAGATGGTCAAATAAAACTGATTATCTCCAACTTGGGTTCCTGATCACAGGCGCAGAGGGTAGAATGCAAAGCAGACAAACTTGCCAGACTAGACGAGAAGTAGCAGGTGCTTTCTTCCTCGGGAACGCATTTCTATATTCAAACTGCTATTCAAAGAATTTACTTATGAGTTCGCCGAATTAAGTTGGAATCTGAATTAAGCAATCTTGAATGAAATTAGAAAGGAAGAAAGTGAGAGTTCCGATATATAGAAGCTACTTTCCTCGAAGATTTGTCTAAGATAGCAGACATGTATGTAAACAAATGATATTATGAAATTTATAAAGAATTCGAAGTGGATGTGCCTGCTCTGGCCTAAATTTATTGATGTTTTCTAATCGATAGCCTCTACAAACTATGCCAGTTAAGGTTAAGGGTGTAACGGAAGTGAGTCGCATACCTTTTCCTTACTCTGCCGTCCTAATCGTTATACTCAGGAAAGAGGGCAACCCGTGTGCGAGTTGCGGTGACCAAACTGTGTGTAGCTTTGGGTTAATCTTAAAGGAGAGGGAGTGTTAGTAGAGCCACTAGGACACATTTGGTTTAAAGCTTCACAGAAGACTTACTGCAGCGTCTCTCGCGTAGCGATATCGAGCACTAGGCTTGTAACCCGTCATGTAGAAAACAAGGCCAATATAAAAACCAACAGTGCATCGGATGAGAGAGAGCTCACTTTTGATGATGGCCGTTGCATATCTTTTAAGGACAACGATTTAAGATGATGCGGAATATGCAATTCCTTATATCCTCGAAAGACTAGAGGCTGACGGAAGCGAGTAAGTCCTTGTGAGGTATACTAAAGCGAGCGTGTAAAGGAGTGAAAAATATGGTTCCAGATTTGTGGTGGGGGGAGCGATTCAGCTAACCGGCTGAGCTATTCAAGTTCGGTGGCGAAGAACTAACTAACAAGTTGCATCATCGCGGAATATGGTCGAACGAGAGCATGTCCGACCAAGCTCGACTTTCGAACTCAGCTATAATGCGTAAGTGGTATCCACGCCACTAAAGAAGAAGATTATCTACCCTACATTTAGTTACAATGTAATTAATTAGTGAACCACTCAGTAAGCTCAACAAATCTCTCACCTAGTTCTTTATTGGCGCAACGCTTCTTTCAATGACTAAGTAAATATTTAACAAATTGAATTCGCATTAGCCAAGACTCAGCGAGTCCATTTAAAGCCAATTTTATATGGTGATGATGAGGATTATTAATTGAAAGTAAAAAGAAGAATTACCTTGTTAAATTGTTGAGAATACTCTAATCTATTACAAGGTCTTAGCAGTTTGAAGGTTATACACGGCGAATTCGGACGCTTGGCGGATAAGAAAGATTGTTGCTGTGAAAATAAGATCAAAAAAAGGTTGAAAAATCAGTAAAGGAAAAGTTGAAAAAAATAAATTTAAATCAAGAAGAAAATATTGAAAAATTTAAAAAATAAGAATAATCTCTCAATCTTAATTCAGAACACGTTCCGTAAGTTCGGTTGTGAAATGTCACGTCGCATTTCTAATCCATAGTTCTCACTTCGAGAAACGCGTATCTACATAAGTTAAACTCAGCCTCTCAACTGATTGTTGATGAAGATTTAAGGCCACACTTCTTTCGAAGAGTCTTCAGTAACGTCCATCCAGAGCTTTGTAAGAAATATTCTGTGCTGTGTAAACTACTCCACAAGAAACCATGCATATATAGTATGTATAGTAAATGTGTGGTTCATAGAGAATTGAAGGAAATCTTGGCTAGACCATTTTTAAGCCGCCCACACCACGAGTTATGGAGTTACTTGAAAGTAGGTATCATCTACTACCCTCACTGGCTATGGAAAGTGTTCCGAGACCAAAGTAAGTGTTGAAACAATAAGCCTAAGGGAACTATAATACATAGACGTGGCTGGTCCCGTGTTGAGTCACATTGCATTTAAATTGTCTGAAGTATCAAATAGTCGAGCCCAGATAGGTAGTACTGTTGGAACAAGGCACTGAATTAATTTTTCCAAGATCTGCGTAGATTTCATGAAAAACATCGTACTCGCTATGTGTAATTGGAATGTCCTCTCTAGTAGGGTTTTAAGTCAGTCCTGTGCCAAGGTAACTATCCAGCATATTGGGAATATAAGTTTCTCGCTAGGAGAGCAGCCCCTAATACGGATTTTAATACGTTCTGTCACGTTTTACTCGCTCTCCAGGCAGGCTAAAATCATCCAATTCATTACCTTGAATTTTACAAACTATTTCAGACTAAGAGCTTCTCTGTCTCGTTTGAAAAAATACCTTGAAGTGCTGAATATTTTTATCTCGTCGTGAATGACAACGAGGTCTGGGCAATATCCCTCAGTCCAGTTTGAATCGAACGAACTTCTGGAGGTAATAAGAAAGCATGCAGCAGTATAAAGAAGAATTTAATCTTGTTACCTAAACTTAGAGCTGAATATTAGATTGAACTTTAAAGTCATCAAAGTAGTTCTCAAATGGTAAGAAGAAGAACTAAGCTCTTTTAATTTGTTATTAAATATAAGACCAAGACTCGACAGGGCATGTCAATTCCTACGACTACTTTTCTGACTTAAAATAGAGACTCCTCACGAAAAACATCAGTCTTTGTGCGGCACTTTTTATTGCGCACCTGATACATGAGGTAAATACTAAGAAGATTTTAAGGTATACGTGTATGGATTGAAGTTCGATGGAAGTGTTTGCTCACTTTCAAGTTACCGATGAAGGCGGTAGATTACTTTGGAGCCGAATTCTTGAGCAAGAATATCGATTGAGTCCCTTAGCTCGCTTAAAATGAACTCAAAGCTCTGACTCTCGCCGAACTTAAGCTTCAAAGCTTAATAATCGGGCCTCAATTTGCTTTACCATCAATAGCAAGAAGACAAAACATTAAGACTTATACCACAAAGTGGATGAGGAACTCGGCCGAAAATTACACACCTTCACTAATAGGCTTAATTTATAAACACTCTCTGAATTGATTTTCGAATATGTCGGACTTTGAGGTTAAAAATCGTAAAAATCAACCGATCGTTGGCTGTTAGCCTGATGAGTCTTTTCCACTAGGTTTATTTTTTCTTGGAAGTTTTTTCATGATAAGAAGTCAATAAAAGTGAAAAGTGAAAAAAAAGAAAAGAACACACACAACCACAATGGACCTTTTAGAATCTGTAAAGCCCTTACATATCTGCATGGTAATCGGTGGACTCTCACAACATCTGGTGGAACGTAAAACAGGCAACATCTATCGTTCCCGTTCGCTCGAGGCTTATGCCATCTGCACATTCATCATCTCACTGGCCGTTCTACTCTATGGCACCTTCAGTGATAATGAGTTCTTTCGTATATCCGACAATGATATCGGACATACTGTGGACTATATACAAATGATTGGTATTCGCGTATCACATATTGTAACTATTTTAGAGGCTTTCCTACAGCGAAACGGTCAAGGGATTTTCATCAAGCAGGTGCGGGAGATTGATCGTATTTTTGAGTGTTCACTCAATATGGATGTAGAGAATCGGTAAGTTGGTTAACGGGGGAGTTTAAGTGAATTTTATACTATTGTTTGTTTGTGCGATTTAGAGCTGTGATTTATAGACTTCATAGATGGGCGGTAATGGGAGAAGAGCTAAGATAATAGTTGAATGAATATAAAATTCTTTGGATATGACACCCCTGGGAATATAAATTTTGTTGGACCCAGTGAGAGAGGCTTACATTGCTAGGAACTTGTTGATTGACTATCAGGCCTTCTGTCCGTCCGTCTAAAGTGTAGGGAATGGGTACAGTTTGGAGGCTAATAACAAAAACGGCGAAACTGTGTAGGGGGTTCGGCCATAAATGAGGGTTCTTATTCGATTTTGAGTGATATAGGTTACTTAAATGAAAGATAATATAAAAAGAGATAAATAAGATAATAGTCGATGGAAGTTGAAGATGGACTCGTTTGGAAGGTGTAAGCACCGAGAAAGCTATCATAAATATTCTTAAAGGAACTAACCGGGTCTCGGAAAATATAGAAAGAGTTTCAGATAGCACAGTTGGGTTTATTGAGGCATATTTTTTATATGTATATGGAACTCATTCCTCTTTTCGACAGAAAAAATATTTCATTCTGTTTTTTATCTTTTTCTCTCTTTTTCACTATTTTTATCTGTTTTTCTCACTCTCTATTTCTTACTCATTTAACTCATGTTTCCCTTTTACTCTTCTTCTCTCTCTCACTCTCTCTTTTTCCATTTCAATCACTATTTCCGTCTTTCTCTTTCTCTATGTCTCTCATTCTTATACTTTTTCTCTTCCTTTTTCATTCTCTCTCTCTCACAATTGCTTTGCTATTTTTCTTTCTCTCCCTCTCTTTTCGCTCTCTCACCTCCTTTATCTCTCTCTCTCTCTTTATCTCTCTCTGTGTCTTCATCTCTCGCTCTTTCTTTCTCTCTCTCTTTATCTCTCTTTCTCTTTTTCTCCCTCTCTCTCTTTATCTCTCTCTCTCTTTATCTCTCTCTCTCTTTATCTCTCTCCTTCTTTCTCTCTCTTTCTATCACATTCTTTCTATCGCTCTCTATTTCTCCGCCCTTTTTCTTTCTCTCTATCTTCGATGTTTCGCTCTTCTTCTTTCTCTTTCTCTTTCTCATTCTCTTTGTCTTTCTCTTTCTCTTTCACTTTCTATTTCCCTTTTTCTTTCTCTTTCTCTGTCTATTTCTCTCTCTCTTTCTCTCTCTCTTTCTCTTTTTCTCTTCCTCTTTCTCATTTTCTTTCCCCTTGTCTTTTTCATTATCTTTCTCTCTCTCTCTTTCTATTTTTTCTCTCTCTCTTTCTTTCTATTTTTTCTCTCTCTCGTTTCACTGCTCACCTTCAGCTCGTTACGTCGAAAAGTACTACGGCGCGGCGCCATTATGGTCTTCATTTATATGAGCACCGAGCTCTTAATACTCATCGCAAACTTTTTCACCAAAGATCGCCATTTCTCCATTTATTGGCTATTTTATTTATTGCCATTTTGTATTTGTGGCCTACGCTATTTTCAAATATTTTCCTCAATTATGATTGTACGTCAGCGTTTGGATAAATTAGTGGAAACATTGAACGAACTAAATCTTTTGAAAGCGAAACCGAATCAGCAGATGAATGAGGATTCAAAAACGAATATAAAATTCATAACCGCAACCCTGCCGGTGTACGAAACAACGGAGTATCTGAAGCGTAAATATGATATGGAAAATCCAGATATGAAACGTCTACTGATCATACGCGATCTCTACAATCGCTTGTGGGAGGTAACGGCGACCATTAATAGCGATTTTGGTGTTTCAATATTGACCAACGTGGGTAATGATTTTATCTCCATTACATCGAATTGTTATTGGATTTTTTTGAATTTCAAAAGTTATTCTGGCACACTGCAGGATTTCTTACAAATCGCCAGCAGCGCCATCTGGTCAGCACCGCATCTCTTCAATGTGCTCATGTTAGCGTTGCTCTGTGAGAGAACGATGCAGAAGGTGAGTAGTGGGAGTGTTTTGAAGTTGTTCACTCATTTTCAGTTTATTTTATTTTTCTTAACTTAACTTTAGACAACGGAAATCGCTTTGGGTCTTCATCGTATGGAGACTAATATCTGGAACGATAACCATAACACCGTGGTAAGTTAAAAATATTTAAACCACCACTTCACCTCTTGCGATTTTCATTAGGGGGTGGTGGGTCGCAGGACGCCTCGAATAGAGAGACAGCGGCAATTGCTGCGGGTTTGGGGCTCAAGAATTTACCCTTGGTAAGGCATACGCTATCGTAAGAGGCGGCTAAAATCCAATAGCTCCCCCGACAGTCGGGTATTTATGCCGTAATGACTCGCTTTTTTATTCGAACAAGGACTATACCTCCCACAATATTCCCGAAAACTAATTTAGGGAATATTTTACGGTTGTGATAACAACAACAGCGGGAGGGATGGTTAGTTCATGTCGTCCGAATGTATCAAAACACTCTAGCGTTGAAATGAATAACGAAGTGGGGCCTACCAACCCAAGATAAGAAGGCCATTCAGGTTTCCAAGTCACAGCAGTAACTTGATGTCGTAATACTTGCTATAAAACTGGCGACAGAGCTAATGCAGGAGATTAGTCTACACAAAATTTACTAATTTTAAGCAGCACGAAGTCTGTAGTGATAGCACTTTGTAAGAAGACAGTCGAGAAGATGGCGGAGGATGGAAAAGTCTATCTTTTTTTGGTGCCAAGGCATAACATGGAGTAATTTTCGAACAGAACATAATTACGGACCTGCGAGGCCCTCTCCTAGAAGGGAAACATATCAAGACTTTGGGAGCCAAGCAGGGAGCTGTATATATATATGGGAAGTTATGTGACTATACCCTCCTTTCCCCACTCAGTTTCCTTACTTTTCAGTGCCACTGAAGGTCCTTCAATTAATAACAATATCCCTCCTTTCTTTTCCTTTCCTTTTCAGATCGAACAGTTCTCCTTGCAGCTCTTACATCAGAAGTTGGCTTTCTCGGCTGCCGGTTTCTTTGATATCAACTGTACATTGCTTTATACGGTAAGTACAATAGGTCCATAGGGTTTGAAGCTCCATATAAATGAAATTAATAAAGACTCTCCTCTCTTCCAGATCGTTGGTGCCACAACTACATACTTAATTATACTAATACAATTTCATATGAGCGCGGATAAGTTGACCACGAGTTGAATAAAGTAAAATATGGTTTATTGTAAAATTTGGGTGAATAAAAATAAAGAGGAAAAGAAGAACCAACAATTCAAATAAATCGTTATAAAATAAGTGCATGGTTTATTGAGTCAAGAGGTCTATATTTGGTTGGTTGAAAGGCGGAGTGGTTGAGAATAAGCCATTCATTGTGCCCCAAGCGTTTTCTTATTCATCCGATTCGGCTTTTTATTTGCAAAGCTATATTTTATCCGCCGATGACTTGAAGACACTTTCAGTTAAGTTTCAAATTGAAGATTAGAGACTTGGTTTGAAGCGCCAGGAATCTAGTCGCTCACCGAATTTGTCTTTGAGAGCTTGCAAGTGTTTTCCAAATAGCCTGCTGCATGATGTCTAATCCAATATTTTGTAGAGGCACTATTACATTTTGACTGAAAGGTCTGAATGGAACTCACCCTTGGAAGAATCGCAGTGTAGGACAAGAATCTCCGACACGAACGGAAAGGAGAGAAGAAAAATATGTTCTGGAACAGTGGGCCAGAGCCGCCTCAAAACTCGACAACAGATTTGGCTGAGGAACTCATGCAGCGCTTCTCTCAACTATTTGGTATGTGAAATAAGCAGACCATTTGAGCGTTTTCCAAGCAGATCTTACTGCGTGCCCGATCACAGAGACATTCCAAGCAATTGCGCGAAGGATGATTCAACAATTAACTCTACACACGATAGTATAACGACATAGCGGCAGTGAGGAACTTCTTCCCCCAGGGAAAGTCATTGTGGCACATAGTGCCCCGCCGACTATGGAAGAAACAAGCGTCTGAAGCTAAGAAAGGGTAAAGGGCGCTGTTGCAGACTAAAAATACGGAAGCCGTGTATCGACTGGTACAAGGATAGGTATTTTAAACGCAAACAGGTGGTGCACTACCTCCTATTTTAGACATCAGAAGAAGGTGGGGAACCATCCATCCTATTTCATATTAGAACAGGTGCTTTTAGAAGCGGTGAGTAACAATTTTCCCTCTAGAAAGGCGGTGGAGGCACAGTTCCTTGTCTTTACGAACAATATTCAGGCATTTAGATCTGCTCCGCATAAGGACAGACAAGCACAATAAATGCAAAACGAACTACAATTATTTTCATTTTCGTAAAGGTTTCCTGCAACGAGTGAACCTCGGCTAAAACCGGGTGTTCTTCACTGTTTTTTTTTTTCTTTTTGACCTTCGGACGCCGGTTTCAAATGCTTAGACGGCTTCATATCTTTTGAATAGAAGTATGAGACTATCAATTTCTGAGATCATTTTCTATGTCGTTGCTGGGATATCAATTGTCTTTTGAAACTACGATCCTGTGTTGCCTTAAGAGCCTACTAAAATGGCATCTCACTCATTAATTACTTAAAATCGAAGATCTCTTTAGCGATAAAGTGATTTACTGAGCCGTTTAACTAATGGCGAGGCATTTACGACCCCAACACGAATGGTACTTAAGTGCAGACATTCTCTGCTTACGTCATTTGTAATAATTCAATGTAATAGACGACCGCCAATTCTGCAAAGTCATTTAGGTATGCACAGGGAAATTCATGGAAAAGACAAGCGCTTAAAAACAGTCGTTACCACACAATACACGTAGTATGTCTAACCGCAATATACACGCCAGTTTCGCACGTTACTGCATTCAACTGCTGATGTACGCGTCGCTTCTCCAACCAACACCACGACTCGGTCGTCTCACGTTGATTCTACGTCTGGCCTGGTTCGTCTGGCTTACAATTTTGGCTGCTGATATCGTGTATAATTTAATAACCAACCCTTATGACAGTATCGGTGCCATAGTCGGCAGCGCATTATTCATATTCAAGTTACTAACAAATGTGGTGACCTTGACAGAGTCAATGTGTAAGTACGAGCACTATCAAGAGCTTTTGCGTCTCGAGCGCGAAGTTGACACTTTATTGGTAAACAAAATTGACGTGCAGACGACAATTGAGGTGCGCGTTTGGCACATGGTCTTCTACGTCATACTGATACAGATCATCTACGATGTCGTTCAACTCGTTATTGCCTTCACCGACTATAAGTCGCCGGTCTTCTATTACGCCATAGTAATATTATTCATCGAACGTGCACGTTATGCCCAGGTCACATGCGCCATTGCGAGTCTAAATGCACGTACACTCTGCTTGATCACGCTGCTGCGTGTGTTGGTAAAAGCGAATCGTCCAAAGCATAAATACTCGAGCGAAGTGTGGCAACCCTATGCGGTCTGGGAATTTGAATATTTGAACTTATTGCGTCTCATACATGGTCGCCTGTGTGAGTTGCATCGCTGCGTAAGCGATTGTTTCAGTTGGTCCATACTCATTTTGCTCTTTAACACATTCTTCACAATGGTTTCCAATCTATTTTGGTGCATTGAAATCATAAGAACTAATTTTCATTTCGGTCAATTCGCTTATGATGCTCTAACTATATTGAGGTTAGGCACTTTAGCTGCCGTGTTACTGTTTACAGCTGAGCAGGCGAAGAAGCATGTGAGTTGGACGTTAGCAACTGGAATCTTTTCTTTATTTCTTAACGATATTTGTTTTTTTTTTCTTTAAGAATAAGCTCCTCGGCGGGCTCATCTTTAATGTGGCGAAACCACTGGGCAATAAGACATACAATGATCTTGTTTCCAACTTCTCACTACAGTGTCTACAGCAAGGATTTATGATAAATGTGAAAGGATTTTTCACTTTGAATTTAGCGTTACTGGGTGATGTAAGTATTTCGTGCTTTTATACTTTTATTTAT
This sequence comes from Ceratitis rosa, assembly GCA_037013455.1. Taxonomy (NCBI): domain Eukaryota; kingdom Metazoa; phylum Arthropoda; class Insecta; order Diptera; family Tephritidae; genus Ceratitis; species Ceratitis rosa. The sequence goes on from JAWMAG010000065.1 coordinate 10,208,393, forward strand.
TTTATTTTATTTTATTTTATTTTATTTTATTTATATTTTATTTTTTTCCTAACTTTAATTTCTTTCTTTTATTTTATTTTTTTCCTAACTTTAATTTCTTTCTTTTATTTTATTTTTTTTCCTAACTTTAATTTCTTTCTTTTATTTTATTTTACTTTATTTTATTTTACTTTATTTTTTTTCAATTTTGTTTAATTCTATTTTATTTTATTTGTTTTTATTTTAATTATTTTATTTTATTTCATTTTAATTTATTTTATTTTTTTTAGTTTATTTTATTTTAATTAATTTTATTTTTTTTAGCTTATTTTATTTTATTTTATTTTATTTTACACTATTATATTTTAATTAAAATTTTTTATTTTATTTTATTTTACTTTATTTATTTTATTTTATTTTTATTTATTTTAATTTATTTTACTTATTTTATTTTACTTATTTTATTTTATTTTTTTTTATTTTACTTAATTTTTATTTATTTAATTTAATTTAATTTAATTTTATTTTGTTTCATTTTATTTTATTTTATTTTATTATTTTATTTTACTTTATTTTATTTTATTTTATTTTATTTTATAATATTTTATTTTATTTTATTTTATTTTATTTTATTCGATTTTATTTGATTTTATTTTATTTTATTTTATATTATTTTATTTTATTTTATTTTATTTTATTTTATTTTATTTTATTTTATTTTATTTTATTTTATTTGATTTTACTTTATTTTATTTTATTTTATTTTATTTTATTTTATTTTATTTTATTTTTTTTTTTATTTTATTTTATTTTATTTTATTTTATTTGATTTTACTTTATTTTATTTTATTTTATTTTATTTTATTTTATTTTATTTTATTTTTTTTTTTATTTTATTTTATTTTATTTTATTTTTTTTTATTTTATTTTAGTTTATTTTATTTTATTTTATTTTATTTTATTTTATTTTATTTTATTTTATTTTATTTTATTTTATTTTATTTTATTTTATTTTATTTTATTTTAATTTATTTTAATTTATTTTATTTTATTTTATTTTATTTTATTTCATTTTATTTTATTTTATTTTATTTTATTTTATTTTATTTTATTTTATTTTATTTTATTTTATTTTATTTTATTTTATTGTATTTTATTTTATTTTATTTTATTTTATTTTATTTTATTTTATTTTATTTTATTTTATTTTATTTTATTTTATTTTATTTTATTTTATTTTATTTTATTTTATTTTATTTTATTTTATTTTATTTTATTTTATTTTATTTTATTTTATTTTATTTTATTTTATTTTATTTTATTTTATTTCATTTTATTTTATTTTATTTTATTTTATTTTATTTTATTTTATTTTATTTTATTTTATTTTATTTTATTTTATATTATATTGTATTATTTTATTTTATTTTATTTTATTTTTTTTTTATTTTATTTTTTTATTTTATTTTTTTATTTTATTTTTTTTTTATTTTATTTAATTATTTAGTTTTACATTACATCATATAAATTTATTTTATATTAAGCAGAAAGTAAAACTAATCAAATTATTATTTTTTCTTATATTTCAGCTGATCGTTTTATCAAATACATATCTGGTGATCCTCATGCAATTCGTTCTATATGAAGAAAGTAATACGAAAATAAAAGTAAATGATACAATAGTTCAACCATGAAAACTGAAAAATTCCCACCCATTAATTGAGTTTTTCGTTTCGTTTCGTTTTCAAGAGAGCTTTCCTTTCTCTCCTCACAAAAGCATCTTCACCGATGCTGATTTAAAAACTTTTCATATACCGCTCTAAAAAAGCTTTTAAACTTTCGCATTTATGTAAGTGAATTGTAGTAAGAAAACGAGGTAATTGACGAAGACTTGTATTGTCTGAAAATGCATATAAAAATAAAAGTATTTATTTAATTATTTATTTAATTATCTTACCGCGGCTAAAGTTTTCAAATCAATTTTAATAAAATCCTTTGCTGTCACAATAAACTTTTGATGTAACGTTTGTATTGAGAAAGTGAGTAACAAATCATTGTATCTTCTGCTACCAAGTGGTTTGGAGAGTTGTGTTGAGAGAGCAGCAATGTTCTGGCCCTAGAAAGGCAAGAAAACCGGTGATGAGAATTTAAATGGAACTGAAGTGATAATGAAAAGTAGACGGCATTAAACGATACACCTAAATTAAACCTTACTTCCTTTCACGAACTCCGTTTTGTTGATTTAAATGTTAGGGTTTCTTTTATAAAAATAATAAAATTAAGTAGATTCTTGGAGTTCGTTTTCGTTTTTAGCCTTCACGGTTGTTTGTAAAGGTTCTTAAAGATACGTTCATAGACCCATCCCACTATCTTTCCAAAAGAGGTGGTAGAGATGGCAATCTAAATACTGCGGGAACAGTCCTAGAAGGCAAATATCGATAAGAAAAAGAAGAAAGCATCGATAGCTCTATACTACTGCAGGCCAGCAGTCGACGAGAGAAGCTGCAAGCTCTCTGTAACGCAGAACTTGAGCTTGCCTAAGCGGTTTATACTGATCTAAAGTGCAATCTTCTTCCAGCATATCACAGCAGCCATACCACTTTACGCTTCAAAGTACACACACTTCACCCCACTACTCACATTCACTTACTCACCTTCCGATTTATCTCTTCAGCCCGCCCAAACCATTGGTAGTGTAGGCAGCCCAACGAAATGATTGTTGCTAAATTGAAAATCACCGCGCCAATGCCCAAATTGACAAGCTTGTAAGTCAGACACCAATATGTATAGCAAACAAACTCGCTCAGCGCGAGCTGGGCAATCAATGTCATAGACCAACCGGCACAATCGTTGATGAGCTGAAAGAACTCGAAGAGCCGACCGTGCAGTAAACGTAACAAATTCAACTGTTCTAACTCCCAACGATTATGGCGACGCCAAGCGTAGAACTCAAAGATGGTGCGCGTATTATTGTAAGTAACGAGTAGAGCAAGAGTCTCATAGAGCACACATAAATACTCATTGAACTCGCACATCAGGCTGATGGCGTGAAAGTAACGCAAGCGAAGACCCGTTACAATTGTTAGTGTACACAAGTAAGTGTTAGTCACATGTTGCACATAGCGAAGCTTAATTGTCTCGCAGGTAATCAGTATGAGGAGTAGCGGTAGGAGGCGCGTTTTCATATAACCAAAACTCCTACGCTTTCGACCGCGTAAGTGCACTTTTAACTGTTGATTGATTAAATAGTTGATTTGTTGTCGTAATTGTTGGATGTGCACAAATTGACGCCACTTCACTGATGTCTCAAGCATGGAGCAGAAACTGATGATGGCACAGCCGACGGAAAGACAAGTGCGCACCCAACGTACCAACGCTTGGTCACTAATGAGCAGCATTTTGATGGGTAGGTGACAGTAATTTATAAAAAAGAGTAACCAAGCGTTAAGTAGGAAAATATTCAGCCAGGGTGCGGCACGTGGCAGTGGATTTATGAGGTACACAACGAAGGTGGTCTTCAGTAAGTAATTAACACACGCCTCCAGTCGGTCCATATTGGTTGAAGGTAAGAAGTGAACTGTGCCCAACGTGGTGCCTAAACGAGTTGGTGATGCCGGATTTTTTTCAAGTGAAGCAATTATGTAAACGTGCCAATGAAATATAAACAGCCTATGACTTGGCAAATATATGAATATTGTTCAGTCCACGTGTTAAATTAGATGGTGGGAGATTTCTGCCATAAGCAAAAAAATTTGTAAAAGTACATTCTTATTTGGTGTGACCCAGTTGAGACTTTAGAGCTGCAGGTTTTCCCCACGTGACACACCCACACAACACTACAAAGGTATCTTTCTAATCCTCATTGGGTTATGCCGTATATCCTGAGGATCTGTTAAGATTACACAGGCATCACCAACTTCCAGATACCAGCCATTTCCATTTCTATTTCCTCTTTCGCTTACGCGATTACAGACGAGTTCAAAGTAGCACATCAGTCGGTACTTCAGTTAGGCTTAAATTGGATACACTTCCTTCTCTTTGAATCCTTCACCAATATATATATATATTCACATAAATTCAGTCTGCTCCTTACTTAACTCTCTCCCTGTGAATAGCATTATTGGAATCGGATCACCACCCCCCATAGCATGCGAAGAGCTCCAGCTGTTTCGAGAGACCCGAAATGCCGCCTCTCTGCGCACCGCAAGTACAGCTACCTCTCACGCCGATTAAAACCCGCTAACGAGAAGTCCTCCAAGCTTTCAACATTACGTCTGCTACTTATTGATATTTTATCCCTAGAACTGAAAATTTACTCCATCTTGTCCCGAAAGGCGTCCCATATATACATAAATTCTTTGTTTTCATTTAATGAGTTGAATTATCTTTAAGCAATTTATTCATCAAAGCCAAATTCTGTATATCTTTGTTATATGTCTGTTCTGCGAATAAAAATTGTATCAGTATAACCGAGTAGGTAATAATTGCGGTGAACATCTGCAAGAGAGCGGTGGAAGGAGTGCTTGAAAAAAATATTTCGAACTTATAAAACGCCGCGAGATCAACTTACGCTTCCTAAAAGTCTGCGATTGATAACGAAGAAGTATTTTGCTCTAATGGAAACTCGTTGATGAAGAGTTTGTATACAGAAACTCGAAACGAGATCGTTAAAGGGCTTATTACCCGTTGGTTTGGCAAGTTTACATATGATGCAGGCGATGTGGAGACTCTGCAAGTGGAGGGTAGAGAATCTATTTAATAATTTATAATAAATGGAACAAAGCATATGAGAGAACTGATAAACATATTTAGGGGAGAAATTTTGAAAACTAGTGATACTCACTAACTGGTAGTTGAAATATTAAGCCCTTTTTAATTTCTATTTTCAATTCAGCGCCTTCATTTATATTCAACGTGGCACAAACTGCTTTGTCAAAACATTTTTATATTTAATTTAAATACTAATTTCGATATTCAGCTGCTGTATCTCGTATTCAGCGCAATCATTTATATTCAGCGTAGCACAAACTGCTTGTCAAAATATTTTTATATTTAATTTAAAACTAATTTTGATATTCAGCTGCTGTTTCTCGTATTCAGCGTAACTTAATCTACTACACACTCTTTAAAATGAATATTTGGTATACAATAATAAATGAGAAATATATAAAAATGCGTAAGATACTACTTCAGCGCTTATTAAAGTCATAAAATTAAAATTTGTACTTCTTTTTTTAATTCAGCAAGTTTGAAATGTATTCAGCACTATATAAGCTGTTTGTAATTTTGTTAAATTGGAATCATATATAAATTCGGTTGCTTTTAAATTTATTCAGCGCATTCTCAACGTTTGTTGTTTACTGAGTCATTTTATTTTTAAATTTTTTTTTTAAGGCTGTGACATAAATATGTATGCAATATTTCTTCTCTAACAGTATAAATGTATTATTACCGCGGAAATTTCATTTATATGCAATACTCTAATAAACATATTTATTATACACAAATTTACGCAAGATTCAGCAACAATTTTTCAATTCAGCAAATTAGAAATTAATTTTGTAGAGCAATTTATACTTATAAAAGCTATTTCAGCTACATTTTTCTTTCATTCAGCGTGTAGCTACGAATTTATTTCCTTTATTCCACAAAAAACATTTAAAATTCGCATATTTAGCAAAAAAATTTCATTAAGCAACTCATATAAGCAAATTTTTTCTTTAACTCAACCCATAAAAATAATGTAAACAATATAATAATATTTTTCTGCAACCTTCAAGCTAATTCAGCTATATATTTCTTCAATTCAGCTAATACAAATTTATTTCAGCTATTTTAGAAATCATTTTACTGAGCAAATATGTTCAATTGAGCAACATTTTTCTTTAGTTCAGCTAACAAAAAATGAATTCCACTAATACAGTGACTATTCAGCGAATAATATCAAGCGCGCTACTGATTGGAAAGTTGTAGCAACATTTATTTAATTTTTCTTTACTTTTTAAGTTAATTTTTAGTGTAAAACCTATATTCAGCAAAAGTAAATACTACTCAGTACTGTGAGTTTATACTATTTGAAGATCACGACTTTCTAAGAACTTTTTCATAAAGTATAAGTGAAGTATGAAACAAGAGCTCTTTCTTGCTCCTACTCAGCCGACAGCTATATTCTTTCATGATCCGTTTATGAAAATAAATGTACGAAGGATGAGTTAAGAGCTCTCTTATAATTCGATTCAGTGGATTGAAGATCTCCATTTGCTCTCATATTTCGTTTATTTTAGAGATCTCGATCTACACTCTCCTCTCGAACTCTGTGAGAACCTCAAACTGTCCTTTCATAATCCATTGATAAGAATGTTTACCGAAAGGACGAGGTAAGAATTCTCTCATACTCCCAGACATACTTTCTAAATGAGTTCAAACTGTGAATTATTGCGCTTCGAAAATCTCGGTCTGTATTCTCTCATAATCCGTTGATGAGAATGTAAGTGGGAAGGATAAGCAGCTCACTCCTCTAGAAGTCTCTGAAAATCTCGATCTGCACACTCCTCGTGAACTCTGTAGATCTCGGTCTGCACTCTTCTCTGGTTATCCCTTTGGACCTCTCGGTCTGCACCCTTCTCTGTATATCTCTTTGTACGTCTCTGTCTGGTATCTCAGAATTCATTGATAAGAATTTATGCCGGAAAGAGGAAAGATTTAACTGTGAGAAAAATGAGGGCATACTCACGTAATTCTCCATATCGTTGGTGACAGCACAAAGAAGCGATATGAAGATTGCAGCTTTCGATATTGTGGACATATTGTAGAGGAATTTATAGATCGTCGCCTTTTCATACAGTAATTGCACAGACCAAAAGAAGTTACAGACAAAGAAAAAGAATTGCGCCATTATTATGACAAACATGGACCAAGCAAAGGCGCTCTCCAGACAACCATAAGCGCCATACAGTTGACCATACGAGTAACGCAACAAATTCAATTGTTCATATTCACTTGCAGCGAACGGTTGCCAAATGTCACTGCCATACTTGGACTTCGGTTTATTTCGTGCGACGAGCTTCTCCAGAGATTTCACGATATTTTGCGCTACCAAATTAAGATCGGCAATTGCAATGATGGCTTGTATGCAGCGCATATAAGTACCCAAATCAATGAACACCGAATAAAGGCTCACCGGTGTAGAGTATTTGGTAAAAGTAATGCTTAACTTTACGATTTCACAGAGTGCACAAGCCAGTAATGCGATGAGTAGGCGACTAGCTGGGAAAACAGCGATTTCATCAATTGTCAAATCACGTGCACATAGCTCATTTAATTGGCGACGCAGCAGTTCGACTTTAGCCAATCTCCAACCGTCCATAATAGCTTCCGTGATTGCTGAAGTGTAGGCAATTATGCTCAACAGAAAAAGTATGAGACCAATAAAGTCCGAGAGTGACAACTTAATGGCGACTACAAAAATCGTGGCTATAAGATAAAAGTTAACGCTGAGCCAGGCAAAGATAATGATACGTATACATATGGTGAGTAGTGGCAATTGCGGTATGGGCAATAATGCCGTTAGATAACAGAAAATATTCGTGGCCGTCCTGAGCAAACTCTCCGAAGTGTGCATTTTCCGTGGTGACACAAGCAAAACTGAGTTGAGAATTCTGGTAACTAAATAGACATCCCTTCAATGTGGACTTTTGACTGCGGTGATGGGGTAGACTCATTTAAAAGTACATATACGTAAGTGAGGGAGAGAGATGACTAGCAATTTTAGCGATAAACTTTAGTCATTCAATCTATTTTCAAGATTCTAAAAATAGTTTGAAAGGTGAATTAGTTTTGTGCGGCACACATTAGCCGAGTGGTTAGCAGTACGTGCTACCGTGCGGAGATAAATGGGTCCTTATCGTAGTCAGTCAATTGCGAGTAGTGCCGAGTGTACTCCCCATTCCTACCTGCCATCGAGTTTAGCTGGCGGTTAAGATGGCTACAGATCTTGGATTGCAAACTATTACATTTTCTTTTTCTCTGGGATTTTGATTTGAAATATATTGTCAAGCAGAGATGGTGGAGTCCACCACTTCTGAGAACGGTGCAAAGTTTAGTATTTGGTGTCCTACAGTTTAACCAGAGCTCTGGCATTATAAATCACATGAAGCTTATAATACAAGTCTAAGGAAAGCAGATTAGTTGACTTTCATCTTTGCTGACTACTTCTGGGCATTGTTTAGATTTTTTACTACTTTTCTCTTATGTACTCGTATTTTATACACCGCTGCCTTCAGCAACCTGATTAATGTCAAAGTGTAATTTCAATATTTAATGGTGGTTAAAATCAAAGCCTCACACTCAACACAGCAGAGAAGCCCTTGAGTGAGATATATCATCTTTAAAATTATTAATTCTCGCTCCGCCTCTCATTTGGATTGGCTCTCTGGAACACAAATAATCAAGAGTACACTCATAATACCTACTCCGAGTCTAGAACTCATCTCTTAATTTGAATTATTTTAACTAGAGAATCCTTTTCTTAAACCTCTCCTCCAAAGAAAAGTTTATAATTAAATATATACCAACATTTTTTTATTTAATTGGTGTTTATATAATTTTAGTTCTTTATTCCGCAGTAGAGTTGCGATTGTTCTCCATCAGATTTCGCTCAACTCTAGTCTTCTCCGCAAACATAAACTGAATAAGTATGACGAGATAGGTGACAATGGATGCGACCATCTGAAAAACAAAAAATAAATAGAAAAATTAAAATATAATAAGCAAGAGATAAAAAATAATAAAACAGGTTTAAATATAATAAATAAGGAAATAAAAATCAAATTTAGTTAAAAAATATAACATCAAATATATCAAAAAAATTACATTAAATGATATAAAAAAATAATAAACAAAATAAATTAAACAAATAAATAAGGAACTAAAAAAAACAACATAATATAAAAAATTAATAATAAAACGAAATAAAATAAAATGAAATCAAATAAAATAAAATAAAATAAACAAAAAATAAAAGAATAAACTAAAGTACAAATAAAATAAAATAAAACACAATAAAAAAATATAAATTAAAACAAAATAAAGAAATAAATTAATTAAACCAATAAAAATATAAATAAAATAAAATAAAATAAAATAAAACAAAATAAAATCAAATAAATAAAATAAAAAAAAATAAAATAAAATAAATAAAATAAAATAAAGTAAAATAAAATAAAAATAAATATATAAAATAAAACAAAATAAGGAAATAAATAAAATAAATTAAATTAAAGTCAATGAAATGAAATGAAATGAAATTAAATTAAATTAAATTAAAAATAAAACAAAATAAAATAAAAATAAATAAATAAAATAACATGAAACAAAATAAAATAATATAAAATAAAATAAAGTAAAATAAAATAAAACAAAATAAAATAAAACCAAATTAAATAAAATAAAATACAATAAAACAAAAGAAAATAAAATAAATTAATATAAAATGAAATGATATAAAATAAAAATAAAATGAAATACCGTAAAACACAATAAAATAAAATAATTTAATATAAAATAAAACAAAAAAAATAAAATATATAAAAATAAATAAAATAAAATAAAAAAAGAAACGAAATAAAATAAAATGAAGTAAAATAAAATAAAACAAAATAAAATAAAATAAAAAAGAAGCGAAATAAAATAAAGTAAAATAAAACAAAATAAAACAAAATCAAATCAAATAAATAAAATAAAATAAAGTAAAATAAAATAAAAATAAATAAATAAAATAAAACAAAATAAGAAAATAAATAAAATAAATTAAATTAAAGTAAATGAAATGAAATGAAATGAAACGAAATTAAATTAAAAATAAAACAAAATAAAATAAAAATAAATAAATAAAATAACATAAAACAAAATAAAATAATATAAAACAAAATAAAGTAAAACCAATTTAAATAAAATAAAATACAATAAAACAAAATAAAATAAAATAAATTAATATAAAATAAAATAAAATGAAATGAAATAAAATCAAAATAAAATGAAATAAAATAAAAATAAAATGTAATAAATAACGTAAAACAAAATAAATTAAAAAAAATTAATAAAATAAAATGAAATAAAAAATAAATAAAATAAAATAAGATAAAACAAAATAAAATAAAATAAAATATAATATAATAAAATAAAATAAAATAAAATAAAATAAAATAAAATAAAATACAATAAAATAAAATTAATTAATATAAAATAAAATAAAATGAAATGAAAGAAAATTAAACTAAATTAAATTAAATTATATAAAATATAATAATATAAAATAAAACAAATTAAATAAAAAAGCAATAAAATAAATTGAATTAAATTAAATGAAAAGGAAATACAATAATGAATTAAAGTTAAAATAAAATTGACATAAAATAAAAAATTGCATTTAGTACTAACTGTACTATGGGGTACTTACAGTGCCTAAAAGATTGAGATTCAAATTGAAGAACTCCTTGGCCGTAATGACATATTGTTGATGTAGAGTTTGCAGCGAAAAGTCTGTAACCAAATCATTATAGCTCTTATTGCCTAAAGGTTTGACGAGTTTAAACATAATGCAACCAATCTGACGACTCTGGGAAAGAGAGAGTGAGAGAGAGAGAGACAGTTGAATGAGAGCAAATTTTTTAAGATCTACATTTGAGAGCGAAATATATATATAGAGCACTTAATACAAGTTTATTATATTATACTATTATTACTTACTCCATTTTAAATATATATAATATTTGTTTATATATATAATATACCGATTGCCAACATTATTCCATTCTTTTAGTGTTGGCCTAGAATATATCTACCGTCGGTCCATTTCACTGCCACACCCACTCACCTGTTCATGACTATTTTGACTCTGCCAGCACAATATCCACAGCAGCGTTACTACAATCATTAAAAATCCTACATTTCTTACAAGCGCACTGGATTCGTCCATCTGTACTATGATTGACAGAATGACATAATACGAATTCACCACAAAATAGAAAAAGTACATGATGATGAAAAACAACAAGGACCAGCCGAAACACTCGCCGATCGCCTTAAACATATTATAAATATCGCCATAAAATTTCTTATACACTCTCAGCTTACGCTCATCCTCTTCCTCGCTTGGCTGCATTTTCTGTGGTGTGACACGTACAATATTCCCCTTAGCCGTAGCGAGACCACGTAGATAATGACCGAATACCCGACGTATGTTACGTTCGCCTATTTCGTTAAGATCGTTACGTAATATGGCCGCATATTCATTCAAATGTGTTATGACCAACATCAAATCGAAAATACGAAACTGCAGAGTCAATGCACTCGGCAAGAAATGCCAGAAAATGAGCGTTTTTGGCGCTTGTAATTCATATATCGTCCACGAGACTATTGTATGTAGTAATGTTGCTAATATGGTGCAAAAGCAGATTATTATTAAAATCCAACCCTCCCTTTTGAATTTAGTATAATCTTCGTTGGTGCCAAATTCTCGAATGAAACGTTTTTCGAAGTCCGCAAAAGTCCGCTCGAGGAGTACACGTTTCCCGGTCATAAGAAATCCTTCAACTAAGACGCCAAGTTGTGCGAATTCCTGTGCTACTAAAAGTAGAAAGAACATGATGCCGCCTACGTTAAGGAAATCGTGGTTATATTCGATGAATATTGAGTACATTAAAACGAATGTTGTATGTAGAATGCAATAGCCCGCGTAGAGTTTGTAGACGAGTTGAGATTTTGTGAAACGACGACAAGCAAAGATTGCCGAGCAGAAGCCAGCTAAAGTCGCTGTGAAGTGGAAAATACGAAAGAGCAGGCTTTTCCTTGAATTTTCACGATTTTCAATAGCCATTTCGGTGAGGAGAGACTGTGTTGATGTTCCTTGCACCAAGAGAAACGTATTGAAAGTGAAAATTTTTCAAAGTTGACTACTAATTTTTGTTCAAAGCAAATCAACTCGGTTTCTAAATGTATGCACTTAAATATTTTTAAGTCAATCAATCAGTAAATGTCACTTAAAAGGCAAAAAATGGAGTTCATTAAAAGCTTTTAACATTTTTGACAGTCATCAAAAAAATATATATTGTATATATGCATTGTAGTCCAATTCAGCTAGTGTAACATGTATTCAGCGGCACAAAAACTAACTGTGTCAGAGTTAGTCGAAATCATAGGAGATATGTCTTAATTTTTTTTCAATTCAGCTACTATTGAGTTTATTCAGCGCTACTCAAATTATTCTACAACCTTTATTATCACTATTTACTTGAGTAAAATTTGTATAACAACTATTTTCACAAATTCAGCACATATTTACGAGCGATAGAAAAAGATTAAGTGCTCATTGAAATCAGCTGTAAGCCTTCTTTTTATGTATTTCATGAATACCATGTAGTCAACACTTTAAATTTACTGTATTTAATAGCTGTAAAATTATGTCTTATGTTCTCTCAAACTGGTTCAGCGTTATTCAAGAAATTTAACTACTTTTGTTAAAACAATTCAACTAAAAATGTTGCTTGAATAATTCTAAGTTCTAATTCAGCAGCACTCAAATGTAGTTTGATATTTATTTAGTTGCTTTAGTTAGTACCACAAAAGGTTTGATAGAAAATTTCCAATTTCAAACAAACATACATATTACGAAAACGACAGAAAAATTTGTTCATATTAAAATTTTACTTTACTGAAAACTAATGCCATTCAGCTCATGTAGAATTCATAAGCTTGCTATTCAGCTAAGTTGTAAATGTATTTTTAAGAAGGAAATGAAATGTTGATTATGAATCAAAAGCGAAAAATTTAGTTGATCGTGTTGAGTATCATTCAGCATAACCACATGTTAGTAACATTTAATTCAGCTCATTCTAAAGAAATTTCTTCTAAGAAATGTGAACATAGAATTAAATTTAGAAACATTTTTGTTTCATTCAGTGCGTATTAACACTTTATGAATGCAATTTTAAGTAATTCAGCTGTTATTCCGCTTCATTGTTCACAAATTCAGCCCAATTTTTATTCAATATTTTGTTTAATTATGCATTTTTTGAGTTTATGTGAATCCTCAAAGAGCTTTCCAGCCAAATCTCTCTACTTAATCAAAGCTCAAAGTTTTTTATTATATTCAGCTCACTTATTTTAGTATTTTTTTCGTCAGCTCATTTCTTACAAAATTCTTTAAACCTAAATTCAGCTCAATTCTAAGGCCTTTTTTGAAGGAATTGAACTTTTAATAGATTATTATTTTATTCAGCGCGATTTAAGTCTTTTTGTCACATCATATAAGGCCACTCAATTCAAGTTTAAGTAATTCAGCTTCATAATTCATTAATTCAGCTTGATTTTTATTGAATACTTTGCCTAATCAAAGGTTTTTGAGTATGTGTAAAGGCACTGAAAATTTTTAGTACAAATATTTTTACTCATACACTTGTATTCAGCTCATAAATTCTAATTTATTTATCTATTACCTAATTTATACTTTCGCTCCCATATAGGTACTTACCTTCTGTACGCTCCATTCCGCACTGAATAACAACGATATCACACAAATCATCAAAGACAAACTGCTCGTGGCATTATAAAGTGCGCGATGTACTTGCTGCCGCTTGTAGAATGCCGTGAAAGTCCAATAGGCGTTACAGGTAAAGTCGAAAATCGCTACATTGCAAATAACCAAGTTTGTCCAGCCAAAATTGCCATTCAAACACGCAAAAGCTTCATAAATCCGGCCATAAATCAGGCGCAACGCATTCAGCCGCTCACTTTCCCACACTTCCGCTGGCCGCCAGATGGCGTTGTAATATCGTGGATTTAACCTCACATTATGAGCAATCAAGCGTTTCAGAACGCACTGTAACATATCAATGCGTAGATTCAATTGCAACAGAATGCCAAGCACCTGTATATAACGCATGCGTATGCCAATTGTAATGGGCACGGAGTGCCAAAATATTGGCGAGTAGGCGTGACACAAATGTAAAGAGATCTTAAGCAACTCACAAGCGCTCAACGCAACAAATATCACGAGTAACTTCAAATTGCAACGGCGACGCGCGTCCGCTATCCACTGGTGCAAATCCAATAGCTGAGCGATAATATAGTCAACTTCTGCGTTTAGCTGGCGTACTCGTTGATAGTCGCGTAAACGAAAGGCAGCCTCACAAATACTCAATGCATTGGCGGCGGCACTGCTAAGAAACAACGCCGTGCCGATAAGGCCACCAACACTACGGTCGTTACTACGTAAACTCCAATAGAAAATGAGTTGCATGATTACCAACAGCCAGCCGAGCCAGAGCAGACGCAGTGCGATGGTGAGTAGCGGTTGGTGTGGAAATGGACGTAGTGTGGTGAGTAAAAAAAGGAAATTAAATATGAAATCCGAAATTTTGGATAACGTATCCATTTCGCTCGTCAGGCAACAATGTACTAGAGTGACTAGCAAAGCGTTGACGAAAAACCGCTAACGGTTATATTTTGCGTACTTTTTTTAGTTTTTTTTTTTTTTTGTATTGTCAGCATGAGTCAGTACTTGTGCAAAGTGATGCTCAAACCCTCAAGTACTTGGTGATTAAATACTTAGCAAATTGAACTGTACAGAAGGCATTCAGTTCTGCCTCTACCGCGGTCAGTTAAAGTGTATAAAATTTTGTTTCGAAAGTTTAATGAAAGCTTTTGTAAATTAAAACAAAAACGTAATAAAAACTTTAGTAGATTCACGTAAGCTTAGAAAGGCTTAAGGATTATGAGAAAAGCTGTGTAAAGCCTTTAAGAAATCCATGAAAGTTTAATGAAAGCTTTAAGCATTTGCCCAAAGCTTTTGAAAATTTACGAAAGCTTTATAAATTTGGATTGACGTCATGTTCGAGGTGAGGAGTTCTCGCTGAAAAAAAATCTAAACTGTATTACATTAAATTCTTACTCAAACAGATGGCCAAACTTAATAAAATTAGTTATTCTTAATACTTTTCTTTTCAATAAAAGAAATTAATATTTTTCTTTTCAATAAAAGAAATTAATATTTTTCTTTTCAATAAAAGAAATTAATATTTTTCTTTTCAATAAAAGAAATTAACATTTTTCTTTTCAATAAAAGAAATTAATATTTTTCTTTTCAATAAAAGAAATTAATAGTTTTCTTTTCAATAAAAGAAATTAATATTTTTCTTTACAATAAAAGAATTTAATATTTTTTCTTTTCAATAAAAAAAATTAATATTTTTCTTTTCAATAAAAGAAAT
Source organism: Ceratitis rosa (assembly GCA_037013455.1). Classification (NCBI taxonomy): domain Eukaryota; kingdom Metazoa; phylum Arthropoda; class Insecta; order Diptera; family Tephritidae; genus Ceratitis; species Ceratitis rosa. Next base: position 10,223,638 of record JAWMAG010000065.1, read on the forward strand.
TAATATTTTTCTTTTCAATAAAAGAATTTAATATTTTTTCTTTTCAATAAAAGAATTTAATATTTTTTCTTTTCAATAAAAAAAATTAATATTTTTCTTTTCAATAAAAGAAATTAATATTTTTCTTTTCAATAAAAGAATTTAATAGTTTTCTTTTCAATAAAAGAAATTAATATTTTTCTTTTCAATAAAAGAAATTAATATTTTTCTATTCAATAAAAGAAATTAATATTTTTCTTTTCAATAAAAGAAATTAATATTTTTCTATTCAATAAAAGAAATCAATATATTTTTTTTTCAATAAAAGAAATTAATATTTTATTATTTTTACTCTCATTTATAAAGGATGTTCCTAGATCTTTTCTTAAAAGACGAAATTTATAAAATTAAAGGAAAAAATGTTAGCAAAGGCTAAGAAGTGAAAGCTCCATTAAAGTTTTAGCAAATTTTTAGTAAAACTTTGGAAAAAGGCTCCTGAAAATTTTAACAAAATATTAGAAATTTAAAAAAAAAAACTTTAAAAAGCTTTGCTTGGCATTGAACTTTCAATATCGTTACGATAGCGAAACAAAATAATTACGTTTTTAATAAATAATAAATAAACACTATTTTCTTTGGTTATAACATAATAATTTATTTTATTTTCATTTACACTATTAAACATATTTGTATGTATATTTATATGCAGTTATGCTTGTACATATGTAAATTATGACATATATTTAAAAGTTTCGTATTTTCTTGTGTGCAATGAAATCATTTTTCTTTTTAAAATATGTGCGTATAGATAGAAAATAAAATGAAATACAATAATTTTAAACTAAAAAATAAATAAAAAAGTTTTGAAATTTCTTGTAAAGTTTACTTTAAGCTTTTTTGTGTTTTTGTGCTTGTTTTGTTTTTTTGTTCACTTTTGGCACATTTTATGAAAGCTTTTGTTATTAAGAAAGCATTTATACATAAAGTTTATTTGCAAGAATTTTGAAATTTTAAAGAATTTTTTTTTAAATATCTTTCACTCTCCGCAATATTTAATTTTTTTTAATTTGCCAGTTTCCTCTTGATATGTTGCACCAACCTCAAAGTTTTGAAAATAAATTTATTTTGTTTTATGTAAATATTTAGATTTTTATATTTGTATGTACATATGTATGTAGTATGTATATAATAATGGGAATTTTTTTTTATGTATAAATATATTGTTTGGAATTCTTAATAATAGAGCTTAAGAAATTTAAAATGGTTATTTGTTTAAAAGTTTGTTTGCACTCAAATTTAAAATGGCTCATCAGACTGTTTTTCTCTAAAAAAACCAACCGGCTATCATATGCAGAAAAAGCTCAAGCGATTTTTACCAAAAATAAACAATATTAATATGTTATTAACGAAATTGCACATATGAAATGAAAGCTAGAAAAATAAAGAGGAAGCTTCCAAACAAATTTACATGTGAAAGCTCCAAGAATTTTACAAAAAGCTCAAAAGCTCTCGAAAGCTCTCGAAGGCTTGCGAAAGCTTCCCAAGAATTTAGGAAATCTTACAAAAAATTTGTGAAAGCTCACAAAAACTACAATAGCTTTTACGAAAGTGCTCACAAACTTACGAAAGCTCTCAAAAATTTGTAAAAGTTTTCAAAATATTTGTGGAAACTTTCGAAAAATTTGTGAAAGATCTTGTTGCGACTACAATAAAATGAATGATTCTGAAGATATTTAAGCACGATTTTTGAAAGAATAAAATTAAAGCGTGTAAGTTCAAACAAATTCGTGTAAGCTTAAATAAAGCTTTTGAGAAAAAATGCACACTCAATTCGTTTGTGGCTTTTGCAAAAAATTAACTTTTTATGTATGTGTGCCTGGTGTTTTTTTTTTTGTTTAATTTGCAAATTACATATGTAATAATAATTTTATTATTTTTTCCATAATTATTTATAGCTACAATAATAATTAACTTGTGAATGTTTAAGTGCATGCGCGTGAAATGTTTTTGTGATTAATTGGCTATTAATTGTGGCATAATTTAATATATATATATATATATTTAGTATATCATACTTTTATAATTTTTTAGTGTATTTTTATCAATTTTCAACATTTTTTTCGCTTTTAAAAACCTTCCACACTTAAAAACATACACATTTGTATATACCGTTTTAAGTAACATGTCAATTTGGTATTCAATATTTATATGTATATATATTCGTATAGATTGCATTAAAATACAGTGAAGTGCAAATAATTAGCAGTATTTCCTTTATATCCACGCAAAAAAAAATATTATTAAATAAAATTTAGAAGCTTTTGATCAAGTTTTAAAAGTTCCAAAAAACTTTCCACTGCTTCACTTAAAAGTTGTGTATTGTTTATTTATTTTCAAAACTTTGATAAGATCAACGACAACATGCGCTCATCAAGCTTCAAAAGCTGATACTGTTTTTTTTTTTTTGTTAATTAAAATGCCATACGAGTATAAGTGGTTTACAATGCAACAAATACTAAACTTTTACGAAAGTTAATGGCAAGGAATTTTAAAAAACACTTTTTAAAATTTGTCAAAAGCTCCACAAACACAAAAGTTAAGTTTTATTTAAATAAAAATTAATAACAATGAATATTTCCAAAAATTTTCTTTAAATATTGTAAAAAAAAAGTTACTTATTAACAATTAATAGAAATTGAGAGCTTCATTAGTTACTTTTGTCTCTGCTCTTGCTCTTTTATTCAACACACAACAATTTTTTGCACACCACTGTATTGAAATTAAATTTTTTTTTGTATTTTATTTATTTTTATTAATTAAGAAAAATTTTCTTTTTTTTTTATTTTTATTTTTTGTTTCTTTTCCTTTTCAAAACTACAAATACAATAAACTTTTTCTATGCTTTCAATATCAATATGTATGTTATGTAGTACTATTTGGTATGGTTTCCTTTTCATATTTAATATTAAAAATGATTTTCATAATTTAAGTCAGCTACTCAACGTTATTCGTAGCTAAAATTGTGCTGCTGAGGCACTATTTTTGTTTGTGATTAAAATTACATACATATTTATATGTAAATATGTATATACGTTGTATAAATTTGTGTAGTTACATATATATAACTAGTTTGTGTTGTTATTTTTGTAAGTGTGAAGTTAGAGAGGCTGCTATTGGCGAGAGAGCGAAAATAAAAACAAAAAAGTGCTTCAAATTATTTTGGAAAATCTACATTAATACTTCAAAAAGGCGCCAAAAAATATGCAACGCTGAGTAATTGAAAAGTTTTAATTTCTAATTTTTCATATAGAATCTCATAAATGCATTATTAAATATTTTAAAATACTTTTAATGCTAATAAACAATTAATAAATTATATATAGGTCTGCAATTTAAATGCTTTTCGGCATGATTACAAAAAGAAATTAGAACGCAATTATAATAGTTATTTAAAAAAAAATTATTTGAAAAACTTCCTTCATTTCGCTCTCACCAACTTTGCACAATAAGTTTATTTTAATTTAATTTTCTTCTTTTTACTACATAAATCTTTGGAAAAAGTGCAATTTTTGCAACGCTTTCAACTTTAAATTTTTTTTTCACTTTTTCATTAAATTCTTTTTCAATTATCTCTTATAGACATTTTAATTATTTGTTTGTTTTTCTTTTTTTTAACTTTTCATTACTTTTTGTGTTGATTTTTGTAATAAAGAATATTTACTTTCCAATATTTTCTGTATGTATCTATGTACATATATGGATAATAACCTTGTACAACATTTAATTTTTCTTTTTAAAATTATCTTTACAGATATTCAATAAATTTTAATTAGTGTATGTAATATTTTTATATTAATTTCATATGAAAGAAAATATCGGAAAGCAGTCCTTTAAGGGTTTGTGGTTTTGAAAAAGTTTTTTTTTCGAAAATGTATATAAAATTGGAAGCGCATACCAGTTAGGTCTGTTCCAACAAAATGCAGATAAGTTAAATGGAATTAAAGAAATTAATAACAATAAAAATAATAATAAAATAATAATAATAATAATAATAATAGTAGTAATAATTGTAATAATAATAATAATAATAATAATAATAATAATAATAATAATAATAAATAATAATAAAAAATAATAATAATAAAATAATAATAATAAAATAATAATAAAAAATAATAATAAAATATTATAATAATAATAAAAATAATGTAATAACTAAAATAACAATAATAATAATAAAAATAATAACAATAATGTAAAAAAATTATAATAAAAAATAGCAAAAAAAAATAATATTAAAAAATAATAATAATAATAATAAATAATAACAATAATAAAATATTAAATAAATTAAGTAAATTTAAATTAAAAAAATAGTAATAAGTAAAATTAAATTAAAAAAATATTAATAAGTAAAATTAAGTAAAAAAAAATATTAATAAATAAAGTTAAATTAAAAAATATTATATTAAAAATTTCAACAAAAAAATTAATTAATTAATAAAGCTTTCTTTTCGTTGTTTTGTTTTAAATATTTACATGCATAATTGTTTAAAAAAAAATTATTATACTCGTAAAATGAATTTACGTTAAAGTTTATAAAGTTATCAAAAATATAAAGTTTTTCGTTTTCGAAAATATTTTTTTAAATCTTTTTGTTAAAAAAAATTTTATTATTGTATAAAATCAAGTTAGATGAGAGTTTATAATGTTTTCAAAACTATTGATATTTTTCATTTTCAAAAATACTTTTATAAAGTTTAAATTTTAATTAAATTTTTATGTTGTGAGAATTTTTCTGTTTTGCTTTCAAAAGTATTTTTATAAAGTTTTCTTAAATATATTTTTTTAATACTCAAAAATAGTTTTATGTTTCGAAAAAAAAAATACAAAATATATCTATAGTTTTCAAAAATATTTTTAACAAGTTTTTGTACACAAACAAAATTTTTATAATTTATGAAATTTTTTTTTGGTTTTAAAATTTTTTTTATCAATATTTGAAAAAAAGTTATAAATAAAATAAATATTCATATTAGGTTGTTATTAAGATTTTAAATATATGTTTATAAAATTAAAAAAAAAATTAATTAAAAAAAAATAATAAATTTAAAGAAATTATAAAATGTTCAAAAAACTATTTACATAAACATAAAAAATTAGATAAATACTTCCATATATTCAATATGTACTAGAACAGACCTAATTCAAAACCCTACAATATACATACAGTTTCAAGTCTAAAAAGGCATTTTTTTGTAGTAAGTTAGGCGACATGACATATACCTAAAGTGCGAGTACTGAATTTTTTCACCTTAAATGATATTAAGCTATTGTATATTATATTATATATATAAATAATTGGCGCTTTGTAACCGCTAAAGCGATTTTTCGCGATTTTTAGAAGATTTTTAGTTTTTAATAAAAAATAAAAAATGAAAAATTAAAAATAAAAAATAAAAAATAATAGCGAAACAAATATTGAATAAGTTAAAAATCACGTATTTTTTAGTACTTTTTAGTACATTATAAGAACGAAAAAAATTATAAACTTAAAGAAATTGTTTACAACACATTTTAATTTAAAGCATTCAATCAATCAATTAGGAAATTTTAAAATACATAAATTTGCTAAGCAAGGCTTTGATCAATAAAGTATTCGATATATGTATGTTAAGATTTTGTATTTAATTAAATTAAAATATAAAATGAAACATTTGAATTTTTTTATTTAACAATTTCATTATTTGTTTTAATTTCCTCTTTCCTGTAAAACAATATATACTTAAAATTAAAAAAGCAACGGTTTTTGAAAAAATATTCTTTTAAATAATTTATTTAAAATTTTGTTAATTTTGTGCATGCAAAAAAAATAAATTATTATTTTTTTTTAATTTCTTTTTTGTGCTCGAGACATGCAAAGCAGTTATAAATAAACAAATAATAAGCACCTTGAGGAATAATATAAAAAAAGTATAATTATAATTGCCTACATTCACAGGCATGAAGGCGTAAGTATATAAATATAAGCAGACGTAATAATATTATTTGAAAAAATGTATAGAAGACAATAAATATGTATGTATATATATATATATACTTATGTGTAGGTTTGTATATAAAATAAAAAACACTTATAAACATATTTGGCTTTAATTTAAATTTATATAAACAGGCGATAAATGAATCGATAAGGAAAGCTGCAAGATTCGGTAAAATAAAACTGTTTGCTTAAATAAATTAAAGAAAAACTGTATACAGCATTGCCGTATAAAATAGTATCATTAAGGAATATAATCACACATAATTTCTCTTGAGACTTTCAAAACTTCATTATTTCGATTTGCGTACCAAACACACAGATATATACTTATCAAAGGCGCTCATTTTAGCCTTAATTAACTTAAATATATAAATATGATACTTCACGATGCAATAATTTAGATTTTTGAAAACACAAAATTTTTCAAAAATATTTTTTTGCCTTACCCAACCATTATCACACATTCGAAGTGTTGTTTTATAAACAAAAGGTAAATTTTGTTAACCTAAAAACAACATAGTATACATAATTAAATAATAATAAAAAATAAAATGCCTAAATTATCACACATTTTGAAAAAAATTAACCTCAAATTGTTCATTTATCGCCCACAATTGTATTCAACATCAACACATTTGAATAGTTTCGATTTTTGCTTAGAATTCTTGATAACCTTTTTTGTTGTATAAATTATTAATTGCATCAAAAATGTAAGGAATGTTGCAGTTTCAAACAAAACTCTTACAAATAATTTTCGACACCTTTTTCTGGCACTTCTGCTTAATTAAAATCGAAAAATTCAACCCATAATTTTAACAAAAGAATAAATAAATACATTAGCCCTGTAGTTTACTTAACATCCACATTGCCAGGCGTAGCAGAGAGCGCCATTTTCGAAAGTGTAGCCAAGGAACGTTTTGAAGTATCTGATGTGTCGGAAAATAAACGACGGAAGCTGTAAAGTAAGCAAAAAAGAAAAAAACTTTACTTTTGTAAACAAATTTACTTGAAAAAAAAAGATTTTAAGATAAAATATTATTGAAAACTATTTGTTTAAGTTTTAAATTAATTTAATTTTTAATTATAATAATTTTTTAATTTAAGTTGTTTTATTTTTTAAGTTTGTTATTAATTTTTTGCGTTTTTTTATATTTTTTTTTGTATTCACTATTTTTTTTTACTTTTTGCTTATTTTTTTTTAATTATTATATTTTTTAAGAGTTTAAAAAGACACAGACTCTGACACCACCTAATGTGACAATGTCTCGAAAATGAATTCGTATTTTGTGTAGAATACGATCTGGTGTCATCTAACGGGACAATATTCGGTAAACATAATCCTATTGATCTTACCAATCAATATAATTTTCCAATATAAACCCAATTGGATCATAAATACGAGTTTTGGTAATATTTTCACCGTGGCGACATCTAGCGTAAATAATTTTGTTGTTTTAACTTAGCTACGTCTATCTGACACAGACGACGTGCGTATAATTTGTGCAAGGCATGACTTGAAATTTCTTCTTCTTTTTTGGAAATCGACGAGATAGGGCAAGCCCACAATTCATCTTTTATTCAAAAATAAAAATATATTTTACTTTCTTTACGACTAAACACCAACACGACTCGTGAAGAATTATAAGTATCGTGAAGAGTCTACTTCTACACAACGGTACCATCATCAGTTTTTCTACTTAATATCAAATAATTAAGAGACTAATAGCTGAAACCCGAATATACGAGGTTGATATATTCACTTAGGGTTTAGAGTACATTCATAATACGATTGACTCAGGGCAGCAATCAAATATGGTATATGTACATATAAATGATCGGTTATTTCTAACTCACCCAATAAACAAAAACGTCACACAATTATAATACATATTTTTCTTCAATTTGAATAAATCCAAAAACGGATATGCTTCCATACTTATAAAGTATAATTCCAATAAATTTTGACTTAAGTATATACATACATATGTATATCACATAACGAGATACTTATTTTTTTCAACTTTGGGTTTTTTTTTCTTATTTTTATTATTATTTTTAATTATATTTATTATTATTATTTTTTATTATTTTGTTATTATTATTATTTTTTATTATTCTTATTATTATTATTATTTTTAATTATATTTATTATTATTATTTTTTTATTATTACTTTTTTTATTACTATTTTTTTATTATTTTTTTTATTATTTTTTTATTTTTTTTTTATTTTTTTTTTATTATTTTTTTTATTATTTTTTTATTATTTTTTTTATTATTTTTTTTATTATTTTTTTTATTATTTTTTTTATTATTTTTTTCTATTATTTTTTTTATTATTTTTTTTATTATTTTTTTTATTATTTGTTTTTATTATTTTTTTTTTATTTTATTATTTTTTATTATATTTTTTTTATTATTCTTCTTCTTATTATTATTATTATTCTTACTATAATTATTCATATTATTATTCTTACTATAATTATTCATATTATTATTCTTACTATAATTATTCATATTATTATTCTTACTATAATTATTCATATTATTATTCTTACTATAATTATTCATATTATTATTCTTACTATAATTATTCATATTATTATTCTTACTATAATTATTCATATTATTACTATTATTTATTATTAATAATTATTATTATCTTTGATTACTATTAGTTCATTATTTTTTAAATATATTTTTTTCTAATTCTACATGAAATATGCGTATTTAGCAATATTTCTATTCTTCATCATAATTCGTAATTTTCTAATAATCTTCATCGTTAAAAATACGAAAATATCACGTAACTTAATTAATCTTTTCAACGGAAAGTATACTAACAATTTACGTATACCCGATTCACTGCTCTTCTTCCAAGGAGCATCGTCTGGTTCGTAGGGTAAAGGTCCTTGTACGGGTGCATCATGGTCAGGCGGCCTATTGTATAGAAATAAGAATAGAATGAAATAAGCGTAAAGTGGCGAAAAGCAAATACTAAAAAAAACTTTCAGCCAAATTTTTTTTAATGCAAACAATAATTGCAAAGTACTCTTCAGGTAGCGACAATAGCCAGTGCTCAAGTACCACCTTCATCCCACACAAGCTCATAATAACACCTATACACTACCACTACTACATATAACCACTTGCACTGCTACTACTATTTACTCACGTGCCGCATACAGCTTCATGCGCCTCTTGTGATTCTTCATCAACATCATCATCGTCATCATAATCATATGAACTTGAGTCGCCACTACTTGGTTTCAGTGCCTTTAACTCTTCGGTCAAATTGTCAACAGTGGTGATTAATTCATCACGTTCACGCATTAACTCCTTCAACTGTAACGTCGTATATCGCGGGCGATTCGGATCGTTGGGGTCGTCACTGTATGATTTTACCAAATCCTCATTCTCTTTCTCAGCCAAACCGAGTTGTTGACGTAATTGATTAATTTCAAGGAATTGGTCCTGTAATTGTGCTAAAAAGTCGGCACGTTGCTCACACATCGTCATCACTTGTGCCTGCAACGCTTTACGTCGGCGATGAGCATCTTCTCCAGACGTTTTTAACCGTTCAATTTGTATATGAAGCTGTAAGTAATGGAATAAAATTGCATAGAAAATTGCGATAATTGAATACAAGTAAGATTGTGGCGACGTAGGAAGTTTTGTGGGTGGGTGAGTTTGAAAAAGTAAAGCGCAAAAGCAAGAAAAAACTGTCAGGAAATGCAAACAAGCGTAAAAATAAATGCCTACACACACTCTCACATAAGCACAGCGAATGTAATACTCGTATACACATAGCGATGCTGCAAAAGTTTTCAAGTTAGGACCGTTGCATAGGCAGACACAGATAATTGGCAGCGAGTTGATTAAATTAGCCAAAGTTAACGAGCGTTAAATACATTTTATGATGACCTGAATAATGACAAAATCGCCAAACTACGTAAAGGGGTAATTAATTTTTTAGCAAACTTTACGAAGTATCGAAGGAATAAAAAGTTATAAGGCAATTGTGTGCAGGCATTATAGGTAATGAAAAAAAAAATTGTTTTTTGTTATACGGTGAGCTATTGAATTTATTTTAAATAATATACCGCTTTATAGCCGGCGAAGTGTATTTCGTATTGAAAATATAATTTCTTATTGAAAATATAAGAAACTATTATTTCCTTTGCTTAAATATTATTATTATTTATAAATAATCAACCAATAGTAAACATTTGGTGCTATAGAATACCACTTTAACAAATACTACCAAGTCAGCAACACTTACACTCTCGATGTCTTCATATTTTTCCTGCAATTCTTGATCCTTTTGTTTCAGCTCATCTCGTTGTTTGTAGATCTGCTCCTTTAAGCGTTGCAGGACTTGTGTATCAGTTAAAGCACTATGCAACTCATTATTCGTAATACTGATAATACTTTCTGTTAAGCTTGCACCCAAACCGGAAGAATGTGCAGAAGAAGATTGCAAATCTTGTGTCTGTTTCACAAGACGTTTATTTTCATCCTGTAGTGTTTGCACCATTTCAAGCAATTCATTAGTTTCGGTACGCCACTGCTCTTCTAGCACTTCCATTTCCTGTACCAAAAAAAAATGTAAACAAATAAATATTTTCAATATAAAAATATTTGGTTTTAAAACTACTATAAATATATTCCACTTACCCTCTCATAACGTCTGCGGTGTTCTGCTTTTTCAGATTTTTCATTCTCCAGCTGCGTAATCTTTTCCCGCAACTCCTTTATGGTTACATTCTCCTTTTCGTTTTTATCTACGAATATCTCCAACAACTCTAGGGTATTGATAACCTTTGGCAACACAGTAGAGACTGCATCGATACCAAAACGATCAATCACCCGTTCGCATTCCCTACCAATATCTGTTGCTAGACCATACACATCATAAACGGCGATGTCCTCGATGGCATCCAAAACCATTTCACCCATTTCATTAATATGAAAACCGGGCATGTAGGAATGAAAATAGTAGATGTATTCCTCCCAAGCGAATTTATAGATTTGTATAAAAATTAAAAGAAAACCCAAGGAAACTGAAACGTGTCTTTAGAGTACGCCTGATGGCTTTTGGCAGAAATCCGGGTGCAGATTGCTACTTGTTCGAAACAATGGTATATTTATTAAGGGCAGAAAATTAAATTTTTTGCTAGTTTTTTACCAGCTGCAAATTTTCGTTCCGCCAACACTGCTACACACAACAAGTGCACTTTAGCATATACAACCAAGTCAAATAACTTCTGTTCAACAAAAAATTCCTTATGTTCACAACACTTTTCCGAGGAATTTATTCACAATTCTTATGCATTGCACAACTATAATATCTCCTAATATTTTCGCATAGATGCATATATAATCGAAAAAGGTTTTCCAAATTTTGCAAGGATATAATTGCGGCAGCTGAAAATATTTGACTACTCCTTTTTGTGTTGTTGCGGAAAATTTGTATGAGTAACATCAGCGGATAACAGATGACGACATACAGGGTTGTATAAAAAGTATGAAATTGGGAATAATAAACATTTTGTGCACCAAAGACGTAGTAAAATCAGAGAAAATTAGGCGCAAGTCAAGCTAAACATTGGCTACACAGTGAAGTTGGTTGCTATGAACTATGAACAAGTGTTTTTCGACAGAAATTTAACAGAGATGGTGTTTCGATTTTTAATTTGAAAATTCTGCAGGATCACTTATAAAACCAAAAACTCAATTTAAGATAAATAAATTGATTTCATTTTTGCTTTTAATGAAGTTTAAGTACAATTTAAATAAACAAGCTCAAATTAATTATTGATAAGATAATCATGTCATCTCAAATTGGCTACAAATTCTGCTCAGAATTTACCACTGAAAAAAATTTATAAGTCTGAGCACTGGTTTCTGTGCCGTTTCTGTTACGCTGTAATGAATGCCAATGTTTATGTTCCAATTCTCATCTGTTCTCGATTCGGTCTCTAATAAATGATGCCATATTTAGAAATTTCAAAATCTTAGGTACTTCCAATTGAGAACATGGGGACTTTGGCAAGAAGTTTTCAAATTTAAATAAAACAATTTAAGGACTCAGATTTGGACTGTGTCAGAGCCTATTCTTTGTATTCATGACATTTTTTCATAAAATTTGTATTATTTTAAAGTACTATATTATCAAAGTATTAGATTTAAAAAATGATTTTTTTGAAAAAAAAAAATATTCTGGTAACCCTGTCTTTACCAATTGAAATATACCAATTTGTTTTCTTTGGGTTCGCATGTTTTGTAAAGGAGTAAAAAATTACAAACTGATTTTAAAACCTAAAATCTACTAAGAAAAACTCACAAAATTAGAAATAATTTCTAATTATCTGTAATAACTCAGTGGATGTGCAATAACTTCTTTTTGGAGCACACTATAAGGAGTGATTGTGTAAATAACAGAAAATAGACTTTTTCGGTGGTGTTAAGGGATACCATTGCCTTTGTCTTGACATTCGGAAAATTTCATTATCGCTAGACAAAACGACTTTATATTTCTCTACAAACAAAAAAAAAAAGATAAACAGTTAAAAAGTGTTAATCCTTTGCTGCAAACATTATAAAATTCTCCAAAATAAACCTGTTTCAGAGTGTTCAATTGTTTCGAAAATGTTTAATAAGAATTTAGTACCCAATTCGGCCATTATGGAGGCGCTCGAGACACCACCTGGAATTGGAGTAAGTGAAAAAACGACTTGGCTTTTCAATTATGTATATTTTAACATTTTAACAAAACTTCGCTTAATATTAATCTGTTTAGCAATGAATATGAATGACTTTAGCGAAAGAAGGGCAATGAGAAATGCCACAAATATGAAAGAAACACATGGTTTAAGGAATTGCGTATCAGAAATTAAAAATTAACTCGAATAATATAAGAAGTGAACATATTTTATTGTAGCCATATATATACCTATGTATGCTATTCTTGCATGAATCAGCAGCTGCACTGATAACGCAGTGACATTATCCAAAAACTTCTATACATTTGTACAAACATATATGTACATATATACATATTTAAACAAATTTAACGGCAACAATGTGCTACAGATACATTTGTATACAAATGTAATACATTCACTCACGCCATATTAAAGGTAGGTGTGTCTTTGGACTTCATGCGATCTGCGAATATGTAAAACACAAAAATACACTGATAACGTGCATTATTGGCCTCCTCAGCTTGACTTAGAAGTCGTCATGGAAATGAATTATTGCAATTATACATATCAAAGTTAATACGATAACCTTTGCAAATATATGTATACCAATCTCTCTAGGAAAACGACTATTTAAAAGCTATTTAAGAAAATGTTTGTACGTCTCAGCAACAATCTAATGTTTTCTTCTTTGGGTTCAGTCGCTAAGCACATTTATTTTCGTATGCATGTAAACAAAAGGAGATTTTTTAATATCGCTTGAGTCATTTATGTACATACATACATGTAATTGAAAACGTTTTTTTCTATAAATTTTACAGCGGAGATTGGAAAAAGCTTGTCGTTTTAACATCAATTATTTACAATGTGTTAAGACAAATTAGTTTCAAATATTTAGTGTAACACACTTCAGCTTACAAAATATTTTTATTCGTCATCAATTTTATACACTTCAGCAATAACAATATTTATTCTATTTATACATAAATTACTTACTTTATTTTAAAAGTTTTGAAAAATTTTTCATGAAATAAAACATAGAGAAATCCAATTTTAAGTGTATTTAAATTTTATTACATTTATGAAAAGTATGTACATAAATACACATGTACAAATGTATGTACGTGAATTGTTAATCTTTGCAAGTACTCAAACATTTTTTTAAAGTGGAAGGTACATACACGAAATGTTATTTTTAATAGCATTAAGTGGCTTTGACACTGGCGCAGCTGATGGAAACGTGACTAACTCAACTTGTTTATATACATACTTAAATATGTATATTTTTGGTTTAATTAACATGTTTATAGCTGACTTTTGCGTTTGTTTTGTTTATAAACAAATACATTTTCCAGTTTATTGTTGTTCTGCTACAAATCTTCTTCTTCTTCTTTATTGGCGTTGGCACCGCTTACGCGATTATAGCCGAAGCAATTACAGCGCGCCATTCATCTTTTCTTTTCGCTGTTTGGAAATGCCAAGTGCACCCAGGTCACTCTCTACTTGATCTTTCCAACGGAGTGGAGGTCTTCCTCTTCCTCTGCTTCCACCAGCGGGTACTGCATCAAATATTTTCAAAGCTGGAGTGTTTTCATCCATTCGGACGACATGGCCTAGCCAGCGTAGCCGCTGTCTCTTCATTCGCTGAACTATGTCAATATCGTCGTATAGCTCGTACAGCTCATCGTTCCATCGTCTGCGGTATTCGCCGTTGCTAATGCGCAAAGGACCATAAATCGTTCGCAGAACTTTCCTCTCGAAGACTCCTAGAGCCGACTCATCAGATGTTGACATCGTCCACGCTTCTGCGCCATATATTAGGACCGGTATAATGAGCGACTTGTAGAGCTTGATTTTCGTTCGTCGAGAGAGGGCTTTACTTTTCAATTGCCTACTCAGCCCAAAGTAGCACCTGTTGGCAAGAGTGATTCTGCGTTGGATTTCAAGGCTGACATTGTTGTTGGTATTAATGCTGGTTCCTAGATAGACGAAATTATCTACGACCTCGAAGTTATGACTGTCAACAGTGACGTGGGAGCCTAGTCGCGAATGCGATGACTGTTTGTTTGATGACAGGAGATATTTCGTCTTGCCCTCATTCACTACCAGACCCATTCGTTTCGCTTCTTTATCAAGTCTGGAGAAAGCAGAACTCACGGCGCGGTTGTTGAGGCCAATAATGTCGATATCATCGGCGTACGCCAGCAGCTGTACACTCTTGTAGAAGATTGTACCTTCTCTATTTAGTTCTGCAGCTCGTATTATTTTCTCCAACATTAAATTAAAAAAGTCACACGATAAGGAATCACCCTGTCTGAAACCTCGTTTGGTATCGAACGGCTCGGAGAGGTCCTTCCCGATCCTGACGGAGCTTTTAGTGTTGCTTAACGTCAGTTTACTTAGCCGTATAAGTTTTGCGGGGATTCCAAATTCAGACATAGCGGCATAAAGGCAGCTCCTATTCGTGCTGTCGAAGGCGGCTTTAAAATCGACGAAAAGGTGGTGGGTGTCGATTCTCTTTTCACGGGTCTTTTCCAAGATTTGGCGTATGGTGAATATCTGGTCAATGGTTGACTTACCAGGTCTAAAGCCACACTGATAAGGTCCAATCAGTTTGTTGACGGTGGGCTTTAGTCTTTCACACAATACGCTTGATAAGACCTTATATGCGATATTAAGAAGGCTTATTCCACGATAATTGGCGCAGACTGTGGGATCGCCTTTCTTGTGGATCGGGCAGAGCACACTTAAATTCCAATCGTCGGGCATGCTTTCATCCGACCATATTTTACAAAGGAGCTGATGCATGCACCTGATCAGCTCTTCGCCGCCGTGTTTGAATAGCTCGGCCGGTAATCCATCGGCCCCTGCCGCTTTGTTGTTTTTTAAGCGGACGATTGCTATTCGCACTTCTTCATAGTCGGGTAACGGAACAACTTTCCCATCGTCATCAATTGGAGTTTCGGGTTCACCATCTCCGCGTGTTTCCTGTTCACTGCCATTCAGCAGGCTGGAGAAGTGCTTCCTCCATAAATCGAGTATACTCTGGGCATCTGTCACTAGCTCACCTCCCTGGGTCCTACAAGAGTTCGCTCCGGTCTTGAAACCTTCTGTAAGTCGCCGTATCTTTTCATAGAATTTTCGAGCGTTACCCTTGTCGGCCAGCTTCTCAAGCTCCTCGTACTCGCGCATCTCGGCCTCTTTCTTTTTTTCTCTGCAGACGCGCCTTGCTTCCCTCTTCAGTTCTCGGTATCTATCCCACCCCGCACGTGTTGTGGTTGATCGCAAGGTTGCGAGGTAGGCAGTCTGTTTTCTCTCCACTGCGGCACGGCAATCCTCATCGTACCAGCTGTTTTTGCGACCTTTCCGAAATCCGATGGTTTCGTTTGCAGCTGTACGCAGGGAGTTTGCAATGCCGTCCCACAGTTCCCTTATACCGGGTTGCTGATGAGTGCTCTCAGAGAGCAGATGTGCAAGTCGAGTAGAAAATCGCTCGGCAGTCTGTTGTGATTGCAGCTTTTCAACGTCGAACCTTCCTTGCGTTTGTTGATGGACGTTCTTCGATACACAGAGGCGCGTGCGTATCTTCGCTGCGACAAGATAGTGATCCGAGTCAATGTTGGGACCTCGGAACGTACGCACATCTAAAACACTGGATACATGTCTTCCGTCTATCACAACATGATCGATCTGGTTGGAAGTTTTCCGATCTGGAGACAGCCAAGTAGCTTGGTGAATTTTTTTGTGCTGGAATCTAGTGCTACAGACAACCATATTTCGGGCCCCGGCGAAGTCGATCAGCCTCAGACCATTTGGAGATGTTTCGTCGTGGAGACTGAATTTTCCGACAGTCGTACCAAAGATACCTTCTTTGCCCACCCTAGCGTTGAAGTCGCCAAGCACAATTTTGACGTCGTGTCGGGGGCAGCGCTCATAAGTGTGTTCGAGGCGCTCGTAAAAGGCATCTTTGGTCAAGTCATCCTTCTCTTCCGTCGGGGCGTGGGCACAAATTAGGGTGGTGTTGAAAAATTTTGTCTTGATGCGAATTGTGGCTAGACGTTCATCCACCGGAGTGAATGCCAGTACTCTGCGACGGAGTCTCTCTCCCACCACGAATCCGACACCAAATTTGCGCTCCTTTATATGGCCGCTGTAGTAAATCTCACAAGGACCCACCTTCTTCCGTCCTTGTCCCGTCCATCGCAATTCTTGGACGGCAGTGATGTCAGCCTTTAACTTTATGAGGACATCAACCAGCTGGGCAGCGGCACCTTCCCAATTAAGGGACCGGACATTCCAGGTGCATGCCCTAAAATCGTAATCCTTAAAACATTTGCGGGGGTCGTCATCAAAAGGGGGGTCTCTCATCCGAGGCTTATGTTGCTTTTTCATTGGGTTGTTTTTTCATGTGGTGGGTTCCAAACCCTACGCACAACCGCATGGGATTCGCCTTCTCACTTTAGCTCGCCTCCAAACGGATGTTCGTTGGCTACCCAGGGGATACGTGGTCTAAGACCGGACGTCGTGAGCTGCTTGAACCATATGCACAAGAATCGTTTCTGGCCACTCCCAGGTGAATGGCAGTCAAAAACTTTCCTCACTTGCGTGAACTTCTACACATGGCCCCATCCCACAAATACCACATGCAAATACATATACACGTATATGTATCTTTTTATGGTTAAATATATAAGTTTATAAATTATTCAGTAAACCTATATCTATACACACTTATTTTTGTTTTTAGCATAGAATAATAATCAGTCATATGTATATTTCTATTATATAGGTATACTTTACGTATTAGTATATATGTAAGTGTATTAATTGCCATTATATAAAGCAATAACTTCAACTCGAATTATTTTAAATAATTAACTACAGATTTCATAAGCTAACACTCAAATACTGACGTCAATGTTATGTCTTGTTATCAGAAAACAATTAAATTAGTGGAGCAATAATGTATTGTTAAAAAAAATATATATTATATTATACATATTTCTCTTTCGTCACGCGAAATGTTCTGCTCTTCAAAATTGTTTATCAATTATTTAGGTATGTTTTCCGCACTCTCAGCGGCATTCGCTATTGAGAAAACGGAGAAGATGCTGTTTATTTACCTTTTACTTTGTCTGCTATTCATTTGAAATATCGACGTAGCTACATATTTAGTAATCTCATCTTCGTAACAAATTTTTCCGGCTACAGACGTCAGGTTCGTGAGGCGATTTCCTTTTCCTCTATCACTTTTGACTTGCATCCCATTCTGTCTGACGCAGCAGACTTTTGTGTACTTACATATGTACATACAAGTGTCTCCAGCTATGTTAACCATTTCTCATTCGTTATCAGTACTCTCACTGTTTTTGTTGTGTTGATTTGTTTTATTTTCATTTTATTTATTTATTTATTGACTTCTACTCAGCTGTTCTCCGCATTACTTTTATTTCATATCTGTGTTTTTTTTTTTAACAAAAGGCCGTACCGTACAATCAGACAGTCAACCAACCATCCAATCAACCGCAGAACACCAACAAAAGGCTTTCGTGCCAGTGAAGCAAGCAACAAGCAGCGAACTGCTGCTCAAAATAACTGCGAAATTTTATTTAAGATTTTTTTTTCTTTTTTTCAATAAAATAGCTGAAGTTTTGTGTTATTGTATTTATCGTTTTTACTTTTTTTTTAATTACTTAAATCCTGCTTCGCTTTTTTTGCGATTTTTTCTCCTTATTTTTTCCTTCTCAAGTGCAAATTATAACTAAGATAAGGCTGTAAATGAATAGGAAATTTTGATATGCAATTTACATTTATATGCAATATACTCGCATGCATACATATGTACATATACGTATACAAAGTAGTTGCAAAGACTGAATTTGTGTATGCAGTTTTAAAATAGCAATTCATATTTCCCTACTACGTGATATTGACCATTAAGTGCATTGTAAGATCGTAATTTCATCAATTTTCAAGATGTGGTACACAGTTTCCCTAGATGATGAGGTGAGATGGCAATTTGGAAAGTAAAAAAAAATCTGTTTACCACAAAAAAGTTCGTCTTTAATGTTCGGTAGTTCAAAGAGCCAAAAAATTTAATGAAATTAAATAAAAAATCAAAATAAAATAAGATTAAAAATTAAAATAAAATTAAATAAAAAATTAAAATAAAATTAATTAAAAAATTAAAATAAAATTAAATAAAAAATTACAATAAAATAAAATAAAAAATTAAAATAAAATAAAATAAAAAATTAAAATAAAATAAAATAAAAAATTAAAATAAATAATTAAAATAAAATAAAATAAAAAATTAAAATAAAATAAAAAATTAAAATAAAATAAAATAAAAAATTAAAATAAAACAAAATAAAAAATTAAAATAAAATAAAATAACGTAACAATTTTGGACAGGGAAGAAAGAGAAAACATTAGATACACATTGGAGAGCCTAAGAATCTTAGAAAAGAGGAACGACACAGTAAACAAAAAAGAAGACACGGACAAAATCGCATCAGCATATTTGTTATGTTTAGAAAAATAAAATATTTAGTTTCAATTTAGCCACCACGTAATGAACATGTTTGATTTTGTTTTTTAAGTTTTTCCAACTTTTTATTTTTGTAAGTTTTTATGTTTATGTATGTATACATATACTTTAATGTGTTTATTCATGTTTCTTTTTTCAATATAAATAAACAGAAGCCCCTGAAGATGCTAAAATATTTAGCGAAACGTCGGGCAAAAAGTGGAGTAAATTTGTTTTATTTGCACTGAAAAAGACCAGATCAGCTATGCCTAAGTAAAAAAATTATAATCATTAAAATATAAAAAATAAAAATTAAAATAAAATAAAATAAAAAATTAAAATAAAATAAAATAAAATAAAAATTAAAATTAAAAATACACAAAATTAAAAATTAAAATTAAAAATATATAACAAAGAAACAAGAGAAGAAAATAGAAATATATAAAAAAATAAATAAATAAATAAAAAATAAAAAATAGAAAAAATAGAAAATAAAAACAATTGTAAAAAATAGAATCATTTAAAAAAATTAAAAAACTTTAGATATAAATAAAATAGAGTTTAAAAAGAATTAAAAAATTAAAAATTAATAAAAAAAAATAGTATCGTATCTTTTGGGCTTTAAAGGTTGAGCTTCCATTGACAAATTCGACCTTATAAAAATATTGCGCCGATTGTACATTTTAATTTATTTATTTTATCTTTTTTATTTTTTAATTTTTTAAAGTATTTATTATTATTATTATTATATTCTTTCTTTGCAGTCTGACACTCGTAACATAAGCAATGATTTCACATCGATTGATTGTTGCATACCCGTTGCCAAATATGATCTACCTGATCACTCTACAGATTTGTCATTTCTACTTATGGATGCTGAGGAAAACTTACGTATAGCGACACCAGAACTATTTCGCAAGAAACTCAAATGTAATGAAGATACCAAAATTAAAGTCATATCCATATTTGGCAATACTGGTGATGGCAAGTCGCATACAATGAATCATACATTCTTTGATGGTGCAGAAGTATTTAAAACATCATCAGAGCAGAGCTCCTGTACGATAGGTGTATATGCGGCCTTCCAACGGGATATGGATGTATTGTGTCTGGATACGGAGGGTTTATTGGGTACATCTAAGCAGAAGAATCGACGTACACGCATGTTGTTGAAGGTAAAAAAATATATTTCATTATATTATTATATATTATATCTTATTTTCTTAACCTCTCTCTCTCGCTTGCAGATACTAGCCATTTCTGATATTGTCATTTATCGTACGCGTTCAGAACGTTTACACAGTGATATGTATGATTTTTTAAGTTCAGCATCGGAGGCATTTTGTTTGCATTTCGCACAAGCATTGCAATCATTGCCAGTGCCGGGTACAGCTCAAACACTAGGACCCGCCGTCATTATCTTCCATGAAACACAACACACCACTCCGCTTGATAGTTGTAAGTAACGGTACAAAATGGATAATATTTCTTGTGTTGAGTTGTTCGAGATGCTGTTTGAAGTTCAAGTATTTTCCTAGTTTTGTCATGATAGGCTCTCAATGTTAGCAATGTGTCCAAGATAATGTGGCCAAAATTTTATAAAATCTTATCTCGCTAAAGGAAAAGAAAATATCTACAATTATAAGTTTTCTATAGGGCAGGCACACAGTGTGACTGAGCGTGCCATCAAACCACTTTTGTAGGAGCTTTTTGCCTTTAGAGACTTGGGCGAAATGAGAAGTGCAAAAGTACAAAAATACGTGCTACCAAGTCCGTGTATAACTAGCGGGTACAGCCTAATAGAATTTGTATATGTATATGTGTATGATTTCAGCTATGAAGTTAACTACTTAATATAATATGACCGTGTAATTTACATATAAAATAAAAATTATTTCATAAGCGCCCATTTTTTCGACCTAAAATAAAAAAAAGATGTTATTGTAGTAATTATGAATCTCTAGAATCGTAGATAGGAATTTTATTTAATTTTTATACTAACTTATTTGTTTAATTGTCATCTTTTTCATACGCCAGCTGTTGCTGAAAGCGCTGAGGATCAATTACGCAAACATTTCGAATTAAATAACCTCACAATAAATGCTTTTAGCTCATTGCGCTATATTGGAATACGAACGCCAAATCGTAACGCAACGGATTATAGTAAACTTAAGGCTGCTATAAAATTGGAAATCACCAATACCACCGTACGTTCACCACGTCAGCCAAGCGTTGTGTTCAAAGCAATGAATGCACTTAATACGAAATTCTCTGGTGACATTATTGAAGAAACAATAAATCCATTCCCATCACAATTTTTCACCTGTCCCGAACGTTGTGAGGCATGCAATCAACATTGTCAACGTACGATGGGTCATCTGAGTGATGGTGAGGAGCATATGAATAAGGAACAGTGCACTTATCAAAGTCAGTATGACAATAAAAAATATTTATGTGAAAAATGTTACAACAAAGGTGTAATGGTGAGTTATAATTGTTGTTGAAATTTATTTATTATTTTTTTTTTAATATTTTTAATGTATTTATTTGTTTTTATTTTTTTCTCTCTGTCAGAACGTCGTCACATTTACCACACAATCGAAGAGCGATAGCTCTTGGTCGGGACTGGCTAAATATGCATGGAAAGGTTCTGTCATCGATTGTCCAACATGTGGTGAAATTTATAGATCACGTCAATATTGGTATGGCAATAGGTCGCCGGAAGGCACAGCGGTTAGGTAGATTTAAATCTTTTATACACATTTCCAAATATCTATAATAATAATATTTTTTTTTCTCTACAGAACTATCGTTGTACACGCCTGGGAGCCCAAAGGTCCTTTACATTCTGCACAAATGGTACTCGATCGAGTGTCAACGCTCGGCGATGCTTTACCCAGAATCCATCCGAATGCCGTAACCGGTTGGTTAGCCGATTGGATGGCACCAAGTTATTGGAAACCAAATAGTGAAATTATAGTAAATATGAAAATAAATTTCTTTTGAAATAAATTCTAATCGATAAATATTTTTCAGGACTGCCATGGTTGTAAAAGAAATTTTGAAAATACTGGTTTACATAAGCATCACTGTCGAGGCTGTGGTGAAGGTTTCTGTCATGCCTGTAGTCAGAAGGAGATACCAGTGCCAGAGCGTGGCTGGAAAGATGCCGTACGCGTCTGTGATACATGTTTTACGATATTGCAGCGACAGCCGAATGCTGTGCCGGGTAAGGGAAATTATTATGGCAAAATTATAAATGTTTTTTTTTTCCCCTCAATTTATTAGCTTACATATCATTTCATTGTGTGTTTATTCGCTGCATTGTTTTGCAGTCTTCTTTGGGCAATTTGGTCAGAGCGAATTAATGGATTCGCAAAACTTGAGAATATAGTACAAATTCAGATGTGCTATAAAGTTTTTTTAATAAATCTGTCTACCAACGTATAAGCTTAATTACAACATATGATGTGAGTGGCTCTTTTTCAGTGCTTTTTTCCCGAAAACATCATTCACTTTTATCAAGCATTATTTAGTTTCAATTTACCGCAGAATAAAGCATGCGAGTCCAATAAAAGAAACACATCTCATTACACTTTATACCTTTCCGACACTGATTTAAAACACCATATACAGTTACCAGTCGAAATATTCTGGTTATTTTAAACGCCTATATGCATATATTTCATCAAAATTACGTCATTTTCTTAAAGACGCCAACTGTTTTTCTTAGCAGCAAATCTCGATCAATCCTTGTACGCTCTTAACTCGTCGTTTAGAGTTTTTGTTTTACAGTCGTACAGTCACTGTTACTCAAAACAAAAAAAAAAAACCAAAAATAAAAAAAACACCATTCGTCTTGCTTTTAAAATTTTTCATGCATAAAACTCTATTCATATTTATTATCACTTCTCATTGTGCCGTTTTTTAGTACAAAACAAAACCTTTCATATATAAAAATATATAAATTTCTTATTGTACAGCAAATACAACCGAAGCATTTAATCATACCAATTCCAATTCAAATTCAAATCCAAATAATAATATCGCAGGCCAAACAACAAGCGATCAAGCTGACATAAATGTGCGTAGAATCGGTGAGGGTATCATTAAGCCATTGGGCCACTTGACAAAACGAGGTTATGAATTCACTAAAGGTGGGTGCATTTAAAAAAATTACAATATGTATCTATTGTGTGCATGCTTTTTTCTTTGTTTAACTATTTTTCTTTTTTTATATTTATTGAAAAATTGAAAAATTTCAAATACTAAAAATCATTTTTCATTTATTCATTATTACCTCTTTCGTTCTCAGGTATCATAAAAGACACCGCACGCCCTTCATACTGGGTACCTGATGCCGAATCGCCAACATGTTTCATTTGTCAAACACTTTTCGGTACAGCCGAAGAACTAGCAATAGCCAAGGCAAATGGTGTTGGTGTTGGCAGTACAAATGGCGCTACATTGCAAGCGAAAGACAATTTAGCTAATGGTAATATAAGTGAGAGTGTTACAAGCAATATATCGAATAGTAGCAATGGCATATGTAATATACCATCGCCCATTGGCGATTGTCGGCGTCATCATTGTCGACGCTGCGGTCAGGCGATATGTGAAAATTGTTCCAAAGCACGTCAGACCGTGCCCGAACGCGGTTGGCAGGAGCCTGTGCGTGTCTGTGATAAATGTGCCGATCCAAAGCAGCTATGCGATCCAGCTGCAGTAGCCAGTTGTAGTAGTAGTAGCAGCGGTGGTGGGGGTAATAATGCTAATATGATGATGACCAGAGAATGAATGCGGTCTTACAATATTTTTCTTTTTTATTCAAAATTTTTTTCATACATTTCTTCTTTTTTATCAAGCTTAAGGTTGCATTTACATTAAGACATTAAGCATATTCGATTTTCCGAAAAAATAAAAACATTGATATTTACCAAAATTTGACTGAACAAAGTAAATGGCATCGAAAGGAATAAATTCCATTTATTTACAAATCGCACAATAAATCAAAAAATAGTCAGAACTTGAAAAATCTAAAATGTTCATTGCATGCGAACAAGACAAGAAAAAAGGCATAACGGTGTTTTGCCAGTTAAGAAAGACTGTGGTTTGAAAGTGTTCTACGTATGTAGTTGTTAAATACGTCTTCTGTGAACTGATTTATAGTGGAAAAACGATTTTGAAAAACCTCGAGTTGTGTCGTTTTTTGATTTAGTGTGCGATATATTCAAAAATTCTCATTTTAACTTCTTTTGAATCAAAATTTTTTCCACTTTTTTTTATATTATATTCAATCATTATGCAAAAAATGTAAAAAAAAATAATGCATGAAATTTGAAATATGAGGCGTATAAGGTAATGATATTTGAGCTCAAAAATGAAAATTATAAATTTCTTAATTTAAAAGTGCACAAGTGTGGGCATTAAAATTGAATTTTAAATAACTGCTCACTTTTCTTGTTACCTTTTTTCTTTATTACTAACTGTGAATTTCAAAATTATACAACTTTATTCATTATATAACTGGAGTTTTTTATTTTATCATTTTTACTGATTTTATTATTTGTTTTTGTTGTTGTTGTTTTTTTTTTAATAATTGTTCGTTCGTTTTTTTAACTATGCTTCATTTCCTTTATTATTTTATTAATATTTTTCATTTATATTGTCTTGATTGCTTTTTTCTTTATTTTTTTTTCTCTTTTTTCTTTATTATACTATTTTTTATTTATTTTTTCAGTAATTTTCTTTTTCTTTTACTTTTCCTTTAATTTAAAATTGTATTTCTTTATTATTTTATTAATTTTTATAATTACTTCATTCTTTTTATTATTATTTTATTAATATTTTTTATTTTTTTTTTAATTATTTGTTTTTTTATTTTTTTACAATTATTTTTTTTTATTTATTTTTTTTTACAATTATTTTTTTTTATTTATCTTTTTATAATTTGTTTTTGTAATAAATATTTTTTTATTAAAGTTTTTTCTGTATAATTTTATTAATATTTTTCATTTGTATTGTCGTAATTATTAGTTATTATTCTCTTTATTTTTTTATAATAATTATTTTTATATTTTATTTTTGTTTTTGTAATAAATATTTTTTCAATTCAGTTTTTTCTTTATGATTTTATTTCTTTAATTATTAATTTGTTTTCTTTAATTTTTTAGAATTATTTTTGTTCTCTATTTTTTTATGTATTTGATTTTCTAATAAATGTTTTTTTCATTAAATTTTTTCTCAATTATTTTTCTTTTTAATTATAATTATTTTTCATTTATTTTTTCAATTATTTTCTTCAACTTCATTAAATTTTCTTCAATATTTATTTTGTTTTTCTTATCATTTTTATATATAAATATCACTACATTCATTAAACGCTTCATATTCATTCACTGAAGTGTTACATACTATTTAAGCCTTCGATTTTTATATGTATATGTATATGTTTATTAAAAATTAACTTCATTTCCACTAACGCTACAAAATCGTAATGAATGATTGTGATACTTGCTAAGATGTTTATATGTATGTTTGTATGTATAGGTAAATAAATGTTTATATGCATTTTAAAATGCTAAATTTTTACTTTTTTCCCTCTTAATTAAAACAATTTACCATTATTACTTAGTATTATCAAATAAGTTAAATACAAAAATTGTCTAAGCAAAGCTGTATGTGTATGTATGTATGTATGCTAATTGTTTAATATGCATGCATGTACAAATGAACATTAGCAAACTGCATAATAGCACAAAAATTGTATGAGTTTATAGTCTATGCAGTGAAATGCCGCCGCTACTAAGCTGATGTAGTCAACTCTGTACTTAAATAATGTGTAAAATAAAGTAAAAAATAAATATTCTGTTCATAAAAAAAAATTAAAACTTTCAATTATTTTTCTACTGACTGAAATATTACTTGCTCCGCAGTAAATATGTATGTATTTGAAATTTGTGCACTTTGAATATTTCTTCCTTTTCCTAACTCTTCTCAGATTTTGGAATTGTTCATTGAATGTTATTAGCGGCATTATTTCTGTCATACGACTATATGTAATTTAATACACAACTTTATTTACTATATACGTGTATGTATGTATTTACTATTGAATAGAATTCAAATAAAAAATTATAAAAATATGTTTATACAAAGTATATATACAAATAATATATTAATAATTCAATGTTATGTTGAATTTAGTGCATAAAAATAAGTGTATACAAAAGTAATGAAAAATCAATATGTATGTACTCTAATAAATTTGTTTAGCCAAAATTTGCTTAAAACGATTTTTTTTTTGTTTGCTTGCAAAAAACTTTATTGTAATTATAATTCTTTTTTTGGTATTATGAGAATAAAAATTCATTTTTTTTACTTAACTTACATGAATTTCTATAATTCCGTCAAATTTGTCTTTTTCGCCACGAATTTGAATGGAAGAATATATAAAATTAAATTATTTTTCTTTGAAAGTTTTTTCATTCTCATTATTTTTGCCATTCGAAACACTTAAGTGGAGTCAACCCTCTGCATTTGGTCTTTCCAATGCGGTGGAGGCCTTCCCCTTTTTCCAACAGCGGGTAGAGAGTAGCAGTTCGCTGTTTGCAGGCTCTGGCATTACACCACTGCTCGATAGTCTCACTTCGTCACTGAAATTGAATAAAAGACAAATATTCATCTTCCAGAAGCCTTTCTAGGAGTGCTAGCTCCTCGCTCCTATTTGTCGTCTTATCTTAGCTCTGCCAAACAGTCGATTGAAAACGAACTCGGGGGCAGTTAATGCACCGCAGTCAGTGCTCGTCACATCTAAGTGATGCGTTTTTGTTTGTCTTACCAATGTCCAACACCACATTTTCTGTTGCAACTGAAGGTTGCGGTTCATCCGTTTTTGAGACTATACCACCGTCGATTACCCCTAAAGTCTCTCTGAGTGTATCGAGTGATTCTGCGTTGAACCATAACGGTGTTGTTGATGGGATTCCTCGGTTACCTGCAGACTGATTAGCTTCCAGTCATGCCTCAGAAGCGTGAACAGCAATATTTCATCATAATTTTAATTTCATCTGGAGTTGTATGTAGATTCAGTAAAAAGTGAGAGCCAAGTCCATGGTCGAAGGGACAAATCTGTACCTGTAAAGGACCTCCAATCTAGCTCTCTTACTAATTTTTGCCTGCCGTTAGATAACCCCGACGACTTACGATTGATTTTGTGTGCTCCTATGCTGGTTTGAATTTCCTTGGGGAAAGTCAAACTTGCGGTCTTCGAAGAGAGATAACGAAAATGGTAGGCACTCTGAGAACTTAGGGGTTTTTAAGGGGAAGGTCACGACACTATCCCACTGTTTCCGCTCAGTATCACCTCAGCATAAGGCAGCTCAAAAGAAGTTACAGGCATGCAGTAAATACTTTTCACAAAATAAATTTTTTTATTGCATTTTGATGTGTATATTTTTAAAAAGGAAGTTTTACATGCCCATATTTTGATAGAAGCTCAAGAGTATTATACCTATTTTGTAGCTAAAGGCAGTTCAGATGTAGATTTCTCTCTATGGTATGAACACATGCAAAATAAAATTATAAACTTAAAAACTATTCTTAAAATTATTATAATTTATGAAAAATTTAACAACTTCTAAAAATAAAAATAATTAAAAACAGCTCAAAATTAAAAAGGTGATAATACAAAAATACAGTTATTAAAAATTGTATAAACAAAATTATATAAAAAATAAAACCAATTTTTAGAAAAGAAATAAAAAGTTACACAAAAAAATAATAATTTAAAAGCTGAAAATATAGTTATTAATAATTTTATGAAACAAAGTAATAATAAAAAAAAATTAAAATTAAAAAGGGTTTTAAATTTACTTTAATTAAAGTTAATTTAAGAATTAAAAAAAAAACTTACTAAAAATTTAATGGATAAAAATTGTATTATATAAAAGAACAATGAAAAATAATTGAAAATTAATACAAAAAAAAATTTAAAACTAAAAATACAGTAAGAAAAAATTTTAAAAAAAGTTATATTAAAAAATAAAAAATTATATAAAAAAAAAATAAAAAATTATATAAAAAAAAAATAAAAAATTATATAAAAAAAAAATAAAAAATTATATAAAAAAAAAAATAAAAAATTATATAAAAAAAAAATAAATAATTATAAAAAAAGTAAAAAATTATGTAAAAAAAATAAAAAATTATATAAAAAAAAATTAAAAAATTATATAAAAAAAGTTAAAAGTTATATAAAAAAAGTAAAATATTTTATAAAAATATAAAAAATCATATAAAAAAAAAATTATAAAAAAATAAAACAAATAAAAAATTATATAAAAAAAATACAATAATAACAAAAAAATTTTAAATCCATTTTTAACAAAGTCATGAAAAATCTTATATTAAAAATAACAGATTAAAAAACAAATGAAAATCGTATAAAAAAATTAAAACATTTATACAAATAAATAAAAATTATTAAAAAAATTAAAATTTGTATAAAATAGTAATAAAAAAATAAAGCTTATATTGCTGATTTAAGGGTATTAAAAATACCCTTATTTAAAATCTAAGGGAAAAAAATGTATTATATAAGAAAATAACAACCAATTTTACAAAAAAAAACATAAAAATAAAAATATATACAAAAAAAATAATAAAACAAATTTAAAAACTAAAAATACAGCTATTAACAATTTTATAAAAAATTATATAAAAAAAAATAAAAGAAATTTAAAAACTGAAAACAGAGCTATTAAAAATTTTATGAAAAAAACATTGTTTTTACAAAAATTAATTGAAAAATTATATATACTTCAGTTATTAAAAATTTAATGGATAAAATTTAATTTAATATTGAAAAAAAATTTATATAAAATAAGTAAAAATTTATACAAAAAAATAATAAACCAAATATGAAAACTAAATGTGGGTTTTAAAAATTAAAAAAAAAATTATATAAAAGGGATATAAAAGAAAAATTACAAAAAATAATAACAAAGCAAATTTAAAAATCAAAATTAGTTTTAAAGAAGTTATGAAAAATTTCTATAAAAAATATATATGTATACAGTTATTAAAAATTTAATGGATACAATCTAATTTAATATAGAAAAATTGTATAAAATATAAATAAAAAATTATCCAAAAAAATAATAAAGCAAATATAAAAACTAAATACAGTTATTAAAAATTAAAAAAATAAAATATGTATAAAAGGGATATAAAAAAGTTATAAAAAAATTTAAAAGTTAAAATTAGTTTTAAAAATGTTATGAAAAAAATTCTATAAAAAAAATTGTATATAAAAGTAAAAAATCAAGTGAAAAAAATAAAAATTAATAAAAAATCCAAAAATATATAATAAAAAAAATTTAATTAAATAAAAAAAAATAAATAATGGCATAAAATAAAAATACAAATAAATAAAAATAATAATAAAAACTTTTATGAAAAAGTAAAAAACCAAGTAAAAAAATAAATAAAAATTAATGAAAAATAAACTTATATTCTTGATTTTTCTTCCTTTTCTTGGTTTTCACACATACATACATATATTCTTTGCACTATTTTTTTTCGAACTGAACTTTACAATAAAAATGATAGATATTGTTTTTTATTTTTACTGAAGGAAAAAATATAAAAAGGAAATCAATAATACTAAGCTATAACCTACAAACATACAATCTTGCTGCTGCCAACCTACAGATGTGCCTTTTCGGTAATTTTTCATTAAAATTTGCTGTATTTTATACGCAAAAGCAATTTTTTTAGGTTTTCGTTTTTTTTTATATGTATATGTATACAGCGTACATCTTTCTAAAATAACAATACGTTACGACATGAATTTCGAGTTTTATAAAGTAAATATTCTTTAGTTAAACATACATACAAACATGTTGACTTTCTACAAAAACAAAATTCTAAAAATACATAATACAAAATATAAAATAAATTTTAAGGTTTCGTTATAAAAATAGCATTTCATATGTATGTATGTCTTAGACTTTAAAAAAAAAACTCTTTACTTCATTACATAATGCACACATACATAACTACTTACTGAACTAGCTAAACTAATAACTTAAGCAATTACATTTAAGTGTTTTGAACTATTTTCATTAAACGAAAACAAATTGAGTGACGTAAAAAATGGAAAATTCAAGCGGCCTCCAACTCAGCTATACGACTCAATAACTTCGGACGTGTTTTGAATGTATTTTTGAATACAACATACGTATCGGCAATCGCCTTTTGTGGTTCCGCATAGACATTCGCCTCATTCTTATCGAACACCTCAAAATCCACCGCTGATGATGAGCTACCATTACTACCGAACGCTGAGCAATTACAATCCTCATCGGTAGCAATACCTAATGAGAGTACTTCGTGTATGAGTTTGAAGATTTCCATAATATAATTATCATCGGCACGACAGCCTTGTAATTGATCGACAACGTATTGGAGGAAGAGACGTTGCGCCATGGTATCCACAACGTTTGCTAATTTCAATAAAGAATATAGAAATGGATTAATATTAATTAAAATAAAAAGACAAAAAAAAAACGTTTTTATACTTTTCATGGTAAAAGGGACATAATTTAATTTAAGAATTTTGCCTTTATACCTTTTGTGAGCATTTCAAATTTATTATCTGAAAAAATCGGTTGTATGGGGCCTATAAGATATCGTTCTTCGATTTCGATTATTTTCGGTGTCAGTGTTTATTTATATATACATAAGTAGAATACTAAATTTCATGCACTTAGTTGGTGTTTTGAAGGATTTTTGAACCAAAACCTAATTTTTGAAAAATCGGTTGTATGGGGCGTATATGATATAGTGGTTCGATTTCGGTGATTTTCGGTATCAATGTTTATTTGTATATACGAGTGTGAAATACCAAGTTTCAGGCACTTAGTTCGGTTTTCGGCGGATTTTTGAACCAAAACGTCATTTTTGAAAAAATCGGATGTATGGGAGATATATGATATAGTCGTTCGATTTTGATGATTTTCGGTGTCATTGTTTATTTGTATGTGCGTGTGTAGAATACCAAATTTCACGCACTTAGTTCGGTTTTTAGCCGATTTTTTGACCCACGCCCTTATTTTTGAAAAATCGGTTATATGGGAGATATATGATATAGTCGTTCGATTTTGATAATTTTCGGTATCAATGTTTATTTGTGCATAAGTGTGGAGAACACCAAATTTCACGCACTTAGTTGGATTTTTTGACGTATTTTCGACCCAAAATCTTATATCTGAACAAATCGATTGTATGGGAGATATATGATATAGTCGTTCGATTTCGGCGATTTTCGGTGTAATTGTTTATTTGTATGTACGTGTGTTAAATACCAAATTTCACACAATTAGTTCGGTTTTTGACGGATTTTTTGACCCAAAACCTCATTTTTGAAAAATCGGTTATATGGGGGATATATGATATAGTCGTTCGATTTCGGCGATTTTCGGTGTCATTGTTTATTTGTATGTACGTGTGTAGAATACCAAATTTCACACAATTAGTTCGGTTTTTGGCGGATTTTTTGACTCAAAACATCATTTTTGAAAAATCGGTTATATGGGGGATATATGATATAGTCGTTCGATTTCGATGATTTTCAGGGTCATTGTTTATTTGTATGTACGTGTGTAGAATACCAAATTTCACGCACTTAGTTCGGTTTTTGACGGATTTTTTTACCCAAAACCTCATTTTTGAAAAATCGGTTATATGGGGGATATATGATATAGTCGTTCGATTTCGGTGATTTCCGGTGTCATTGTTTATTTGTATGTACGTGTGTAGAATACCAAATTTCACACACTTAGTTCGGTTTTTGGCGGATTTTTTGACCCAAAACCTCATTTTTGAAAAATCGGTTGTATGGGGGATATAACTTACAGTCTTTCGTTCTGGCCGGTTTCGACAAAAAATCAATACAGTATTAATAATACATCTGCTTACAAAGTTTAGTTAAAATATCGCAAAAGCTAAAGGACTTGTTTGCGTACAAACAGGCGTACAACTTAGTTCTACAACCTGATCCGATCGGTATATGTTACTTTTGATGGGTACAACTCTTCTTCTTCTGGTACTTACATACTTCGATTTAAAGGTAATTGATCATTTAATATTCATGAAAAGTGAAATTAATTTAAAATAACATTTCTAACTTTTTTGCTCTTCTGGCCAGTATTTGAACTCATGACCCTCCGTAATGTAGCATACACTGCTAGTTGCTCGCCAAATGAAGACTTTATATATATTCTACCCATAGTAGATATGTATGTGGGAGCTTTATGTTGCGGACATCCGATTTTGAGTTTTGTCACAGTCAATATTTCAGCTATAAAACGTTTATAGGAAACAAATATATGTAAGAAACGTCAGTTTTCGATTATCTTCAGTCTCTTTCATCAAATTTTAGGTTCTTAGCAGCTTAAATATATGACTTTTGACACAAAATCCATATCTGAATAGACAGTTGTATGAAAGGTATATGTTTCGATCGTTCGATAGTTCGATCCTGTCGTTCAAACAGTCTACAGATCAACGCAGTTCAATTTGAAATACATAAATACATTTTGTACCACGTGCATGAAAGGTATAAAACACATACACACAATATAAGTACAATATATGCAAAAATAAAAAAATAAAATAAAAAAAAAATAAATTAACATTACACATACTCATGCCAATATCCTCCGGTATATTGCCCAGCACGCTTCTAGCCATATGATCACGTATATCAAAATCATCATCCATAAGCAATGCCATCGTAAGTCCAATATACATGCGTATAAACGGCAATCTTTTTCTCTCCAAAGCTTTGCAAAAATGCCCATTTAAATGTGGCATAATGTAGACCGCCTTTATTCTGAAAGTAAATTTTATTATAATTTTTTATTATTAAATGAGGTTATGTACATATACAATGCATAGCTGACTTTAGAGCTACCCTACTTTTGAACGAAGCAGACATTTCATAGGTTAGATTAGGTTAGGTTGAAGTGCCTATCAGTTATAGCACGAGGTCATCTAAGGGTAGGTCCAGGAAATGTGCGGTTTCGACAGGATCGGAACAGAGGGAGAGGGGGTTAGCTGTGTCGGTGGAACTAACCCCGTTTAGGTCAACAGGTAACACGAATCCTATAAACTACTCATTTAATCGATTTCACACTTTCTTACTTACCTCAAATGATCGGGATTTGATGGCTGTGATATTTCCAACAGATATTCCAAGCATGCATGTGACACCTTTGGCTCTACCCCACCATGTTTCATCACCGCACGTTCAACGCATAAGGTCAGCGGTGATTTCACATCACCTGTATGCTTCTTAGACTGCTTCAATAAGTGATTTATTGTCATATCGAAGTTATCCAATATACTAATTAATGCATACGCCTTTATCACACACTCCGGATAGTAAAGTGGTTTTTGTATTAATTCCTTGAGCGTAATATATAAACTTTTACTGCGACGTAACTCATCAGCCAAGTTTTCTCGTACGTTAGACTCTAGAGATTGCACGAAATGAATCTCTTCGTTTGTTATTTCAAATTCCGATAAGTCCAAATAATTGTTACGCAATAATAACAGCATAACACTAAGACAAGTTTCGGCTTGTTCCAGCGGCACTGTTGGATGTGTAATGGGCGGACTAAGTAGATAGTCGGAGAGTGCACCGTATGGTAGAGTTAAGCGTAGCGTGTGTAAATTATAAATGTAAAACGATTTACGCAGCACCGGATAGTAGAAGCTCAAATCGGGATTGTAAAGCTCTTTGTGGGTGGTCAAGCAGAGTAAACTTGTGCGGGTTTCTTGTGGGTAATTGAGACTCGATTGCCTGTAAAGTAAAAAAAAAAAAGGAAAAAAATTGAAAATTGTTAACATTTTCAATTGGTTTTGCTCTATACGCAAAAATAAAATACTCACTTTTTTAAAATTTCAATGAAAATATCCATCATTAATTTCAATATTATCGCATTTTTTATTTGCGTTTTTTCCTGGAATAGCGCCATAGTGGTTGCAATATCGCCGACAAGCTCCTCATTAAGCTGTTTATATGCTTTGATTAGCATGTAAATCTGAAAGTTTAAGAAATATTGAAATTGGTTTTTAGAAAAATTACTCATTTTAAGTAAAATCGCTATAAAAAAGTTAGTTTAGGTTATACTGGCTGTCTGTTACGCCATACATAAATATGCTGATCCTTTCTTAAACCAAATGGAGGTTTAGTTTAGTTCGAACTAACCTGGTTTAAGTGCGCCCTAAAGACATGGTTTTCCGATAAGAGGTGTTATTTTGATATTCAAAGCAAACTGGCATTTTTTGAAATAAATGATCGGATGTTTATTTCAAATTAAAGAGGAAGAGAATAATAATGAAAAACAATATCAGCCAAATGGCCGCCACGGCTACGCTTGCAGGATCGTATCGTTTTTTATGAAATTTTCCATCACCAAAACGCAAAGCGGCGAATTCCATCTTTGAGGTCTTGAATCGACGTTGGTCTGTTATCTTTCACGTGGCCCCAAGAGAGGAAGTCGCAAGGTTTTAAATCAAAAGATCTCGGTGGCAAATTGCGACCACCTTTACGAGAGATAACACTGTCTGGAAACTTTTCCCTTAAAAGATTGTCGATTTCCTTGCTTTTGCGTCACGTAGCGCTGTTTTGTTGAAAGTAAACGTTGTCCAGATCAATACCATCCAATTCCGGACATGAAAAATCATTCATCAACTCTCGATAGCGCATTCCATTCATCGTAACTGTTGCTGCTACAGCTCCAATGACGCCGCCGGACCATTAATCGCTCCAAACAGTTACACGTTGAACACGGAGAGGCTTTTCAACAAAAAAATTTTAGGTTTTCCGCGGTTTTCCAGATACAACAGTTTGGCTTATTGTGTTAGTCATCGAGGTTGAAATGTGCCTCATCCGTCAATATGATTTTTCGATGAATTTCCTGATAATTTTCATGCGTTTCAAGGACCCAATCAATAAAAACACGAGGTTGTTGATGATTGGCCGGCTTGAGTTCTTGTGTTAACTTAACTTTATAAGCGTTAAAACCCACGGTGCGGTGTAATGACGTTTGTGGAATGTCCAATTCGAGGAAGAACGACGAGAAATAGACAAACCTGGAGTTTTTTCAACACTCTGGGCTACAGCAGCAATATTCTCAGTGCTTTATTCTTCACATCACTAACTTATCCCAACAGCTCCAATTTCTTCATTGCGGTCCGACAAGGCGCTTCACAACGACTGAAAAATGTTTTAGTTTTACGAACCGCCTCTGTCAGATTTTCAACATTTTTATAGTGAATTTTAATCATTTTAATGCGTTGTTAGTCCTTTGTGAACTGCGATTCTCCTAGATATCTAAGACTAGTTCTAGACAAGGCCAAACAGAAGCGGAGTAGGTGTTCCAGCGTCACACTCACGCCTTCTTCGATGCCCTTCCTACATGTGTTATCGATACTCATGCCCATTTGCTCGCGTGTACGGCCTTATTTTGTGACATGAGATCAGGCAAACAACTGTCCTGTAATCATTTCGAGACCGTGTAAACAAAAAAAAACTAAGCGCGTTTTCCTTTGGTGCTCTCGCACATGATCTTAACGACTCTAAATGTCATTAAGGCATTCCATCTAAACCAGAGTACCGTAAAGCAAGACCAAACGATGGAGAACGAAGACTGTAAGTGGATACCAGCTGACCATCCTAACAGATATCTACTGGAAGCCAAACCACCAACTAGGCACATCCGGAAGAAAGTACTCCAGCACCACAGAACAAAACCGCTTGACAGACAGGACGACATACCGACAGGGCCTAACCGCCATTCACAGAGATCCCGTCAACACCTTTATATGTAAGCTCTCTTCTCGAATGGATGATGATGCCTTGCGAGAAACGGATATCACTGGTACAATCAAGGTCTGAATACTCTTGTAAACTCAACTCGTAACTATCCAGATTTGGTCCCGACATACTTAGCATATGTTCTACAAACCATCTCTTTGCATGCTCACTAAAACCCACTCATCTAATAGCTTTCCCTCCATAATCGAAACTGATGCAGCAATAGCCAATTGATGAGCTCCAAGTCGTCGATTTTTCGTTGATGCGAAAGGGATATATAGAGGTTTAAGGTCCTAGTACCCTCGGTAGATAGATCTTTTAACTATCGACTCCTTGCCTTACATTAAACTATTGGGTCTCAAAAGTTTGAATGATTGGTATTTAGTAAGTTCATCTACCGGCTTACTTCACTAGGACCACACTCGCTTGTGTACCCCAGTTTTAACCTGTTGTTGCAGTGACTACCTTACTCCGTTCAAGGGCTAGCTAGTTTGTGATAGAGGTCAGATTAAAGTCTGGGTTTGTAGTACATTCAGTTAACTAGGATTTCCTACGACCATCCATCAGTTGGCTCTGACGTGATACGGCCGAACCTCAATCCTCTTGAATTCATTACTTATATAACAAAATAGTAGATAATAGAGAGACATTTTTGCTATTTACCTGCAGTAGTTGTCCATGTAGAACATTCAAATTTAGAGTTTTAAGATTATCTGCAGAGATCTGAAAAGAAAAATGCAACAAAAAACGAAATTAGACAAATAATGGATATATCTATGTATGTAATTGTTCAATAAATCAAAAATTCTGATATCCAAGGACTTCATAGTGTGCTACACCATGCCATGGTATTAAGGAGTACTTCATGCGATCTAGAAATTTGGAGCCTCGTGATATCTGTATGTTTCTAGTGTTTGGTGCTGTGGTGGCGCTGTTAGCTTTACGGAGCTCATCATGTGTGATTGGATTCAGACGGTAGACTGGCTAGACCCCTAATGTCTTGTACTACTGAAGAAAGCAGTTACATCAGGCAATATCGATCATTGACTGATTTACCTGGTTTCAGCAGTACGGTATTATTAGAAGCCCAAATACAAGCCGGGAACGGCAGGCACCTATGGTATACAATACTGTGGAGAAGATCAACCTCTGGCTATATGACTCCCCTTTGTTAATAGATTTTCTTAGTTTTAGTAGTGGGATCGCTGTAGCCTATTTCCAATAGGGTATAACTAGTCGCCCTATAGCCGTCTAAACCCCTGGCACTTCGAGTCGACGAAGTCTCTCTACTCTTTTGGATCTGACTACAGAAGGTACAGTGTAAAAAAGCAGCTAAAGTAGCTCGAGCACTTTTTCGGATTCCTCGTGGTGTTTCATCGAATGAGGTCGACACCCTATCATCCCATCTAGTGGGGCTTAGCAGAGATTTGACAGTAGCCTTGATACAAAATCTGTAGCTTCTGCGGAGAAATTATGGTTGATTTATGTATGTCGAGCAGTTAAGAAACCGGGCATTTGTAATGTTGATCTGACGAAATTTGCATTTGCCTAAAGATTATGATTGTAGATACGAGAAAGGTCATGAAGCCGTGACACTCAGTCTTGCAAAAGTTAGCATAAGTCGCTAAGTCATTTTATTTATCAGGACAGTGAGCTGTGACATAGTTATCTATTATCCGGGCCTTCATTATTCAAGGTATGGAATGTCGAATCGTCTAACTATTACGTGGGTCGAAGGATGCCAAACCACGTGGAGCATATTAAACTCGCTTACGGTCAAACGCTTTGCGCCTCGTGTGTAGACGGCGTCCATTTGGCAGTGAGTAACATGAGGAATGTAAATTTATGTTAAGCCCTGCGGAAGTGAGCGGTGTCTAAAATCCAATAGCTCTCGCGATAGTCTGGTTTTCATAACGGAATTACTTTGATTTTTCTCCGGCCAAGGACTGCCACGTTTTGGAAACATTTTTACGATTACAGCAAAAACACAAATGTACATATACTTAAATATTTTGAGCTCTAACATCGACTGACCGGATAACCAGCACATGATTTTATAGCCTAGTTTCTCTGCAGTCGGTGTTGTTTTGGATAAGACGATACTACAGGGTGTATAGTAATATGAAAGCTAAGCCAGCGCAAATATCCCACTGCTGATCTTTACACATGTCGTTGAAACTGCACAGCTTAGAATATGTGACACAAGTAATTTAAATCATTCCCTGCTCCCAATCAAGGGACAATCACACTGTCATCACAGCAAAAGCATAAAGCCAAACTGTTTCACAGTACCATGGACAACAATATACTCACCACCACTTCAGCGCACATGTGCAACACTGTGACGGGTATGGCGTCTTTAGAGATAAGCGCTACGACAGCTTTAGCTGCCAGATAACGGGTTTGCATTTCAGGACAACTGGCACACGTCGAGATGTATGGTATAAACTCACTCAACTGTAAAAAAAAAAGAATATGCATTTTATTGTATTTCTGTATGTATGCAACAAGTTTAGCGCCGTCCACCCACCATCAAATTAGACTCGGTACCCTCCAACGCTGAGGGATAAAGACGACTCAGTATCAACAGCAGCGGGTGTAGTTTAAGTGCTTTCTGCTGATTTCGCACCAATCTGCTGGCTTCCTGCAGCTGTACAAGGAAGAAATCATATAATTTTGGATAGCGTAAAAAGAAAATCCGACCAGTCATCTTATTCCGCACATTCAAATTATCCCAATCCCTTGTACGCTGCACGCCAAATATACGCGTGATGAGCGCAGCAAAAAGTAATGTTGCCGAATTCTTCTCCGACCAAGTGTCAGCATTATAACCGCGTATTGCGCACATAACACCATCGGATACATACTCCACCACCGCTTCGTTTAGTTCCGTACAACGGAAGAGTGCACGCAAGATGTTCATGGCATGTGTACGCGATTCGGCACTGCGTTCCGTCGCATTACACAACTGCACTAAATGTGTCATGCAATAGTAGAGTGTTTTCGTCGATCCCACTTGTAACTCGGAAGTGATGAGTGCTTGCACCATAAACGGTACGCCGGCACTGCGTCGCGTAGCGCAAATCTTTTCATTCAATTGTTCATCTTTACTAATCATAGTAAGCATATCGCGTAACCATTGCATTGGTAGTGAATTCAAATCGGTTACCTCTACGCGCCAAAGGCGGCAGCAAAGTTTGGAAAAGCCCACATAGGCTTGTTCGAAGGCGCCACGATGTTTGGTTTCGGCAAGTAATTGCTTAAAATGTTCACCAATTTCGAGTAGTTGCTCTTTGGTGATGAGAAATTGTTCAGTTAATTTGCTCAGCTGTATTGGTGAACGTAGAACGATCTCACCGAGTATTAGTGAGACTTCTTTTACGGTACGCCAAGCGCATAGCAAAACCATTTGTGGTGTTGTCTTCACATTTGATAAATCGACTTTTGCCAATTTACTGGAAAGTATTTTACAATCAGCATTTTTATCGTATCCCGATGCCTCCTCACCATATTCGGCGGGCAAATCACTGAAATCATTGGGTAAATGACCTTCCGGTGATGAACTGTTCACCACTGGTGAAACAATTAACGTCAACTCTTTGCATAATAAAATTAATTCGGCAATAATAATGCGCCAAGGTATCTCTATGGAGACTATTTTAAAATCGAGACGTTGTAGTAAATGTTTTATAGCGAATAAAATGCCATACAATGGATTCAACTTGGCTGCTTGTAGTAGACTTTCTTTTGCCATTTTAAGACCAGCTTTCAATTCTTGCTTCAGCCAACGTAATGCAGCGTAATAGATGGCATTATAATCGGTTGGTTTGTATGTGCCAAAATGGTTTATATGCTCTGGGCGATGACAATAAAATTCCAATTGATATGCACCAGTTACAGAATCGGTTGGCCGTATCGATTTTAATAGTGTGCGGATATGCGTTGGATTGATGTTTAGTTTATGTTTCTCTATTAAATTAATATTTAAAGTTTCTTCAATCATTTGCAGTATATTTACTGCCAATTCTTTATTAGCTTCGTAGGAGTCCGTTAGCGATTCGTTTAGTGATTTTACAGTTTCCTCTGGTAATATGCTATTAAGCGGTATAGCGCAATTTTTGCAGATCATTATACATTGTTGTAGCAATTGCAAAGAGACGGTACGACGACTAAAGTTGGCACCCTGAAATTAAGAAGATAAAAAATTAATTAAAAAATTCAATCAAATAAAAAAATTCAATGAAATAAAAAATTAATATTAAAAAATAAGAAAAAACAAATTAATTATATTAAAATAACCTAATAAATATTAACATACTAATGAATATTAATAAAAATTAAAAAAAAATTATTAAAAAAATAATTAAAAAAAAAATTAATGAAAAAGTAACTAAAATAAGTAATTAAAAAAAAAGTAATTAAAAAAAAAGTAATTAAAAAAAAGTAATTAAAAAAAAGTAATTAAAAAAAATGAATTAAAAAAATATTAATTAAAATTATTGTTAAAAAAATATTATGAAATTATAGCTAATTCGTTTGTAGGACGGCTGTCTTCCGATTTCAATGATTTTTAATTATACTATGCAATTTATTATATTTGTGCAGAATACCAAATTTCATAGACTTAAGACGCTTTACTGACAGTTTTTTACCATAAAACCTTATATCTGAACAAATTGGTTGCATCGCAGCTATATTTTATAGTGGTCCGATCGGGCCGATTCCGGCAAATGATCAATACAGTATTAAAAGTACATCAGCTTACCAAGTTTCGTTGAAATATCTAAAAAACTGAGAACTAGTTTGAGTTCAGATAAATTTTGGGGGGTCTCTCTCTTCTCCTTTTGTTGCCTACATACTTCCGATCAAATTTAATATACCATTTCATGTTCATGTTCATGTTCATAAAAATATATATAAGAGAAAAAAATGCCTTCAGAGATACCGAAACTGAAGTCGAAATTTGCTCTCGAAAATCCGCAGAGAGTGCGGAACCTACTCAAATCGTCATTGTAACGGTATGTATTTTATCGGAAGCTTTTGACGATTTTTTCATGAAAATGATAATATTTCGCTGAAGAGCTTGGCATTGTAGCTATGTATGTCACTTTAAACGGGAAAAAAATTATCTTATTAGCTTAATGCTTTCGATTTCGACAGTTGATGTATACCTCCTGCGCGTTAGGGGCACAAGAATGTACCCATGATAAGGCAACTAAAATCCAATAATTCCCGCGACAGTCGGGTCTTTAGACCAAGGACTGTCATTCCCGCAATATTTTGTAGTTACAACAACAGCAACAATCACATAGTTTCAGTATTGTTGAAAGCCGCTACAACAACAACAACAACAACAAGCATTGTTGAAATATTTCAATGCACAAACAATATATTTACTCAGGCACAACTTACAAAAAAGATAAAAAGAAAAACTGCTGAAATTAAAAAAATAATAATAATTAATTTCAACTCAGTATTATTCATACCTGAAAAAGATTTTTCACCAAATTTTTAATAACGTCACGTAAAAACTTCAATTGTAGCGGCGCGTCATCTGCAATCTTATTAAACGGTTTATGATCTTTTAGTACTTTAACTAAATTCAATTCACAACGCATTAATGCTTTATTAAATAACGATAACATTTTCTGACGTGTCGCCGGACTTTGACAATTCGTATTGTATTCCAAATAGGTGAGAAGATTTTCACATTCCCATAATGCCAGCATCACTGTTGTCTTATTTGTCTCTACTATTAGACGCAATGCCATAATACGTGTCTCGTCAGAACTCGAGAGTATACTGCTTGTCAAATGATGTTTGAAGCTTTCCATTAGACCACTGAAATCCTCAACCTTTATGCCATGCTTACGTACTGCCCAAAGCGTTGATATTTTTGTACTAATCGGTATTTGAGTAACAGGATGGAAAATTATATATCTTACAACTCTAGGATCACACTTCACCGCTTTAACGATTAGCCGTTCGGTATCTACCAAACGTTCATCGTTATATATGGTAACACCCAACAGATAATCAATCCAAAATTTTAGCCACGTATCAAAGGTCATCTCCTTATGGCTGGCAAACATAAGAGCTGTAAAAATGAAGAAAAATTTTCCAAGTAAACATCTACATAGTTTTGTACACATATATAAACAATATTATCACCTCACCTTCGTATAAATTGTTCACCATGAAATCTCGTCCCAGTTGTTCGGCGAATATGAATTGAAATACTTCGCGACATGATAGTAAAGTCGTATCTGCACCAATAATAGCAGCGGTCTGTTGCAATACGACGCATTTCATTGAAAGCGAAAGACGTTCGGAATTACAAGCATCATAAATTTTCTGTACAAGAAAATCAAAATTAATTTTCTTTGCCGCTGCGATAGTATTACGCAATAAATCACGACATAAATGTCGCACACTATCCATATGATGCTCCAAATAACCAAAAGTGAATATTAAAAGTTTTCGCAATATTAATTTAGCATCATCTGTGGGTGATCCCTGAGGTTTCAACTCATAATTAAGTATAATTTTAGAGATCTGATAAAGTGCACGCGTAGCACATAGTAATATATTTGGTACCGTGGCATTTGCATTGGCAATTTCATCTATTTTGCTACAAATGTCACGTATATCCGCTGATATCTGTTGAAAATCATGTTGATCAAAGGTATTTATAATGCCAACACATAATGCAATTTCATTTGGATTTTTCGTTAGCTTCACTTCTTGTATAAAGTTCTCATAGGTACCGTTTAGTTTTGCACTATGTGCTAAAAGAATACCAGAATTTGTGCGTGGATCCATTGGAAATTCGTCATCATGCACTATTTGCTGACACATTGTACCTAACTCTATAAGTGTATCACTGTGTTTATCCTTAAGCTGTGTGTCGAATTCTTGTACACAACTTAGTATTAAACGTATACTATTGTGTACGTAAAGATAGTATTCATTGCGTACAGAAGGTGAGCTGAGTACACTGCAGATTTAAGATTAAAATTGATAAAATTATAAATTTTTATAAAATTGTTATAGGACAAACCTCAATTCGGTTAGATACTTTTGTACAGCTGCGCTAACAAACGGAAATACTTCGCCTATGCTTTCTTGGATCGCTTTAAGACCACATTGAAAATTCTCGAAGCAACCAGTCATCGAAGTTATATAAAAATTCCATATGCTACTTTCTGTCTCTGCTTTGGTTTCTTCGACCAAACGTTTCAACGTTTGCGATAAGGCATTAACAATTGACGTTTCATCTGTATCGCCTGTGCCCAGGTTGGCAGCAGTAATTAAAAGCCTTCGTTAAAATAAAAATATATTAATTTAAATTATTTGAATATTGCTGAACTGAGTTCATCAGCTTTTTTTTTTGCACGTATATATGTATGTACATATTTTTATACTTACATACATACATGTGACACCCAAACCTTCGAAATACTTACTTTAGTATTTGATTGCGCACAGGATGCTTAAGTGGGCAGTGGAAAAATAAATCGGCCAGAAATTGCAAAGCCTGTACATCGCGACTGAGATTTTTGAATATCTAGATGAAAAAATAGAATTTTTGTATGCATAAGTTGACTCTTATATTTACGTATTACATGCTATAATACTGCTCATTAAGAAATCGCTACGCTTAACGTTTAATATAAAAGTTGAATAGAACTTCATTTATATCAAAAAGTAGATCATTTTTTATATCAAATATTAAAGCATTTTTTTTATATCAAAATTTTAAGTATCTTTTCATATCAAAAATTAAAGCATTTTCATAAAAGTTCTCTTTCTTAGCGAAAAGGTCTATACTGGTCCTCCAGTTTTATATGGTAGCTATTCATTTGCTTTAACTTGCAAGCACAAAATCAATATTTTAGTTTTCTGCTTGAAATTCAATGCAAATTTTTGGTGCAACGTCTATTACACACTTAATACCCAAGGCGGGACTAGAAGTTTAATACTATACAGTTTACGTAGCTACTTCAGCTATATGGAACAAACTAGATCCAAGAACTTACATCTTTTACGGCTGCCACCTGTTCTGGTACGGTTCGGGCATACTTCAGTTCCAAACAATAACTAGCGGCAGCTGCGTTTTAAGGTAGTATCCAACAAAGGTGAGTTAATATTTAAAATTAGTGAATTTTGGATATTCATATACTTTTTGAATAATTATTTCAACTTACAGTTGTCGTATAGTTTTGGCAACGTGATGAGTTCAGCACGCATTTCCGCATTTTTCTTTACATTCTCACCAGTCTTTACCGAAGACACACGTAAACATAATGAATTCATTGCAGCTCTTTCTCTTTCTCTTTTCTCGAAATAATACCAAATAATTAAATTTACTTTTTTGTATTTAAATTGTATTTAATTATTAGGAAATGTGCACTAATATTGTAAAATTACAATCGCCGACG
The DNA here is from genome assembly GCA_037013455.1 of Ceratitis rosa. Taxonomy (NCBI): domain Eukaryota; kingdom Metazoa; phylum Arthropoda; class Insecta; order Diptera; family Tephritidae; genus Ceratitis; species Ceratitis rosa. The sequence continues at coordinate 10,268,221 of JAWMAG010000065.1, forward strand.
GGGGCGAATGAGCAACATAAGACCGCAATTGCGGTAAAATCAGCTGTGTCAACAATGTTCACATTTTTTGTTTTGGCCTTTTTTTGTATGTTGATGGCACAAAATTTAGCCACTTTCCAATAACGATGCAGCACTTCAAAAATAAATCAGCTGACGATTTGTGAGCTGCCATATTTTTTTCAAGGAAATTTAATTTTTGAACAGTAATTAACTTCAAATATCCTAATTAATTAATGTGATTGTTTTTAATATAATATAATTATTAAAATAAAACTTATTTTTAAGGACTTTAGTGTGTATGACTTCAAACCTACTTCTGACAAAAGTTATTGTATTTCTAATGCCATATTCATGAGTGTTGGTAGCACTATACACATTAGTAAGTGCAGTACAACACGTGTGATCCGCGTTTTATATTTATTTTATGTTTTCATAAAATTAAATTATTTCTTCTTAATTATTAATTGAAATAAGGGACAGCGGCACTTTTACAGCAATCTTAGTAAAATGGGTAAAAAGACCAAAGTTGGAAAAGCTCGTAAAGATAAGTTTTACCAGCTAGCAAAGGAGACTGGTAAGTCATAGTTCATATGGGTGCTCATAAGTTGTTTCTCATAAACATTTATTTCTTCAACGAAAAGGTTTTCGCTCCCGTGCTGCTTTCAAGTTGGTACAACTTAATCGCAAGTTTGGTTTCCTTCAACAGTCACAAGTATGTATAGATCTATGCGCTGCTCCGGGCGGGTGGATGCAAGTCGCCAAACAAAACATGCCTGTATCAAGTATAGTTGTCGGCGTGGATTTGTTTCCCATTCGTCCAATAGCTGGTTGTATAAGTCTGGTCGAAGATATTACAACGGAAAAGTGTAAACAATCGTTGACCAAGGAGTTGCAGTCATGGAAAGTTGATGTTGTTCTCCATGATGGTGCGCCAAATGTTGGACGTAATTGGTTATTTGATGCATATCAGCAAATTTGCTTAACGTTGAATGCTTTAAAACTAAGTACACACTTTTTACGTGGTGGCGGCTGGTTTGTTACAAAAGTCTTTCGTTCTAAAGATTATAATGCACTCTTGTGGGTACTTAAACAATTGTTTAAGAAAGTACATGCAACGAAACCAAGTGCTTCTCGTAAAGAATCCGCTGAAATATTCGTAGTTTGTCAAGGTTATTTAGCACCAACGCGTATTGATCCACGACTGCTAGATCCCAAATATGTATTTGAGGAGTTGGATTTGGAAGGAAAGAAGAAAAATACCCTTTTGCATCCTGAAAAGCAGAAACGTGTCAAAGCTGAAGGTTATACAGAAGCAGATATTGCACTACGCAATGAATTGTCTGCAACAGAATTCATGCAAGCGAGCAGTGGATTGGGTGCACTACAAGGCATAGGTTCAATAATCATCGACGATGAACGAATTGAAAATCATCCAAAGACAACACCGGAAATTCTTGAATGTTGCAAAGATATTAAAGTGCTTGGACGCAAGGATATTAAAGGTTTGCTGGCATGGTGGAAGGCAATTAAAGATGAATTATTTAAAAAACCCGAAAATGAAACAAATGTAATAGAGGAAGAAACACCAAAAAAAGTGCTTACTCAAGAAGAGATTGAGGATATGGAAGAAGAAGAATTGCAGCAACAAATAGCTGAATTAGCAGAAGAAGAACAACGTGATGTGAAACGCAAACGAAAAAAGGACCTCAAATCCAAGCAAAAATTACATGAAAAAATGAATTTGAATATGGTAATTAAAGGTGATGCCGGACCACAAGAGGAGGCCGAGATGGAAATATTCGATTTAAAGAGCATAAAAACGCAACATGAATTAGATGAAATGTTGGACGTGGTGCCAGACTTTGATGTAGAAGGCGAAACTGTCCAAGCGCCCAAATTGCCAAAATACAAAGCTTATGATAAAGATGATAAACGGCTAGATGATGATGCAAACTATGAAAATGATGATGAGCCTGACCTGTCGGCGGATGAAGATTCTGAAAGCGACTATGAAAAAGATGGTTTGGGTCTGAGTGAAGACGAAGACAACGCACCAGCGCCACAAAAGAAGAAGAAGCGTACTGAGCATCCACTTATAAAATCAGGAGATTTCAGAGATAAAGATACTAAAAGGCAGCAGCGTGTTCAATTATGGTTCGAAAAAGATAATCTACAGCAAATAGATACTGAAGACGATGAGGATTATGATTTGGATCGCCTGGCAAGCGAATATAAAAGCAAAGGTGTAGCGGTGTTAGGTGAATCCCAGCCAAATAGTAACTCAGTTAAATTACCGCTCGGTAAGAAAGCCAAACGCCGCGCTAGACACGATAATGAAAAAGGAGCATCCGATGGCGAGTCGAGTGATGACAGTGATTCAGATGAAACTGTTAACGAAGAAGATGAAGAATATGTAGAGAAGAAAACTGCAGGCGATATGTCCAAGGGTGAGTTTTGAAACCGAGAAATGATTAATAATTGAAACTTTTTTTTTTTTAGAACCAAAAGCAAAGAAGATACGCCTCTCCGAAGAGGAACTTGCGCTTGGCGCAATGATGATTAAAGGCAAGAAAACACGACGCGACCTTATCGATAGCGCATGGAATCGTTATGCATTCAACGATGACAATTTGCCGCATTGGTTTGTGCAAGATGAAGACTTGCATATGCGGAAACCAGTACCAGTACCCAACGAAATCGTTGAGGAATATGAACGTAAGGTACAAGAATTAAATGCACGTCCGATTAAGAAGGTTATGGAAGCAAAGGCGCGCAAGCGCAAACATGCTGTAAAGCGCTTGGCCAAAGCAAAGAAACAGGCTGAGAAAATTATGGATGATAACGACGCGACAGCGCAAGAAAAGGCGAGACAGTTAAGAAAGATCTATAAGAAGGCGCAAGAGAAGAAAAAGGAAGTTACATATGTCGTAGCCAAAAAGCATCAAGCAGCCAAGCGGGCAAGACGACCAGCTGGCTTAAAGGGACGTTACCGTGTGGTCGATCCACGTGAGAAAAAGGATAAGCGCGCATTGAGTGCAAAATCTAAACGTGAAAAAAAGCGTAAAGGGAAAAAGTAAAATTTGATAATGCTACATAATGAGCTGTGTACAGAATAACTTAATTATAGTGCTAGTTAATAAAACACAAAAATACACAATTATATTGATTTGTTTCACGTAACGAGCAATGGTATAATTTTCAAATATTTATGTGGTGTGGACGGCACTAAAAATAGTCTGTATATTTATTTACATAAATTTACATAGAAAAAAGGCATATATTTGTCTTTATATTTTCTTATTGGTAGCTAACCTACTACAACAACGAAAGGGTTTTTTTTAACTCAACCACTTTACAATCTTAACAATAGCAGCATGCACAGCGAATTGTAAAATTAAACCTCCAAAACCCTTGTAAAGTCCCTTATAACCTTCCATGCATACAGTAGTTTTAAAACAATCTTTTGTCCCTTTAAAATAAGTAAATATTGGCATTACAGTAGTTCCAGTATCCAGATTATCTATAATGGTGTTCGTATTCTGCAAGAGCATACGATGCAATACAGTTTCACATGGATAGAAAACAGTTTCTGTAATAATTCTTGTTACGAGATCCGACTGTATATTGCTCTCTTGATCCTCCGCAATTATTCTTCGCTCTGTTGATTTGTTATGAAAACGAGTGCGTGTAATTTTTTTAACGAGCGCACTTAGGTTAAAAAATAAAATAATAAAAAAAAATTAGCTTAAAAAAACTCAAAATTAAGTATACTACTCACCTAAATGTCCATTTTGTAAATTCCAGCGATAAGTAAATAAAAAAGTGTGGCCAAAACTTTGTACTGCAATCAAAGATATTGTCATTACGAAGCATTAAAGTGCCTACGGTCATTTTCAAGCCATTTACTTTTAAAACAAACATAATTATTGCGAGGACACTGGAAATATGGTTATTTTATTTTATATTTGAGTAACGAAGTATCATTTCTTTAAAAATAAAATTTTTATTTTATACATACCCTTTAAATCCAACGTAAATAATGGGCATTTCATCTGAAAAAAAAAAAAAAAATTAACCGTGTACATACAAGTGGGTATATGATATCGTGCGACCAACCGAAAAAATGTAGGTTTCTAAAAAGCAAAGACACTCCCTTTAAGCAAAGGCATTCGAAGAAACCTTTCCAAAATACCGAACATCCTTGTTGACGGTATAGTTTTCTTATAATTGGTACTAGTGAAAAAGGTAGTATGTGATAGCTGTAATAAAATCATGTTTTTTGACAAACGATTATTAATAATACAATTTAATTAAACCTTTTTGAAACGGCATTAATTTGACTTTGCTGTTGCAATATAACGAAAGGATGACAGAGCACATTATTAATTATACAGCTGAAGCGATTCAAGCCTATACAAAAACCTTTGCTATCGTCGTTTGGTGGTTGGAAAGAATGGTAGTTGTTAAAGCGATCATGATAGTAATCGTCATAATCGTAGTAATAATCATCACCGTCATAGCCATTATTGTAGTCATGGTTAAAGTTTGGGTTCCTTTCTAAATTATTCATAAATATATGTATGTAAATAAATTTTTATTATGCACACAAGCATATATTTTGTCATACCTAAAGGTGGATTTATTGGAAAAGGCAATAACACGGGTTCGTCTAGAATATAGTCATCATAATATTAAATTTATATGTTAATGTTTTGTATTTTATTTTATACCTTCGTCGTCAGGTTCAAATAATTCAGGTCTCATCAAAGCAATTACATGATTTATATGTTCTTGAAAAATTTCCTCATCTGTAAGGCTATAGATAAGAAACAAAAATTAGTTATTTTCAAATTTCAATTAAAAATGTATCAAATAACTTACTCGTCATGTGTAAAAACACCCCACATAAGCATACTCCTTCTAAACTCTTCTGTATTATTACATATTGGACATCTAAATAAACGTCCGCCTTCTAAAGCAAATTTCTGAATACATAATTTATGAAACCAATTGTTACGGCAACAAGGTGACCGCAACATGGTCACTGGACAAAAACGTTTAGTTTCATCGAAGAGATTTTCATAGCAAATACAACAAAATTCAGTCGGTTTAGGTCGATATTTGGGCTGCGTCACATGTTGATGGCAATATGAAAAATATGGTTCAACATATTGATTCCTAGCTCGATTTTCTATGCCACATATGAAATGAAATAAACGCTGGCAGTGTTTATTGGCACATTTCAAATTAGCATACCTTTTGTTACAATAACAGCATTTCTAAGAAATACATATATAAGAATAATTCCATTAATAGAAACATATAAATTTACACAAACATTTAGTAATTAGGTATACTTGTTTATAGAAATAGCGACGACGACTGGTTATATCCCTCAACAAATAGCCGTTAAAATCAACATTGCCAGCGCCTCTCTGTTTCAAGCCATAAGACAAAATCTGAAGAAAAAAATAAATAAAACAGGGAAAAAAATATTGTTTAGATTTTTACAAGTAAAACGTATAATCATATTTAAGTAGCAAGATTAAATGTTTTTTGCAGCGGAAATCCGCCATTTATATCCGGAAAAAATCAACGACGGTTTTATGTTAATATGGCAATCCTGACCAATTTAGTTCACAGTTAATGCAATTTTACTAAAAAGGGGAAATCCCATCATTCTCGTAGCAGTTTTAATAATTTATTGGTGACGTCATAAGACAAATTATTTTGCAGTTTTATTACTTTTCTTGCTTCCATTACATTTAACACACGTTATACAAAAGTTCAATAGGCATACACTTATACATCAAAATACTAACCAAGCAATTTAAGTGTGCAGCTTTATCATATCTGATCAAAAACAGACCAAATTGTATTTCATCTTGTCGCGTTGAATCACAAAGCTCACATTTCATTTTAATGGCTTTTTAAATTTAATACAATAATGAAAAAACAAACTGAACAAATTTAAATGTTATTTATTGTGTTAGAATTGCACTACTGCAAATATGTCAAATATGGCTGTAAACCGCTTTGTGTGTTGCAAAACGTCAATACGAGAGAGAATAATGTGGGTTACTCATTATCGATCAAGATTGTCAGTCCGGAGCTCAACAGTTTCGATCAAAGCGATTAAGAATCAGTTATATAGGAGGCGATAAACAAATTTTAGGACTTTTATTTAACAAGATCAACGGAGCGAATTTAATAAAATTATGACATTGCGTTATAAACAACTGAATGGACGATTTCTGGAACACATTACCAGTCAACCATAAAGGCTGCGCAAATTTTAGTACAGCAACAGAAATGTGCGATAAACGCTTTGTTCGGTAGGCGGATAGATTGTACCAACTCGTACATACTAAACAATAACTAATTTAAATATTTATGTACATACACATATTAAAAATATAAAAAAAAAATAATTTTATTAAAATTCTTGTTAGCTGCTGACGCATCTTAGATTTCGTAGGTTTCAGGTCATTTTACTTATTTCTTCATAATTTTTTTTATTCATTTGATTTCTTACAATTTATTTTTTATTTGTGTGTATTTAAACTACTAAAAAATAAACGAAATTGGTCGTAGCAAAAAATTGAGAAAAATTAAAAAAAGAAACATTTACTTTTTTCTTCTTTGCTTAAAATATATATTTCTTTTTTTATATATATTTATTATATTTTTTATGTTTTTTTCATATTGCTTATGATAGGACTACTAAAATATAAACAAAATGGTTGTAGAAAAAAGTTGGGTGAAAGAAACTACATTCTTTTAGAGAAAATGTACGAACAATTTATGCAGAATATTAAAAAAGTCATAAGGTAAAGTTTAGGTTTTAACTAATTTCGTAACGTAATTGTCAACTTATTATCAATTTATAATTCATATGTATATTTAATAGCTTCTATGAGTTTCAAGAAAGGATCTTCATGTTTTTCTGAAATTGATTTACGCCACAAATATTCGACAATCATATCAGCAAAGTTACTACAATTTTTCAAATTATCTTTATAGTAAAAGTGTTTCACAACACGCCATTGACTGTCAATTCTTCGAACACATTTCTCAGCATTATCAATGGGATTCTCTGTATCATCATAATTAGTTTTTTGATATGTATAACCGCTGCCTGTTAAACTATCGGTAGATTCCCAAAAATCTGAACGTATTATTGTGCCTTCCATCACGTGTTTTTTTATTAGTGGTAAAAGTGCCTCGACGGAGCGAACATTATCATTGCAAATTTCCAATCTGAGATCTTCGCTGTCATCCTCTATCAGGCCCAGTAACCATTGGTTCTCCAAGCCTTTAGCTATATTATATATATAAAAAAAAAAACAAGTACATTATCACACTTTGATTATTCAATAGGTAAAATATTTTAAATACCTTTATTCTGATTGCCTTTACCAAATTTAATCTCATCGATCTGCACTACTTTGTTCTTGCCACCGATTTTACCAACGACTTCCTGTTGATCAATCTGATACGATACCACCACCTCACGGCAAAAGCTATACCAATCCGTTATAGTCCTGGATGACAGGACGGGCCCTTCATTAAAATTTTCTAAGCGCACCATAGCTTGGGGCCAGTGGTGAGCATAACAATACATTAGATAAAATATATGCGGAAATGATATTTTCGCATTTTCAAACCATGTATCTTTGGCTCTTGAAATGCTACTTTTGTCTCGGCATGTCCCTCTGTGGCATCGGAAGGACCCTACAGTAACATTTCCCGTATTTACTACTCTCATTGGAACTCTATGTGTGGAACACAATTTCGAACGTAAAATGAGTCCATTATCCTCGGCAAATTGTATACACTGCTCTTTTGTGCCCAAATTTCTGGCTATCTTTACTAAATTCCACATACTTTTTACCTCAGCTGACAAAAGTTTTTTTCTGCTGGAAGATGGTGCATCTTGTTCTATAAAATATTAATATTAAGTAATTTAAAATTTAGAGTACAAATTTGAAATAAACAAATACCCGAATCCATATTTCCCGCTACTTGTTTATATGTATATAATGATATTTTAATAAATTACTACGGCTCTTAACTGCTTTCAAGATGCACAACGATACCGGGTAACATTTCAAAACAAGAACAACAAATATAAACAAAAGTAGAGTGGCCAGATTTCTGTTTGTCATTTACTTTTCCGCAATATGTAATAATACGAATTTAAAAAAAAAAGTGTTGCAAGTCAACCAGTGGAAATTAGAAACATTTTAGTGTTATGGATGCCGAATGCAACGGGTTTTGTAAATACAAGCCATACAATTTGTCACGCCCACTCTTTCTACCTTAACCCTCGAAGCATCCGAGTAAAACAATGCATTTTCCATGTTATTAATATATTTTTTAGCCGCATATGTATATTCGCATCAATTTCAATTTATAATTAACAAAATTTACAATATATATCGTTATAATTACTGATAAATAACAAAATCATGCATTTTAGCACTACTATCATTTAAATATGTTTTTTTATTATTAATTAAATTTAGTTGTTTGTAACTAGAAAGCAGGTTTTTACATATACATATATTTGTTGTATTATATAACACATGAGTTAGCCGAGTATACGTATGAATAACGTACGGTTTGTTGAAAAACTCAATCACATCATAATATCAGTTCATTAATCTAATGAACCATTACCGACACTTTGGACATCCATTTCACTGTTAGAACTGAGGCTTGGTGAAATTGTTGTTGAATTCGATATTATTCCACGATCCAAATTATAATATTGCATTACTTTCTGTGGTGGGCGACTAGAAATTACTTCTGTTATTTGTGTTACAACCCACTTTGTTAGTTTTATGACAGCAATATGGGCTGCGAATTGCAAAACTATAGCACCGAATCCTTTGTATAGCCCGGAAATTCCTTCGGTTGAGACTGTGGTACGATAGCAATCGATAGCCCCCTGATAATTAGTAAGTATAGGTACAACAGCATAACCGTTATCGAGGTTATCAATAATCGTACGTGTGCCTTGTAGTTGAATACGATGTAAAATCGTTTCAAATGGATAAAATATAACTTCTGAAGTGAGCACTGAAATTAGATTTGAATAAATTTCAACATTTTGAGTCTCCAAAGTGTCATCCTTATATTTGGCACCCTTTCGTTCTTGAGCTTGTTGTATACGACGACGCATAATTCGAGATGAAATGCCTTTGATGACAAGTCTAGTGGTCAAAATTATATTTTATTCGATCAATTCAATTAATAAAACATATGAAACATACCCGAATAGATATTTTGTAATACCCACAGATATGCAAGGTCCAATCAAATACCAAGCCGGTAGCATACGTCCCTTTTGTGGTGAGCTCCAATATAACAAACGTAAACTACCTTCACGAAAAACATCAAAGAGGCCGGGTTTCTCACTAGCTATATCACTCTGCACTGTCTCCACCAGCGAAGCAGAATAAAAGGGCATTACAATTGCAATGCTTATGCTGTGTAATTTATAAATTTAATTAAAACTGATATATTAAACTTAATTGGGTTTATTTGCTTCATACCATTTCAAAATTAAATGTTGTCCAAATTTCTTCAGTGTTGTACGGCTATCCACTTCTCTTTAAAGAAATTTTAAAATTATATATTTCCAATATTAAATAAAAGTTTCACTTACTTTGGCCAGTGCGTTATTTTTGAAATAACATCATCAACAGCTAAAGACATGCCTCGTACCAGCAAACAACTGCCCAATCCTTTCCAGAGTGTGGTAACGCCCTGTCTTCGATGCAGATGTATAATGCTGGGCAGAAGTGCAAACGGGTGCAAATGATAACTGTAAGTATGTAAAAGCTGCACATAATATTGTTAAAACAAATTCTAATTAGTTTACCGTCTGGAAGCATTGTAAACCTGGCATTGCCGGCGTAATACAATAAAAGGGTGGCTAAGAAGATTTTCGGTAACTAGACTGACCCATTGAACGCCTATTCCGAGATATTTTCGAATAGATATTTCTGTATTAAAAATATAAATAATGATATACGTTAGCATAATTTATAAAGTTTTTCAAATTAATTTTTACCATCCTCCTGACTGTCATAATAGTTTTCGAGTGCTTTATGCTTTTCCAGCGGCAAAGAGAGATCACGTTCCGAATTGACATACTTCAATCCCGTCGAACCAGCAGTCATATCATGTGTTGAACCGCCTAAACTGTCAATATAATTTTGTGTATGCAACTGTCGATCATCTTGCAACGCATAGCTGTTCGTAATCAACGAAAAAAAATAATATAAATATAATTAGCAATGAACTGATATATTATTCAGTACCACTTACTGTATGTGTGTACGTTGTAAATTTAATGTATTTGGTGGCACTAAAGTACTTCCGCCAGCACCGGGTTCGGTAGTGTTTGCTGTAGTAATCATTGAACCCTGCAACTGGCTGGCACTATATATATTACGTAGGCGGGCGCGGTGTTCTGGTTCCTCGCTGTCTTCGTCGTCATTTTTTTGATTTGTCGCATACCTGGAAGGAAGGGAATCGTTAAACAAATTTGTAACAGGCTTCTAGCAATTGCGAAACCAAATTTGTTTAATTCGAGTACACTAACATCAACGTTGAATAATTGTTCATTCCTGCCATTACACGTTACGACTCAAACAAAATTATATATATAATTTTGAGACTCTTAATTGTGCGTTCCCCTTAGCTGCAAATAGTGCAGTATTTAACTATTTATTAAAGGAAATATTTTTCCCAAGTAAAAAATAAAAATTCTACATTGACTCCCCAATTACTAGAACTAATGTCAAAATTTGGCAACCAATTTGCAACAAAAACAATAATCAAAGGTACGTTCAGTGTATGTAGAAAATTCACAGTGCTGAATAATAATAAAAAAAAATTGGTTTTAAATATTTTTTACATAAAATAGGCATAATGAAGCGAAGGAACAAGGTGCACAACTATTATTTAACAAAAATAAAATTTATATTATCTGATGCTTTTTGATGTAGAAAGCGTGGCAGGGCTAAGCCATTCCGGGGGTGGTTCAGAGAACGGATAACATACGTTATATATAATATGTGTTATACGTTCTCTGGCAAAGTCTCTGGTTCATCTGGCGCAAATCAAAAACATTATTAAATGAATAAAAATTGTAATTAAATGTTTATTCTATGCAATAAAAATGTTGCGCTCATTAATTGTTGATTTAAGTAAACTACGGTAATTGAAAATCTCGATAATTTAAGCTGTTAAAATGATGTTTAAAAAACTAACCTCTAAACTTATTTATTTATTATCAGACTTAGCCCAGTCGTGGTTACACAAGTGCGAGAAAAAGGACATTTAACAAGACCGCGTTTGAGAAACCCCTACTGGTTTGTACGCAAAGAAAGATTGGTAAGTTAGGATGCTGTCAATTTCTAAACATAAATAATAGAGGTATCCACCAAATATTCTCACAAGGCTCGTGATACAACCGTGACACCAGAAAACAAAACTTTTCTCCAAGAAGTTGTAAAAGATAAATATGGGCCACCTGCACTTATAAAAGGTATACCTTCTTATGATCAGTCAGCTTTAATCAAAACAGAACAATTCGAAAGGCAACCGTGGCATGAAAAGGCACGTCGTTGTGGCCTAATTGCCCGTAAGATTGGCCAGTATCCACTTTGGTTAAAAAATGGTGAACGTATACGGACCACACTGTTACAAGTTGTTGATAATCATGTAATACGTTATATACCACCACAAGAGTATCAGCCAGCGCAGCGGCCAAACGTTGTGAATCTAAATAAATATGGTTGTCTTTTGGTTGGAGCCGAATCGGTAGATCCTTCAACATTAACTAAAGAGTATTGCGGTTTGTTTAAAGACTCCGGTGTGATGCCAAAACGCAATTTGGGACGTTTCATTATTTCACCAGAGGCAGCGATACCAGCGGGCACGCCTTTGAATGTGGCACACTTTAGAGTTGGCGATTTTGTTGATGTTCGCGGCAAAACGTAAGTGTCATTTAACAAAATTGCATAAACCATATTAAAACTTAACAAAATTCTCTATACAGAGTCGATCACGGTTTTCAGGGTGTGGTGAAACGGCATGGTTTCAAGGGTATGCCAGCTTCTCATGGTGTAACAAAAACACATCGTCGTCCTGGTAATATAGGTGGCGGTGGCGAGAAAGGCCGTGTTTGGCCTGGTACAAAAATGCCAGGACATATGGGTAATCGCTGGCGTGTAGCGAAGGGTATGCGAATTTGGCGCATCAATACCAAATACAATGTTATGTGGGTACAAGGTAGCGCAATACCTGGTCCAACCAACGGGCTTGTTTACATTTATGATACCATTTTACCGCTAAGAAAGCATAAATCTGCACCGCCTTTCCCCACAGCTTTCGAAGAAGAACTGGAGGCATTGACTGGTGGAGCAGATGATGTTTGGTATGAGGATGTACATGATTTTAAAAATGAAACAATTACTTTCCAACCAGATAAGAATTAAGTCAAATTTTACATTAGCCCAAGCTTTATTGTAACATCCAAAGTAAACCGAAATACATACATAACACCTTTAATATATGTACAAACATAAATTCGAAAACAAACATCACTCATTTTTTGTTTTATGAACTACCACTGTTTTCATACTCATAATATTTTTTATCATTTTTGGTTAATAATTTAAGTTTGCCTTCACGGTTTAATTTCTCAAGATGGTGCCCAACATTGTGAGCTGCAGCCAGCCACAAATTCTCAGGTGTTTGCTTATAAACATCGTGTACCACGTCCATTGCCTGTAGTTGTTTATAAGGATTTCGCCTAAAAAAGTCAATAATTTGTTCTTCACGCTGGTTTCGATGATCGATGTAGTATTGAATTTTATCAACTGGTTGCTACAGGAAAATCCAATAAACATCAATGTTGTTGAAATGTATTAAAATCATTACCTCTATAACGTTGCCATGGGCTGGGTATATGATATTAGGTTTGATATTTAGTATTTTTTGCAAACTACGCATATAGTCATATAATACCTCAAATACCGCAGTACCTTCACCTTTAACATTATATATTTATAAAATAAGATATAGTAAGCATCGAATTTTTTATATTTTACCTAAAATGCAATCGCCACTAAACAATTCTCCATCCTCTGTGGTCAAGACAACATGATCGGTTGTATGTCCAGGAGTATGAATAATTTTAACTTTTGCACCCTCTACACTTAGTTCTTGTTGATCCTGCAATGGATGTATCTTTACATCTGTTGGAATTTCTGGGCATATATCTGGTGCATCGGAGCGTGGAAATTTGTAGACTTTACAGTCTGTAAAGGGTATGAAGTGCATTAAGAATTAGACAGTATAAAAAATAAAAAGCCATGTGTGCATATTAGTAATTCCTATTGCTTATTGTATTAAACAAAATGTTAATCTTGAAATATTTTTTTTATTTACCACTCGGCGTGCATAACTTTAACACATCCTTAACTCCGCCAACATGGTCATGATGCCAGTGTGTAAGTATAACGGTACATATTGATGCTTGTTCTTGTTTTAAAACTCCGCTTAAATTTGAAATATATTCTGGAAAATCCAAATCACCAGTATCTATCAACAAACGTCTTAAAAAATAATAATAATAACAAAAAAAAAAAAAAAAAAATAATTGTTAAAGTATATATGTGTGAATAGTGAAAAACTACTTGTTTATTCTATACCTTCTTCCAGTGCCCAACAGGTACGTATTGGTACCTTGCAAGGTCATTGGGCTTGGATTACAACCAAGTATACGTATGATAGATGCGCTGAGCCGTGTCACATTTGGTATCAATGCCATTTTAAAAACTTCGCTAAATTGCGAAATAATCAAATTCGTTTTATCAAAATATATTCTTATCAAAAATTGCGAAATATAACGTAAACAAAAACATCTGTTTATTATTTTGGTTTAACACAGGGTTACTCAGTAGCAGTAATAAAATATGTCAAGTCATTCAGAGTTGCAAACCCAGCGCTAGATGAGTTTCTTCAATAGTCAACTGTTCAGTACCTAATTGCTCACCATGAATGAACTCTACCCCCGAAGTGGTTTCCTTGATTGCACGGATTTCCGTCCGAAAAGCACTGCAAATACTGGAAGCCTGAACCTCCGCCGACGAATATTTCTTTATAGAAAAACCCGTCAAACTTCGAGCTATACGATATCATGGTCTTGTTAAGTCCTTTCAAAGAACGACATTATGTTCCGGTGTGCTCTTTTCCCTTCTTATTCTATGAATTGTCTTATCGTAGACATCCGACAAATCCAGTTATATTTCATTTGGCTTATTTCTTTACGCAATAAATTGAATTTGACTGCTTAATTTTTTTTATACAAACTTATTTGAATTAAACTTAAATATACTATGTCTACCTCTTCGATTAAATTAGATTTAGCTGAATATTCTGCCGAGCTTATGGTGTATTTTGAGAAACATAAGATAATTGAAATCATAACGGTAAGAACATTAAACGTAGAAAGAATTTATTCTCTTTACAATGAAAAAGGCATTATTCGCAGCGTTTAATGGTTGAAATTGGTCTAGTCCGACCGACTAATCCACAGCATTGGATTGCTACAAATATTCGTCGTATTGCCGATGAGTTCTATCATAAATGTTTAGAAGCAAGCTATACGGCTAACAAAATCGGTACGTATATACAGCATGTATGTAACCGGAAGTGCATAGTTTTGGTTTTGTATCCGGTATAGAACCATTTACTTTTTACATTCATTTTATTTTAATTGGTTTTATTTTTCATCTAATATTATTTTTCTAGACTACTATAAATTGCCAAGACACTTTCACCATCGTATAGTCATATTTGGACGCAGTGGTTCCGGTTGTAAAACTCAAGCGCTATCAATGGCTAAGCGTTTCAATTTAGTATATAGTAATACCATTTTATCTCAATGCACATATTTGTGTATGTACATACATACATATTTATAAAATTATTTACTTTTCTTAGTTGATGCTGAAAACTTGATTTACACAACTTTTTTCCGCAACGACATGACCGCACAAATACTGCGTAAAGCATTTATGGCTGATGTGGCAAAGGATAAATCGGCAGCATTATCTAAAGTCATACAACAGCGTCTATTACAAATGGATGCACTACGTCAGGGTTGGGTGCTTATTAATTTTCCAAGAAATGTTGAGGAATTTACTGAAATGTTTGAAAAATTTAAAATTCCACCAAATAAGGTTATATATTTGCAATGTTCAGAAATAATGGCGATGAGACGTTTGGTTACTAAACCAGATTTGGGTTGCCCACAAAATAACTGCAAATATATGGAACATGAGGTGGGTACTCCAAAATTTTGTTGAATAGCAAATAATGCTTCGTTACGCTTTAAACAGATAAATGGCCTTCGATAATGCACTGTATTGCCGTTAAAATAATATACTTTCCTTTTAATTCTTTACACATATTGAATAGATGTCGTACTTTTCGCAAAACAAAGATGCGGTTAATGAGTATCTCGCACGTCGTCATGAGACAATCTACATAGACTCAACACCTTGCTTTGAAGCAGTACGTACAAACATATGGACACAAATGGAGCGCTTACCGTATGTGATGGGTTACAAACCATAAAAATTAATTGTTCAACGGCTACTTGTATTTTCGAAGTTTTCGCACTTCTTTCCTCCAGGATGCCGGCACGAATATATGTAAGTTACTTTCCGGAATGTATACATATGTATTAACTTTATTTACAAGTTCTCATTAAAGACATTCTAAATTGTACTTAATTTTCAAATTTCAAAATAAATATTTGCATTAATTGTTTTGTTGTTTGATACCTGTAGGAGACATCCGATGATGTCAGATCACTCTCCACATATTCCTTTTTCCATTTGTAGGTGACATCCGATGAAGCCAGATCCCTCTTCACATATTCTTCTTTCCATTTGTTCCCCTTATGTCGATTTACCAATTGTCTCAACTTAGTAGTCGGAATTAACAATAGTTCTACGACTATAAAAGCATTCCAAGCAGTCACCATATTAAATTTAAATCTTTTAGTTATTCTTTACTTTTTTATATTTAAACACGTAAAATATGTTTGAATAATATTTCTTCTTACTACTTTATAAATGCATACAAATTGGCTTAACTATGGGCGTTCACATCTCCCGTAGATGTTCCAGCTGCATTAAAATATTGTTGCCGACACAATTCCTCCATAACATCGTGATTGTAGGTTGAGTGCAGCATAAGACCTAGAACGCCAGCGCGCGAAGCCATAAGATGGCGTATGTGTCGTTCTTGTTCAAGTAGCTCATCCATTTTCAGCCATTGACGCACACGTTCCAAATCGATTTCAGCACGACGTATTTTTTCCCAAACATAGTGCTTAAAACAACTCTTTTTGGGTGCGCGACAAAATTCGCCTGTTGGTTTAAAGACATTCGCAACTAGTGGACAACCACATACGTCATTATCACTAATTTTCGGATCCTTACAATGTTCGGGACATAATACACGCAAACGTTTACAGTAAGTTTTACTTGCGGGATTGTAAAAGTCACAAAACATTGAATTCCCTTCGATACGAGTCTTAAAGATGCTGCCGAATGATGCCTGGGATTCGTATTTGTTAAAGCATTTCTCCATATGCTTTATAGCTGTGCGTGAATGTATTTCATGGCCGCATGTAATACAGTACATTGATTGTTCATCCTCGATGTCGTTATTGTCCTGTGTGCGATTTGGATCTAATGTACTGTGCTTAGCACGCTCAACAATCATATCTAATTCCATGTGGCGTTTGTCCAATTCAGCCAAAGCAAAGCGCACGACTGCTTGTTTTGAACGTATTTGATCAAGTTGTTTTTTGTTCTCCTCTTCTGCACGACAACTGGATAGATTCCATTCTTGAACGCGCTGTGGCAATACCTATAAATATATTACACACAATATCAATCACACGTATAGGAGAGTAGTTGATGCTTGGAAAAATAACCCTAATAAAGTAAACTTACTTGGAAAATACGATTGGTCGCTAAATTAATGCCACATTCATCGCTGCAGTACTTTGATTGCGGTCTTGCATTATTTCTACAGCGAGGCCCATAACATTGCCGCATACCTTCTAAATCGGGGTTTATGAATACCTCTGGACTTAGTGAGCGTTTCCGTTTGCGGGTACGTTCCTTCGGCTGTTTTTCTTTCCGTTTGTGCCGACTGGGTGCCTGTTGTTGAATTGTGGTAACACTATTTGGTTGTTGTAGTGTTTGTTGTGGCATTTGCTGCTGTTGCGCGATGGGTATTGGTGGGGTTTGACAAATACGCATATCACACTGCGGTTTATTTTCACTTACACGTATGCGACACGATTCACATACACCACAGTTGGGTGCACGACAACCTTCACAATTACCACAGTAAGTTGCTACTACTGTGCTATTGCCCACCGCTGATGTTACCACATTGTTCTCCCGCACATTTGCTTGCTCCCTTGGTTTTTTACGTTTGTCAACGTCATTGCTGCCATTGGCACCGGCTGGCGCCGCAGTCTTCTCCACCGGAACAATACGAAAAACTGTTTGCAAACTCGGGTCTTCCTCTTTGCAGCGTTGGCAATAATAGTGTCGTATGTGTTTTGCCTCCTTCTCGGTGATGTTAATGCAATCGCCATGGTACCACTCCTCACACCCATCACAACCACTGCAATATTTTCATTTTTTTATTAATTATATGTATTACAAGTACCGTATATTAATTAAAACTCACATCATGAAACGGGAGCAATCAGATGTTCTACATATGCAGTATGCCTGACCATCCTGCTTCATTATTGTCGCAATTTTCGACTTTCTTTCGGGTAAGTCGAACTCCCGAGCTATCTCTTCCTTCTGTAAAAAAAAAAAAATTGGGATCATGCTTAATAAATCATTATTTCAACAAAAATAACTTAATATTACTAACCGATTTCTTGTATTTTCGCTTATCAGACATTTCTACCGTGTGCAAAAAAACTCAGTTAATGTAGCAACAAAAACAAAACACTAGTAAAGGAGCTGCCATATGTAAAAAGAAGCAGATTTATTGGGTATTCAGACATGAACAAATAGAGTAGATCACGTAATGCGGAGATGTTGTATTTGTGAGTGATTTTTTGAAAGGACTTTGGTGCTAAGTAGAGTTATAGAGCACAGTATGACTTAGGCTTATTGAAAATATGCTATTTTTTTCAGTTCACGGAGAATGTTTAGAGAAGTATCCCACTACGGAAGGATGTCGGGTGTGAAGGGAGGCGGCGGGGCATTTCCTAACTGTCATTTTCGATAACCAATCATTTCAACTTTTGATTAATATGACTATTTTTGGTACATTTTGGCCAAAATAGATGGATATTTAATTTCATATATTGCCTATAATAATCTATTTTTCTTACTTTCATAATTTAGATTTTTAAACATACTTTGAACTGCATAAAAAATTATACTAAGAAATAACTGAATTGGTTAATGATTTCCAGGTAAATTCTTTAGAATTCGAAGATAAAATAAGAACATAAATGGATATAAAAATTAACTAGTTAACGCGCAAACGAAGAGAGTGTAAGCGCACTACAAGGTTTTGACAGTGTTGACCGTTACCAAAAATCAAGTCGAAAGCAACTCTACATAACGTATACATGTATATCGCAAAACCATCTATTTCACTATACATTAAAGTGTGCTTTGCGTCGCGTGTTAATATATTTGTGTGGAAAATATTTATTGTGCTAATAAATTATAATTTTATTTAAATTCAGCTAATAAAAGATTTTCTTTAAGAGAATATTTTAGAAGATATGAAATGTGAATAATGTAATTGAAATTGTTGAATGCATGCAACATTAGCGAGGCCACCAAATTTTGGTGTTTCGTCAGTTTTGCCGCCGATTTTTCCAGGTGAAAACTAAATCAATAGCCATAAATGATAGATGGTGAACAATTGAACATTAAGGACGAAAATTATAGTAAAGAATTAAACGCTTTTGAGAATGGTAAGTATCCAATATTTTTTTAAGATTTTTATATATAGATATATATATATAAATACTATATATATATGTCGGTATATATCTGTGTATGTATATAGATATATATGGCAACATAACTGTACAGTTGGCAATACTTTAGCACACGAAGCGCAAAAAAATTGCTTGTGTGCATCGTTATTTTAACACCACGATGATAGCTTGAAAACTATTTGGCGCGCTGTTAGGGGTATTTAATAGATAGGTCAGGTTTTTGTAAGAGCTATGAATTAAGTATCACTCAAAGAACAAATGCGGTATTACAGTGCGAAAAAAAATTTACAATATATTGATCTTTCCCAACAGTTTTATGTTATTATGTCTTGAAAAAATTTGATTAATCAATTACTTTCATTTCTTTTGCTTTATAGACATTACCAGCTTTGTCAGGAAATTCCCTAATATCTGCTCTTGATTTCAAAAACTACGATACAATGTCTTCTACTGACCCTGACCGTCACCAAACTAGTGACGCCCTGCATCTGCAGCAAATAATGCAGCAACAAATACCACAAGACATAGTATCACCACAGTTACCCGCTTTACAAGAACAATATAGAACAAAAGCGTATAATATGCCAATATCCACAGAGATACACCGAGAGAAGTTATCAAAAAAGCAAGTTGAAATCGAATTTTCAACCTCGACTGCATCTGCTACAATTTTCTCATCAAACGACTTGGCAATGGAGTGTATGATGCCAAGCATTTATCTTTCAAAAAACTTTTTAGCATGGAATGAGGAGAATTTACGTTCACACGGTTTTACACACATCATTATAATAGATAAACATATACAGGAATTGTATTATCCATCTCCGTTATTTAAAATATCGACTGTGAATACCACAGTAGATGCATTCGATACGTTTGAGTACTTCAGTCATTCACCAAGTTCATCACTCAAATTTGGTAAAGAATTTGAGGCAATTGATTTAAATTTTGGTGAAAAGTCTTATTTGACTACAGTTTTACCGAATTGCTATCGAGCAGTTAAATTTATAAATAAAGCACTACAAGCGTGTGGCACAATCTTAGTAATCGATTGTAATGGCAGTGATCAGAAATGTCTTACAATTATTGTGGCATATTTAATGTATAAACATAATATAAGTTTTAGGTGAGTTTATATTGTTAAATATATGAACATATAGCACTTGGATACATATTAATTCATATATATACATTCCTTCTTTTCTCTATACAGCAAGGCGTTTGAGCGACTTAAAGAGTACTACAAAAAAGCTGATTTAGATCGATTTTATATGACGCAATTATACGAGTATGAGCCAATACTTCAAGTGCAACGTGCGCATTCTCGTGGTCAAAGTTGCTCACGTAAAATGCATTCGGCTATATTAAAGCGCAAACAAGATGTCGAGGAAGATGTATCTTCAATAGATTTGACTGATAATTATCTGAATACAAATAGTACTGAGAAAAATAGAAATGAATTCTTCAATGCATTTAATCCGTTAACAAATTTTAATACTTCTACAACGACAACAAATGCGGAAATAGATATAAATACGATGAACACAAGTATAATAAATACACGGAACACAGTTAATCAGCACAATCAATTGTTTAAAATTTCTACACCACACACGCTGAAACAGTCTAATAACTATGACTTACATAAACAGCAAGCAACATTAGAAATTTGTAACAACGACTACTGCAATGCCTTCGATGATTATGCCATGGAGTAGTATAATTGGATAGCTGCAAGGAAACTGCAAGTACTCTTCCAACCAACTAACAAGTCAGTAATTTATTTATTTTTTATTTTTGTAAAAATTTAGTATGTATTTAGCAGTATAAGTTAGTATATACATACATATGCTCACGTAGGAGCAATAATTTTTTGAAATTGAACAAAAATAGCTTTGATTACTATGAAATAAATTAACTTTATCGGCTTCACGACTGCCATAGACCATATCAAATTTGTAAAAATAAGATATATCCAATATGGGAAATTTACGTACATACACGATCATATAAGACTACGTGGTACTATATCCATTAAAGAGTCAGCTGAACTAAACTCTTAACAGTAAAAACAAACGTATAAATTTCATTGTTTTACAAAATTGCATAAGAAAGGTCTTGACTAATTTTAAATTTTCAGGTCACGTCAATGTATTTATTTATGAAAGTTATAGTGTTAATTACATAAAATACAGAATGACACTTAAAAACTACTCGTGTAGGATTGCTTTTGATCTAACTTTCCATGGGTCCTGCGCGTGCCTAGGTAGCAGCTTGGACATGGCTATCTGCCAGATTCAGATGCGACCATCCTGGTCAGATTCTGTTAAATCTTCACAAGTAACATTCAAATTATTGCATTCAACATATTGCTGGAGTTTAGCGGCTTCAAATTTTAAAAATTATTCGCCCTGGCTGAGTATTTAATCTTAGTGGAGGTATGTCTGATATTAAGGGAACTCATGAAAGTTGGTCCCTTACCTTAAACTTCACAGAAAAGATATTTTCATGCACCTCAGGATTGAAATCGGAACTGATTTGTGTACATGGAATTTTTTCAGGAGCATCAGCAGAAAATTACTAAAGGTGTTGTCCAAGTCTTAAATGATGTATGATTCATGATGATAGGCTAAGATGATTTCGATGATGATTGTTGAGTATTTAGATATTCATAAAATTCTCTATTTGATAATCCCATATTTTCTGCGTTAGAAGCTCACGTTGTGTTTCCTGCTCTAGTGCATACGTTCGCTTTAGCGAGTTAATATTGTTGTTTCGATATTGAGTAAAAGAATATATTTTTCGCTACGCTGAAATGCGTGATGTTTATTCATATTCTTAAGACTAACTAGTTTACATTAATCTTAGTTATATTTATACTATTGATATGCGTCGGTTGTTATCTGTTTACTAATAGATAACAATTTTGGTTGTTATTGCTTATTCTGCATGTTCATGATAAAGCATGTCAAAACAAGTTTTATTGTTTTGATGCTGTTTACAATTTGGGTATAATGTTATGCTTTGTCACTATGTTATCATATGCTTGTTTATGTATTCTATAATATTCTCTTTGTCACTTTGTTATCATACAAGGTTAAAGGTTGTTTGTCGGTATAGACAATGCTTATGTATATATGTATATACATACGTATGTAACTTAGTACTAACGCCGATAACTAGCGTATAGTCCCGATTTATTTTCAATAAGACAATTAACACAACTGTCAATAGCGTCAATTAATTGTGGAATAACAGCCTCCTTTAGCATTTGAGCGACATTGTCCTTGTTAACTAATGCATTATGGGCAAAAAGGCCGAAATTTTTGCATAAAGTCCAATTTTAAAGTCAGAGAGTTCAAATTTGGCACAAAAATGTACGTATGTATGTACGACGGAATATTTTACAACGGGATTTTATGACGTGAACTGTGTACTGGGTTCACTGTTCTTCGACTTGACAAAATATTAAAGTTCTCCTACGCACTCTTTTTTACTTGTAAAGTAGCTAAGTCACTACCGAGCGCACGCGCGAATTTATACAGGTACAAAATTTCCACAGGCACATGCCACTTCCCGACACCAACATGTACTAATGCTGGTGGCTGGAAATAAGATTGATACATTAATAGATGTATAAATATGTGAATAATTAAGTTTTATTCTTAAATTTTATATTCAGTTGTGGAACTGTTTTATAAATAAAACGATGTTGTGGAACGAAGACGAGACGATTTTTTTTAAAAAGTTTTGTTCTTGACGTACTATGATGATTCAAATTAATTTCACTCATATTTTCTATTTCAAATATGTTGTTTTGAAAAAAATCTTAGTTTATAATTTCGAAAACTTTTTCTTCAATTTTCTATTTTGACACCAGCAGTTTCGCAATCGCATCATTACAATGCAACCCTGTATTCTATAAATTTGCCTTGCAACAATACTTTGCAAATTCTGAAATTTTTTAACGCTTTTCTTACAAATAAGTTGCTATCACGACACCGGGATTCTGGTTTTAACATGTGCATTTGCACAAGTTTAATTTACAATATTTTCACTCCGGGTTTGCTTTGGTGATATATAAAAAAAATATGAACGGCCAAAAGCCGTTGCCCGAATTTATATGACAATTCGATTAACGGATCAACAAATAGCAAACCTGGAATGGAACCCAGGGTTGCAAATTTATTCAGTTAAAAAAATCTTAAACTATTACAGAGTTGCCAGAATTACATTAACAATGGACTTATACTTATGGCAAAATATATCACGCTAAACTATCACAGTTGCTTTTCGGTGAAACGGCTAAAACATAAAACAGATCAAAAAAATAAGTAATATATTGTTAAAAAAAAAAAAAATAATTAGCGCAAAAAACTTACCATCCATCGCCTGCCAATGTTGTTAAGAATTTATTATAAAGTAAAACATCATAAACCTTAGCAATGCGCAGTTTGCTTATGTTTGCGCATCAATAACTTATGGGTAAAGGCCTTTTGGAACATGATACATCGTCAAAGTTTGCACAGTTGCATTTAGGAATGCGTGACAATGTGTGGTTGCTTTGCAACTGACGTTTCGTAACTCGCCCTATATTGATGTTTTATAGTAAATAAATGAGAATAATATATGGCAAAGATAATCTTGAGTGATACTTAGATGTACCGTGTCTTTCCCTCAATAAAAATTGGATAATTATCTATAAAAATGTTAAGACGTCCAATGATGAAGATGAGGATAGAATTCGGCGACAACAACCTGTATATATAGATGAGCGCTTGGCAACCTCACATGATTCGTTCGAAAATAGCTTTCGGATTTTATTTTGAGGCAGTAACTACCTTAAAAAGGGGGGGTTGGAAGGTCTAAAGAATGTTATGACTGTTACTAACCGATTTTAGTAGATCTACTGAGAGGCCATATTATCCTCTTAGACTAAGAATCTTCATCACTTCACAAGAAACTGGTCTATTAATGTTTGGATACTTTTTCATTACAATAAATGCCACTTCAGAATAACTATTTAAAAGACGTGGTAAAGTCAACACATCTTAAGTACCAGTCCTAGCATTCCTCTTGATATCATAGAAGTTAACAAGTTCTCTGATGTAATCTTCAGTTTTCGAGTTGACTTTTCCAGTAATAAATACAATTGATGATCCTCTTGACAACATTAATAAGATCAAGAAGCCTGTCTGCTTTGATCTTATTTCTACGTTAGGTTATTTTACTATTACCATTTTCCTCATATAAATAGGATCAAATCCTTGATAAGCCATTGCCAACAAGATCTTAAAATTCGTGATAATAGCAATCATTTTCATTAAGTGAGATGCAATGGATTATAAAGTGGCTGACATAGGCTTCTTCATGATTTCTCTGGCTCATGATAAACACATGAGCGAGATGCGATGGATTATAAAGTGGCTGACATAGGCTTCTTCATGATTTCTCTGGCTCATGATAAACACATGAGAGAGATGCGATGGATTATAAAGTGGCTGACATAGGCTTCTTCATGATTTCTCTGGCTCATGATAAACACATGAGCGAGATGCGATGGATTATAAAGTGGCTGACATAGGCTTCTTCATGATTTCTCTGGCTCATGATAAACACATGAGCGAGATGCGATGGATTATAAAGTGGCTGACATAGGCTTCTTCATGATTTCTCTGGCTCATGATAAACACATGAGAGAGATGCGATGGATTATAAAGTGGCTGACATAGGCTTCTTCATGATTTCTCTGGCTCATGATAAACACATGAGCGAGATGCGATGGATTATAAAGTGGCTGACATAGGCTTCTTCATGATTTCTCTGGCTCATGATAAACACATGAGCGAGATGCGATGGATTATAAAGTGGCTGACATAGGCTTCTTCATGAAACAAACTAAAAAAGTTATGCAATACAACGACTTACGGACGACTGACTCATTGATATTCCCCATTGCGGGACGTTGAAAATAACCAGTTACGAAGAGTCGCAAGGCGGTTAGAACCTACAAGTACGTAGTAGTGTTAAAACTAAATGAATACTTAAAAGTTATATTATTACCTGTTTTTCTGTAGATATTTCTGCTATTCTGTGCTAAACTCAACCGCACTCAAGTGGAAAGGATCTTCCACTTCCCGAAGCAAATTTCTATCCACTGATGAAGAGTACGATACCTTCTCATCTTGTGATAAAACGTATGCCAAATACGCAAATGACAATTATTATTTTCCTTTTAGTTTTTTTATACGTAATTTAGGTAATTTTGCGATCTACTTTTACTTTAACCTTAATGAAATAACAATACTTTGTCAATGACGCTAACAACTTCAAAATATTCGTCGCTTAGTTAGCGATTTGTCTAGTAGTCTATGACATCAGCTGTGTGTGTGTGTTCTTACAGGCCACGAACGTAGGATTTTTTTGTTTCGTCATGGCTGCATTATCCGCCATATTAAAAGGTGGCATTGCCATGCTTTAACAAACTAACTATAAAGCGCGTGTTAAAATTACAATAACTATTTTAATAAAAAAAATGAGTTTTTAGTCTTTATTAATAGTGAATTATAACCGATTTGACTGGACTACATGCATAGTGTTCAATTAAATGAAAAATACTTTATGCTTTTTTAACAAATATATATTTAGTTCGTTCTTTTCAGAGTTCAATTACACAAATTTGCTTATAATTGCCTTTTAGATAATTTCGTATAACAATTTCACTTGTTTTATTTTACTTTTATTTCTTTGTATTGTATATGTATGTATATGTATTTATATTTGGGTTTATAAACTATGTTTCTCACATTTCAATTATCAGTTAATATTTTAATAAAGAGGAATTTAACAATTCTTGTTTTGGGTTTATACTCTGCTGTTAAAAGACGTGGTAAAGTCAACACGTCTTCTTCAATACACGTCCTAGCATTCCTCTTGATATCATAGAAGTTAACAAGTTCTCTGATGTAATCTTCAGTTTTCGAGTTGACTTTTCCAGTATAAATACAATTGATGATCCTCTTGAAAACATTAATAAGATCAAGAAGCCTGTCTGCTTTGATCTCATTTCTACGTTAGGTTGTTTAACTATTATCATTTTCCTCATATAAATAGGATCAAATCCTTGATAAGCCACTGCCAACAAGATCTCAAATTCGTGATAATAGCAATCATTTTCATTAAATGAGATGCAATGGAATTCAAAGTGGTTGACACAAAATTCAAATTTTTGTGTTCTTATACCAACCACGAATGTATGCGTTTTTTTGTTTTATCATGGCTGCATTATCGGCCATATTTAAAAGATGGCATTGCCATGCTTAAACTAACTATAAAGCGGGAGTTAATATCGTTGTTTCGATATTGAGTAAAAGAATATATTTTACGCTACGCTGAAATGCGTCATATTCTTAAGACTAACTAGTTTACATTAATCTTAGTTATATTTATACTATTGATATGCGTCGGTTGTTATCTGTTTCCTAATAGATAACAATTTTGGTTGTTATTGCTTATTCTGCATGTTCATGATAAAGCATGTCAAAACAAGTTTTATTGTTTTGATGCTGTTTACAATTTGGGTATAATGTTATGCTTTGTCACTATGTTATCATATGCTTGTTTATGTATTCTATAATATTATCTTTGTCACTATGTTATCATACAAGGTTAAAGGTTGTTTGTCGGTATAGACAATCCTTATGTATATAGTTTTCGGTTTGTACGTGTTATCGTACACTTTGAGAGCTTCAGAAATCTTTTTCTAAAAGGAACCTCAACCGATATGGAGTTGCAGAAATAAAAAATTCAAAGCTTCTTTGCTAAGTACTTATTCTGAACTGACTCTGTTTTCTTTATTAGCTTCTTATTTATTCTTAAATTCTATGAAATAAGATACGCTTATGAATGTATGACTATGAGTATTTGTTTACATACATTCCATGGAATAAAACATGCTCTTATGTATTTATTTGTTTGCTTGCATTCCGGAGTGAGTGATACTTCTATTTTTGTTTATTTTTATTATCGCGAGGAATATATATACATATGTTAATTATATTCCTCAGCGATTCTGAAATATTTGACAGCTAAAGTTAATAGGATATGTCAATATATGACTATATACATACGTATGTAACTTAGTACTAACGCCGATAACTAGCGCGAGTTATTCTCGTTTTTACGATATGAGAAAAAGAAATATGTTTTCACTACGCCGAAGTGCGTGTTCTTTATTCATAATCTTTAGACTAACTAGTTTACATAAATCTTAGTGCTACTTATAAATACTATTGAGCTGTATCGATAGTTATCTGTTTACTATTCTTCTATTATTCTATTCTATTTTTATATTTGGGTTACTATTGATAGTGCATTCCTATTGATTGTCATATGTTCTTATCTCTGATATTTATATTTTACAATGTGTGTTGTATATTTCAAGTGTGTTAGCTGATAGATATGTTTACATATGCTTATTTTGGTTTTATGTATTTATGTCTAATAAGTGTTATGTCACTTATATAAGTTAATCTATTCTACATTAAATTAATTAAAAAAATATATGTGAAAAAGATATGTGAAGTCAAATGCCTTGGGAGAGAATATTCGGCGCGTGAGCACTTTCCAAAGGAAATAAATTTAAATAAAAAAAAAACCATAAAATTTGATAGTTGACTCTCAAGTGCAAACCATTTACACTATGTTTCTAGATACTCAAACGAACCGTAACAAGCTTTGAAAAATATTCAGTCAGTTCTAAATTTCAATTATATTTTTTATTGAAAATTTTTAAGCTGAAAACTGTTTTTTTATACATATAAAAATTTGAATAAAGGCAATAAATAAAATTTGATTAATAAAACAATTTCCAAACATGTCCACACTACGAATAACAAATTGGCTTACCAAATCTCTACTGAGATTACAGAATGTTAAAAACCTCAAACAAGTCTGCCTTCGGTATTACGCCGATGATTCTCGGGTGACGGTAAGTGCCATTCGTTGCGAATATCCGCAGCGCACGTAGCACTTGTTGATTAATAAAAGCGCTTTCTTCAAAAAATTTCAATTTTAGTTTGCACTTGAAATCGGGCACGAACTTATGCACTCATCCATATCTTTGCTATTTGGTGGGCGTCTTTACGTCGCCAAAGTGATCTAAGTATTTATATAATTCTTTAAGTTTATTTATGTATTTTCTTTTTTTATTCTCTTTTTTATTTCTTGGCAATTTTTACTACTTTAATTTCTTTACTTTAATTGCTAAATATGAATTTTGTTTCTTTAATTAAAATATTTTAAGTTTTATTTTCTTTCACTTTTACTTTTTTTTTCTATTATTATTTATCTATAATATCTTAGTCTATGCTTACATAAATCCTAATTTGTCCCACATGTGACTGTTGGGCTGCTCCGTTTTGTACTGCTTTCCTACTCCGGTCCAACGATGCCACAATTCCGTGGGGTGTGGTTTTTTCCTATTGGATTTTACCACTTGAGGGTCCTGCCGCGTCCTGGTACTTCTTGAGGGCTCTTCGTGAAAGCCGGGTTTAATAATTTCGCGACGAAATTCCCGTTTTGTTTCCACTACAATCGGACGCGACTGGCCCCACGTTGGGCGCCAGTTAATCTATTTATTAATAGATTCTTAAAAAAAAACAAGTTTTTGTTTTTATTACGAGCGGGTTGCTCACTTTATTGCTTAAAATTAAAATTAGAACTAACTTACATATTTGGTCTTACAGCTAATTTATGCTAGTAAGTCACGTTGCAAAGCAGGTGCAATTGCACATTGTTGTTGTTGTGGGCTGGCTGGCCAGACGTTCTCATGCGGCGACGGTGTGGAATCAGCATTTTGGCAATTGCGCGTGTGGTGTCGTTTGACTGTGAAAGTTATTTTGTTGCCTAAGCTAAGGTAGATCGTGGGAAAGGTATTTCGGCGTATACCGTGTTAACTTGTATAACCTTTCCCCTCACTGTTAAAATCGTGTCTCCGCGATCTTCTTTCACTGTGTGTTTATTATATTTTGTTGCAAGCTTATTATGTTGATCTGTCTTGCTATATATAATATCACCTGTTTTATATATGTGGGACCTTTTATTCACGATTATGTGAGTTATGAATAAAAGAATGTTTTAATTGTAAATATAGAGTTTATTGATTAAATAGTTGAGTAATTAAAATTAACAGGCTTTTTCGTCTAATATGGTTCGCGGCTACAAATGAACTAACTCCTGTTCATCTCTATGGCTACTTATTCAACAGTTGGACTTTGCAGACGTAGTTTTGTAGTATGGTAAGGGTTTCCAACTATACTTCTGGTTTACCGAATCCCACATATGTTATATTTTTTCTGCTTTTGTTATGATATTTTAGTAGTTTATCCTGTTTTTGCTCCAAGATATCCTTGATATTGGTATGTTTTTCTCTATTGAAAAATACGTCTTCCGGTTTGTGTCCCGTGGAAGAGTGAATTGTCCTGTTTAGACCAATGGCCTAAATATAAGGGACCACCCTAATGTGCATGTAACCCTACATGCATATACACGCACATATGCATAAGTAACAGACGTTCTCTTATACAAAAAAAGAAACGGTCCTTTTTCTGCTTCTTAAAAAACTTTCTTTATTTTTACTTTCACTTCTATAACGTTTTTGAAGCGAGATACACCAGCCATTGCGTCACTTAAGGTAATTGCCAATTATATATATATATATATATGTATTGCAGTTTCTCAGTAACCACTTGTACAAATCTTATTAATATTAATTTAATAAAGCCACTGGACTGAAATTAATTCCAAACACTTTCTTTTCTTTTAATTGTTTTACGTGTGAGCGTCATATGTCGCCCGCACGTAAATAGTCCCATTGTATTCACGAACAGCGTTGAAAATTTCTTCATTTCGTCTAGCAAAACGTAAAGGGGACGTTGATCAGCATATATATAATCTAGTCGATTGATTATCGAATAGAAATTCATCTTTGTGTTGTGGTTGGTGAGAACATCAGCGGCTGATCCAGTAATTTTGATCCTGACAATTCCCAATGCACTATAATATTTTGGATGTTGGTAGAAATCATTAATAGCTTCCATGAATGTCCAGACTTGTGACCTCCATGATCTGTATTGTGATTTATCGCCTTCAAATTTCGGTAATAATTTAAATAATTCTAAATCGATTTCCTTCGCGTCATTGATATTCAATTGGATGTCCTCATGTTGTTCGAAAAGTGCTGACTGTTGGGAACCTCTTTATTCCATAGATGTCAGTCTCTGTGTAAACTCTTCCTGTTGCCTTTGCATTGTTGTCATCAAGTTGGTAATCTGTGCATGAAGCTCGGCCATACGTTGCTCCATTTCAATTTGTTTGCTTCTGTTACCGTCGAAATTTATTTGCTTCTTAAAAGAGCGTAGACTTTTGATTTTGTCCAGCTTTTCTTTTTTGATTTGGGTATTTTCAAAAGTATTATCCGCTGTTTCAGGAGTTATACCTTGATCGTTATTAATGGAAGCCTTACTTTCCGTGGAATTTTTAGAATTTTGTTAATCCTTTTTCCGTCACCTCAGGATTAAATGGCTTCTTAAACCGGCTAGAGCCCCTAGTTATAATTCACTATTAATAAAGACAAGAGATACAAGTGCTCAAGAAAATAAAAATTAATTTTTTTTATTAAAATAGTGATTGTAATTATAACTCGCGCCTGGCAGCATCACATGATTCGTTCGAAAATGGCTTTCGGATTGCTAGAATTGACAGATTGCATTTTAAGGCAGTAACTACCTTAAACAGGGGGATGACAAGCAGTATATCAAAGAATCTTCATCACTTCACAAGAAACTGGTCTATTAATGTTTGGATACTTTTTCATTGAAATATATGCTACTTCAGGATAACTATTTAAAAGACGTGGTAAAGTCAACACATCTTAAGTACCAGTCCTAGCATTCCTCTTGATATCATAGAAGTTAACAAGTTCTCTGATGTAATCTTCAGTTTTCGAGTTGACTTTTCCAGTAATAAATACAATTGATGATCCTCTTGACAACATTAATAAGATCAAGAAGCCTATCTGCTTTGATCTCATTTCTACGTTAGGTTGTTTAACTATTATCATTTTCCTTATATAAATCGGATCAAATCCTTGATAAGCCACTGCCAACAAGATCTCAAATTCGTGATAATAGCAATAATTTTCATTAAGTGAGATGCGATGGATTACAAAGTGGTTGACATAGGCTTTTTCATGATTTTTCTGGCTCATGATAAACACATGAGCGAGATGCAATGGAATACAAAGTGGTTGACACAAAATTCAAATTTTATCTTATACTTTCGTGTGTTCTTATACCAACCACGAATGTAGGCTTTCTTTTTTGTTTTATCATGGCTGCATTATCGGCCATATTTAAAAGATGGCATTGCCATGTTTAAACTAACTATAAAGCGCGGCAACTTCGCTATACATATGTATTTAGGAAGGGACGCTGCCATACTTAAATTAATTGTAATCCGCGCCAACACCTACTGAAACGCAATCGAAGTAAAACACGCAGAGTGTTGTCTAGCGAAAAACTTACAAGCAAAAGAAATGTAAATATCGAAAAGTAAATTTGAATTTGACATATTGCGAATTATTATAAAAAAAAAAAAAAATACGCAACTATCAGCTGACTCTAAAAGCACCCATTATATGATTGTGCGTTACTAAAGTATATGTTCCTAATATATTAAAGAGATTTTCCAAAATGTACTTGTATGTCTATGAAAAATAGTTTAAATTACATACACGGTGTGTCCCAAAAATAACCGAACTTTTTTGGATATAAAATAAAATACACATTATATTATCTTTGAAAGTTATTATTTATTCAAAATAGGTTCCATTTGACTCAACACAACGTTTGGAACGATCAACGCGCTGGCATGCATAGATTTTTTTATGTCATTTATAGAAATGTTCTTCAGTACCACGGTTACGGCTGCTCGAATGGCTGGGATATCATCATAAAATGCTCCGTTCATCTTGGTTTTCAGTTTTGCAAATAAAAAATAATCACATGGTGATAGATCAGGCGAATACGGAGGATGGTCGATGAGAGAAATCCCTTTTTTTTTCATTAAAAATTCGTTCACTTTTTTGGTCTTGTGAGGTGGTGCATTATCGTGCAATAAAAACAGCTGTTTTCCTGCTGGATATTCTGGTCTAACACGACCGATCCTTTCCACAAACGATGTAAAACGCCTAAATAGTATTTTCCATTAACAGTTTGACCTTCTGGAAGAAATTCCTTGTGGACAATACCCTTTGAATCATAAAAAGTAATCAACATTGTCTTGATTCGAGACTTCTGAAAACGCAATTTTTTTTGGTTCTGGCTCGCCTTTGGACTTCCATTCAGCAGATTGACGCTTAGTTTCAGGGTCATATTTAAAGCACCATGTCTCATCACCAGTTACGATCGAATCAAGGAAGTCTGGATCGTTTTCAGCAGTTTCAATAATGTCTTTGCAATGCTCCACGCGAGCGATTTTTTGGTCGCACAGACCTTTCTTTTCCCCAAATCTTCAGTTAAAATTTTCCAAATATTGTTTTTACTCGTATTCAATTCTTCAGCCAACATTCTCGTAGTAAAATTTGCATCGATACCAATGATTTCACCGACTTTTTCCACCAGTTCAGCACGAATACTAGTTTCTGGACATCCTGCTCTAGGGTCATCATTTAAATCCTCACGACCATTTTTAAATCGTGTAAACCACGTATAAACTTGCGTACGACTCATACAATCATCACAATAAACTTTTTTCCATTAATTCGTATGTCTCAGCAAATTTTTTTTTCAAGTTTGACACAAAATTTTATATTTGCTCTTTGTTCCATTTTATTTTTTTGAACCATTAGCACACTTTTGGTTTTATTGAAATGGCTGTCACTTTTACATTTGTCATCCGACTTACATGAAGTTAGGTGCGTTTGAAAGAGGATGAATGTATCTTTTTAATGTTGCAAATTTTCAATAGATGGCGCTGTATGTTGCATGATTTAAATATAAAATTCGGTTATTTTTGGGACACACCGTGTACATACGTCTATTCATAAGTGCTGATTAGTACAATTAAATAATAAAAATGCAAATGAATTATTTTTAAATAAAATTGAAGCTAAGAAATTTGTTAAGTATTTTTTATAAATTTATAAAGACAAAAAAGGCTATTTTTAAGAAATATTTTGTACCATTGTATATATGTAAGTACATAATAATTAAAAAAAAAAAGTAAACTTTGTAATGCTAAATGTTTACTCTTAAGAATTTCTAAATAAATATATATTTGTAATATTTTTCCTCAAAGGCATTTGTTTGATTACATATATGGGAATGAAACATGAAACAGAAAATATACCTTTAAACGAGTTTAATTAAAGCTTCAGATCTGTGCTGAAAACCGGAAGAAAAAAATTCAAAAATGTATGTATAGGGTTAACCATGGCGTGGTTTCAAAAATACATTGGTAATAAAAAGTCAGGATTTATGATAATGGATCGCTTAACAATCGCACAACGCGTTAAAATTGTTAAGAACCTACTTATAAAGGTTTTCCAAAAAGAGGTATTATTTTGATGTTCAAAGAAAAATTAAATTTTTTGAAGTAAAGATCAGATGTTTATTTCAATGTCGTTTTTAAGGTAAGTGAAAGACCTCAAGATATGATTTTCCTTTGTTCGCTAGTTACAGATATTTTAGCATCAGTATGCCTATTCCGTCAGGGCCGATGGTTTTGGAGGCTTTCGCCTTACCGATAGCCTCTTGAACATTATACTTGGAGAAATCAAGCGCTGTGTTGTGTGCTGGTGTTTGGTAGTTTTCGCAGACGGCGAGTCACTTATTGCTTCATCTTGTCTACCGAAGGGCGAAACAGCACACGAATTTATTCGGTTACGACGAATCCCTGTCACCGAATGTAATTTCTAAACAACGATATGACTTTGACGCAGAACCTGGTTGCACCGGAGCAGAGTCTGCAGGAACTTGGGTGTTCGCCCCACTTGTTTCAATTATGTTGGTCGACTTTTTGCCGAATCTTCTTATTGAGATCCCTGATAGGTTGATTTTCAAGATCGATTTGATGTAATGAGTTGCGCCTGGTATCAAAATCGCCGCTTCTGCGGGGAAATTAGGGCGAACGGCAGCAGACGGTGACGGCGACTCGGAGTGTGTAGCGCATTGACGACGTTTTCAGCTAGCTCTGTTAAAGTTAACATATGCCCGACAGGTCGGTTCTACGTACTGGATTTTAACCGACCGTCCTTTCGGCGATCTAAGCTCGCTTAGTTCATTAGGTAATTCTTGTAAAGCTTTGTCACATGTACCGATAAATTAATCGATGCTATATACTGTACATCGATT
Organism: Ceratitis rosa; assembly: GCA_037013455.1. Classification (NCBI taxonomy): domain Eukaryota; kingdom Metazoa; phylum Arthropoda; class Insecta; order Diptera; family Tephritidae; genus Ceratitis; species Ceratitis rosa. The sequence continues at coordinate 10,302,727 of JAWMAG010000065.1, forward strand.
ACGCCTAAGTGAGAGAGTTGCCAGTCAATTATTTCTCACATATAGCAAAAGAAAATTAAATAAAATATTAAAATTTATTAAAAAGTCGAGTTAAAATTTCTCAAAAATAATGGAAAATCTCCTTGCGTGAGTACCTATTATTTATTCTCTTGCCACCCATTTGCAACATTGCGCTCTTCAATTGCATACCAACAAAAAAAAAAAACAAGATTTTATTATTGATTACAACATTTATTGTAATTAACAATCATATACATATACATATACATACATATATGTATGTATATATTTATTTTCTTGGTACACAATTATTTATGAACTTTCTTCTGCATTTAATTTAACTGAAAGTTCCTTCAAATTCTGGACATTCTAGTTTATACACATATGTATGTACATATTTATTGTATTTTAGCTGGTATTTGCACACAAATGATATCTTCACTGTTTTGATCCTGTAATTCCCATTTGACAAGTACATTTACCTGTAAGGAAGGAAATGTCAGAAAGGATTTATGTAAGTATTAATTGAAATGAAAAAAAGGTTAAAATGATTATATTTTGCTGCTAACCTTTGGATAAGCCTTAAGCACCGGTAAGATGGCCTTATATTCATAGGTTTCACCCTTTTCCAACGGACATTTCAGGCCACTATCAACGCAAGCATCGGGATTCTGTAAATGGAAAGGCATCTCTACGCCCAACACTTTGCCATGCACCACCGTTGTGATTTTCGATGCCACTTCGTCTACAAATAAATATATAAACAAAAAAAAAATAGAAATAAAATAATTGAATAATAAAAATTAAATTTATTTAATTAAATTAAAAAATTGAAATCCGCTTACTCTATCAGAAAGCAATTAAAAATTAATAAGAAAAACCAAATTTATGATAAAGGGTTTACTAATAAGGTAAGGTATCTAGCTATTCCGCTAGATGTCACTATTGAATGAAGCTGTAATTTTTTGACATTTGACAATTAAAAACTATGCCAGTAATAAAAATTAAACGATATACGCTTCAACAACACACTGAAATTATTGAAATTCACTTTAAAAATGGTGAGTACCAGGCAGAGACGGTTCGTAAAACTAAAAAAAATTTTTCGGTCGTCGTGAAGCGCCTTGCTGGATCGCAATATACAATAGAAATTGGTGCAAGAAATTATGCTGCTGGGACAAGTTCTTGATGTGAAGAATAAAACACGTGCACGTACCTCGCTCAAGAACAACTGAGAATATAGCCGCTGTAGGCCAAAGTGTTAAAGAAAACACTGGTTTGTACATTCCTCATCGTTCGTTGGAATTTACATAAAGTCTTGGGTCTTAACGCTTCAGTTAACACAAGAACTCAAGCCAGCCAACCGTCAACAACGTCATGTCTTTGCTGATTGAGTCCTTGAAATGCATGAAAATGATTCGGAATTTCAACAAAAAATAATCTTGACTGATTAGGCTAATTTCCACCGCTATAGGTACGTATTTTTTATGTCCGGAATGGGATGGTATTGATCTGGACAACGTTTACTTTCAACAAAACGGCACTACGTGCCACACAAGCAATACGAAGCCAATGATTTTTTAAAGGAAAAGTTTCCGAACTGTGTTACCTCTCGAAGAGGTGATCGCAATTTACCACCGAGATCTTGTGAGACTTTGGAGTCACGTGAAAGGTAAAGTCTACGCCAACGGGGCACAGGGCAACATCGATTGTAGACCTCAAAGAGTAATTAGTGAAGCTATTGAGGGCATACCTACATCAGCCACTTTGCGATTTGGTAATTAAAAAATTTCATAAAAAGGACCTAGAGTACTCGATGATTTTTAGCACCAATACCAAATTTCACGCTCTCAGAAGCTTTTTCGACAAACTTATAATCCAAAATCTCAAATCTGAAAAATCAGTAGCAGCTGTAGTTCCGATAAAAGTTCGTTTAAATGTGCCAGTGCATCTATGTGCCAAGTTTGGTTGAAATATCGCAAATACTTTGGGACTGTGTACAAAAGGACGGACAGACGGACATGACTAAATCAACTCCACACATCATTCTGATCCGAAGGGTATACATTTTGAAGGGTCTATCGCTTCTCCTTCATGTACAGGAAAGGTATAAAAAGAGAATCATGTACACGTACATATGTATATTTAATGTCAAGCGGGTGTAATAGACGAAATTTCTATGAAAAATGCATACTTACAAAGTTTTCAAAACCAGAGAGGTTATCTAGCGACTGATGCCCAGAGTATATTGAATTTATCGAAGGAAAACTTCTCCGGAATGCTGTATGGTAAGTGAAAATTAAACAGCCGGAGTTGGCGAACCCGACAGATTGCCCGCCTGAAGAGCAATAAAGTTATGGGAAGCGTTGGTTTCATTGTCACCACAACTAAAAACTGATAAGGTACAAGCATCAGCTTATTTTTAGAACATGCTCGAACGTAAGGATATCCGACGTTTGGAACCTAAGTACCTATGCAAAAGGGGTAAGGAACCCCCTAATCTGCGACAAATTTTAACGAACGAACTTTGTGAAAGATTAGAGCCCACCATCGATGAACTAATTTGACCTTTTCAGTATGGTTGTAGGACTGGCAAAACTACAATTGACCAGATATTCACTATGCACCAAGTCTACGAAAAGTCCCGTAAAAAGAGAATCTTCGCGGATTTCAAGGAGCTGCATCTACGCTACTATGCCTGATTTTGGTTTCCACGCAAAACTTATACGACTGTGTAAACTGATCCTGAGCAACACCAAAAGGTCCATCAGGATCGAAAAGGACCTTAACCTTGAAATACTACGCAGAATCACTATTGTCAACAAGAGGACTGAATAGGCATTTGGAAAGTAAGATCCTTTCTCGACGAACAAAAGCCAAGCACTATAAGTAGTTTATTATTCCCTTCCTATTATGTGCTGCGGCAGCCTGGACGATAACAAAATCTTATACAACGTTGGAAGGATCAGGTGAAGAAGGACTGGGTTTCACTTACTACCTCACTGCCCCCAATTGCCATTAACCGATTTTGTGAAGGAATGACTAGTGTTAGTTCAGCTTTAAGGGCGTTCGCGGTGCGTACTTCAAAGAAAGAAAAAATTCGCGACCGTTCTTAAAGCGATAGCAGAAGTTTTACGCCGGGTTGCTTATGAGATTGACTTGACGTCTCCAATAAATACTTGAAACAATTTGATATCTCCCACAAAAGCTATGGCTAAGGCCATCGCAACGCTAAAAGTTGACCAAACTTTCATAGTTTTGCGCGCATAGAAAGCTGAGAGTCAGCTGATTATATTTTCTATTTAATTTCATAATGCTTCTGTGAATCATATACAACTTTCAGCAGGAAAACTCTAAAGTAAGTACATTTCAGTTTTAAGTTCAGAGTTTTTTTTAACTTTGAAAAGAAAAATAAATGAAGGCAAAATTTTCAAAGTGTCAAAGCGTTGACGTTTGTCAAAGTTAGAAATGTCACGCAAAGCAAAAAAAAAGTTTTTTTCAAGCAACATTACGATTCATATTTCTTTAATATCACTGGCACTTATTTTCTGTTTAAAAAAGAAAACCGTAAATATTTTCAGAAAATTAATAACTTACTCAATGCAAAATTAATTGTTATCGAAGCAGTTGTATTGCGTTTGAGTATACACTCATTTTTGGTTGTATCACAGTCCGATATTACTATTTTGGTAAAACTACCAGTTTTTGAACCTGAAATGGGAAAATAAAAAATGTTAGATTTAAAAATTATAAATAATGAAAGTCAAAAATTAATAATCATAAATTTAAATTTTTGTGGAAGCATTTAAACCAAGGCTGCACGTAACGATACATTTTTACGCCATCGAGTTTGAGCCTGTACTCCACTCCTTCGACAAGATGGGGAAAAGGGTGGCCAGGAATTTTACTGGTTGTAGTCTCGTAACTCTCACGACAGCCGGTTCTACGTACCGGATTTTTTCCGACCAAAGGCTGACACCCTTTCGGCGACCTAGTCTCGTTTAGGCCAGCAGGGCAAGTAAGTAAATTTTGACTGAATCGCATTTATCGCGTTCGGTGAGGCAAAATTAGTAGCAAGACGAGCAAAAAAATGGCGATCCCACAGTCTGCACCAATTAATATCGCACATACGATCCTACGGAGCGTTTTGTGCGAAAGACTAAAGCCCATCGTCAACAAATTGATTGTACCTTATCAGTGTGGCCTTAGACTTGGTAAATCAATTAACCAAATATTTACCATGCGCCAAATCTTGGAAAAGACCCATAAAAAGAGGATCGACACCACCTAAAGGAGCTGCCTGTACGCCGTTATGTCTGAACTCGCTATCCCCGCAAAACTTATATGTCTATGTAAACTGAAAACAGCTCCGTTAGGATCGGGAAGGACCTCTCCGAGCCGTTCGTTACCAAACGAGGTTTCAGACAAGCGATTCTTTATCGTGTGAGTTCTTTATTTTATTGCTGAAGACACTAATACGAGCTGCAGAGCTGAATAGAGAAGATACAATCTTCTATAAGAGTGTACAACTGCTGGCGTACGACGATGATATTGGCTTTATTGGTCTCAACAATCGCACCGTGTGTTCTGCTTTCTCCAGACTGGATAAGGAAGCGAGGGAGTGAACGAAGGCAAGATGAAATGTTTCCTGTCATCAAACAAACAGGCATCGCACTCGCGACTCAGCTCCCATGTCACTGTGGATTGTCATAACATCGAGATTGTAGATAATTTCGACTATCTGGGAACCAGATCCAACGCAGAATCACTTTTGCCAACAGGTGCTACTTTGGACTGAGTAGGCCATTGAAAAGTAAAGTCCTCTCCCGACGTACGAAAACCAAACTCTACAAGTTCAGCCTCATCGTTCCCGTTCTGCTATATGGCGCAGAAGTGTGAACGATATCAACATCTGATGAGTTGGCTATAGGAGTCTTCGAGAGAAAAGTTTTGCAAACGTTTTATGGTACTTGCGCATCGGACCGCAGACGATGGAACGATGAGCTGTACGAGCTATACAATGAAATTGACATAGTTCAGCGAATGAAGAGACAGCGGCTACGCTGGCTAGGTCATGTCGTCCGAATGGCTGTAGGTAGTTGGTATATCCTATTAGCACCAAACTAAAGAAGAAATGAATGACGGAATGTTGTTGACTCGGCTATAATCTCATAAGTGGTGTCTACGTAAGTCAGCAGGGAATGTCAAGACCCTCCGAGTGTATTTCTAATATAAAATAAAAAGCTAACCATAAAAATCCATCGGCCGTTCGGAGGTGGCTTAGAATATACTGTAAGGTCCTTGCTTTTCTTGGAAAATGATTAAGACGCATACCACAAATTGAAGGAGCAAACCCTGCAACCGAATCCTGTTCTTTGACAACTCAGTAAATTTCCCTCTTTAGGAGAGTAAATCATCTTACTCTGTCAATTTCGTTATTGACTTATTCTTACTGACATTTTTCATCGAACAGAGGCTCACCTATGTACATATACCTACATACTCAGCATTATAGCGATCAAGTTCCACCCTCAGCCGCCTGTACTGCTTAAATATCATGAATAAGTGAGCAGTTGTAATTTCAGTTTATGTTTGCTTTTCTTTTTTGCGTTTCTAGTACAATTGTATAACCTAATTTAATTTAATTAAATCAATTTAAAAGTATGAATGAATTTTGCCGCTTGTAAAGCAAACGAGAATGTAAAAAGAAAGATGAGGGAAAAAAGTATTTTTTTTTTTTTGCTAAAATTTACATAAAAAGCGGTCAGTCAATGGCGTTTGTCGGGAATTACATGCGAAAGCTTGACAAATAATTTCATTAACATTGCGATCTCTGACCCGAGGGGGAAAACCGAAAAAAAAAATAGAACAAGTGGTTGCACATTCCTGGGTATTGGTCGAAAAACTCAAAGGTGATGGTATTTTGTAGACAACCCAGTGACGGATTGGAGAGTTTACATGTACACCAAGCATACGTACATATGTTTGTAAGTATGTATATATACAATACAATTGACTCTTTGTAACCGCTGAAGCGATTTTCGGCCGAGTTCCTCCTCCAATTTGTGGTTTTGCGTCTTGATGTTTTTCTAACAAATGGAGGGACCGACCTACCCAGTTTACACTAAGCCGCCTCCGTACGGCTGATGGTTTTTTTTTTAATTAGGAGCCTATTTCATTTTAGAAATACACTCGGAGGGGTTAACATTACCTGCCGAGGGGCCACCGCAATCAGAAAATTTAACTTAATTTTTTTTTGGATGTTGGTCGTACCAGGATTTGAGCCCGGACCTTCTGAATTGCAGTACCGCGGCCGCTGTGCTGAGATTATGGTGCATATAATCGTTCAACTACTCAAGCAATTGGTAAAATTTTAACGAAATTTGAAGAGACTAGATGGATTACAGATATTATAAGGCTTGTGCGTCATCGTTTTGCTACTATACGTGGAAATGCAGCCCGAATGTGTCTATTACTCGACTTTCTCAACTGTTGGGACGTTTTTACTTTTACGGCATATTTTGGTGTATTTTATAATCGATATAAAATCCAGCTCACACAACAACTGAAGTCAGTTGAACATCCACAAAGCCGTACATAGAACGCCGATTGGATGCCTGAACGACAAGCAGCTATTTTTCAGACAAAAATTTATTCAGGCATTTTTCTTCCTCGGAGGATAGTCAAATAAGCAAAATTATTGCATATGGGTCTTCAAGAATTCCCAAATAAATGAAGGAAGTTCAATACACCCAAAAAAAAAATTTACTGTCTGTTGCGCTCTTTGGTCCGGATGTGTGATTGGACTTGACTACTTTGAGCACAACAACGGCACAATGGGAGCATTGTCAATTTGGGGCGTTATAGTAGTGTGATAACCGACTTTTTTTTGGCCTAAAAATGAAGAACGCGACTAGGAAAATATGTGGTTTCAACAAGATGTCGCCATATACCACCCAGCACGAGTGAATATGGCTTTGTTTGCGAGAGAAACTTCCCGGCCGCATAATCTCTCGACTTGGCGATGTCAATTGGCCAACGAGATCGTACGCTTTGACACCGTTCGACTTTTTTTTGTAGGGCTGCGCGTAAGACTGCATCTATGTGGATAAACCTTTAACTCTTGAGCACTTGAAAACAAACATTTACCAAGTTATAGCTAATCTACCACCCAGTATGTACCAGAAAATGTCAAAAATTATTTCAAACGGATCAAAGTTTGGAAAAATTCTCGAGACGGTCGTTTAATTAATATTTATAATGCCAAAGTTTAAACTTTATAATAAAAAATCTCTCGTTTAAAGTATGTATGTGCATATTTAACAGATGAATTGTCATAGAAGATAATGCATTTGCAATGAATATTATGTCTTTTATAGATGTACATTTATGGTATGCAATTAAAAATGTCATAAAAATATTTTATGCTAAATTTACGTACATTAATGCATATCTCTATGTAAGTATGTGTTAAGCATGCACGTCATACATGCATTTATAAGAAAAAATTTATAAGAATTCCTTTCCGCGTTCAATGGAGATTAATGAGCTCATTGTCACACCTCATAGGGTTGCCAGAGGTCGCTGTTTTAGACTATTAGATTAAATTTTTAGCAGGTTATAATATTGTACAAATTTATAATCAGTCTCATTTATGAACTCGCTTCATCTCCAAATAGTTGGAGTTAATCGGTATATCGCTATCGATATCGATACATTTAACTAACGTATTATACGGCTTTTCCACGGCATCGTGAATTACATTGCTCGTCCTCTCAATTACAAATGCGAATTACACCATTTACACGGCACGCAATTTGAGAGTTTTCTATTTCACTTATTTGTGTCATTTGAAAATGCCGGAAAAAAAAAGGATTTTAGTAGAAGCTAATAAAATATTGAATTGAATAGATAATGAAAATGCCAGCATGTGAAATCCAACAAAAAAATTCATTAAATCAACACATTCAATCAAAATTATACTATCTTGCTCTGCTCTATAATTTCAACAAGTTTAACGTCCGCCTTGACATTATAGTTTCTTTAATAACTTCTAATTTTTTTCTTCTTTAATATGCAAATGGTATTTGGTTTTAAATAAATGATTGTATTTTAGTGTTTTCTTTTATGATTTTCACCTATTTTCTTTTGATTTGACAGCTGATTCTGATAAATTTTCGATAAGAATTAGAAAAGGCAACGATTTGGTTGTAATTCGCATGGTAATTGAGAATGAATTACCCACTTTTAGTGTAATTCGCTCTCAAAAATTAAGTAATTCGGCATGTATTTGGAATACGAACTACGATTGAGAGAGCGAAATGCCGTATAAAATCAGGTGCTTTTCAGCCCAACCTCAAAATAATCAAAACGGACCGCGCTCCACCGTCGCATCCTAATTTCAAACTTTGCTGGCTCTACTATGAAACTTTTATTGAGTATCGAAAGTTGCTTTCGAATGGTGTATCATGAGGGAACAGAATCAGTGGAGCTGAGCTGTTAGCTATCACCAAGTTTACGAATACTAGAGCGTTACATTTGCTTGTCTACAAAACAGCACAGATTTCTGCGCTGCGATTGTGTTTGGTGCATCCCCTCCAACTTTATGACACTGATTCCCGAAAGGAAGGAATAAGCATAAAAGTAAGTATGATACACTGGCCGAGAGCATTGTTATATGCAGAGATGGCTCAAAACTTGATGGTATAAAGGGATGGAGGAGTTATTGTCTGACGAGGAGGAGGATACGATTTTTCCTTTGTTATGTAATTGCCCTGAATTTGATGGAAAAATAGTACATGGTACTATTCTTCGTCGAAAGCGCGTTAACTTTTACTTAAAGCAACAGGAAAAAGAGTTAAGTTGAGTTGATGCCGCTGTTGGTCATTGACCTTAGGCCCATAGGCCCCTTCTCAAATGTGCAAACCAATAGGTGTGTCTTACAAAAGCTACGAAATTATAAACTTTTACTGAAGCTAGTTCAGTGAAACAGTCAAAAAAGTGTTTCCCGAAGAACTTGTGTCGGGCAGCTATCCGGGCTGGATCGTGATAGAGCTAGTGTTCAATAGACTCCACCTCTTCTTCGCCCCTACAGCTGGGGCAAAACTCATTAGAGAGATAGTACATTCTTTTTCCGCGAAGCCCTATTAAACAGTGGCATGTTTTCCTAATAGAGAACCGGTCTAAGAGTATAAGATAACTTTATTTGTTCGCATACAGTTTTGGCCATAGCTGTCTGGACACATTGCACGAAATCTCATTCCGTCATCTAATGCTAGTTTTTCTGGTAAAGACTAGTTTTAGCATATACTTGGGGGAAAGAGGTACACCTTAATCGTGAGCATTTTTTTTTTTTGGTTAGAAGAATTTCTTTTCACGCCAGGTTCACCTACCATACAATTGCCTGGTATGACCCATTATACATACATTATACCCACACCTTTGTGCAATTACACTGTAGAGATATGATGACAGCTTGACTGTCGGAATATATAGCGGCTGATTATCCTGCTGCAGAGGGTCTGAGCAGCCACACGGCGACTTCCACGTTAGTAAAGAGTTCAGCTTCGAGGACGCTGCAATGATCCCTCTACTCGGTATCATGAATACCAATTTCTAAACTAGACAAGCTAGAGGAGTCTTAAGAGTGAAAGCGCACAAACCATTAAGGGGGGAAGTTGGTATAAAATTTTGAAAAAATCCACTTTTTTTTTGTCTTAAAAGGTGCTTCAGGATAAAAATGTTCGACGGCAGTGCCTCACAGGTATGCCGCGAGCGCCATTTACAACTTTAAACGCGTTTTTCTCGAAATCGCTTTTTTTAAGGTGGCCGAAGACATAACTCGAACAAATCTTCACCGACTCATACGAAATTTTCACAGTACATTCGAAATATCGTTCTCCAGAGACGTACGTAGAATTTTTTTTTATATTACATTTTTTGGGCCCATTAGAAAAATGGCGTCTTCGGAGAAATGCTGGACAGCGGCCATTTTGAAATTAATTCACACGAAAAATTTTGTATTTGTAACATGAAACCTATGTATATTATTAAACCTATTTCACAGATTTTCGATTGCTTCCTTTGTTGAGTCAAAAAAAATTCGTAAAATATGCCCATTTTTATGCGCTCTTGACCAGCTTCCCCCTTTAATAAAAAAAAAACAATTAAATTCAGCTATTATTCGACCGATTCCATGTGGATTTGATATAAACCATGAAATACTTCTGAACTTTTGTGTGACAGAACTTAAGTTAGGTTAGGTTGAATTGAGCGAACCTTTAATCTGAAATATGTATTGATACTAAATATACTAGATTAATTAATTAAAAACAAAAATGTGGAGAGTTATAGTGAACACAAACAAAAAATATATACATACATATGTATATATGCATATACATACATATATATTAATTTAAAAAATTATTTATTTGATATTTTTTATACAATGCATGGACCAGACATGCATTAAACATAATTTATATTTATTTAATGAATTCTCTAGGTACATATGTATGTATGTGTTCATATACCGCACGTTTTATGCCAAAAAATTTCAATTATTAAATACTATTAATTTAATTTTTTTTTCTTGCATTTTGCACATTTTGTTTATAAATAACACAATTAACTACACAAATGCTTGTATGAATTTACCGCAATCAGTAAATTGTAGGCCATAAACTACGCTCGAGGAAATAATGATGGCGAAAAGCAAATATATGAGATTCTGCTTCATTTTGTTTTTATAATTTATTTTATAAATAGTAGAAATAAATTAAAACTTTTTTTAATTTCTACGAATTTCACTTTTATTTATTTTTATTATATATGGTATGTAGGTATATAATTTTTTAATTGGGTTATCATCAAAATATGAACCGTTCGCTGGCACCGCTAAGTAACTACTGATATTTATTGTAAGAAAAATGCAAAATATTAGCGCCGGAAAGTAAGAACAAGCCCCTAACGGTCAGCAATGAGCAACCGAATGAATGATAAACCTCAGACTGTATATAATAGCGGATATATGTACAAACATATGTATGTATGTACACGTATGTATGTACATGCTTGCAGTTGGTTTCTGATGCGATAACGACACTATAATGGCATTGTTTGTTTAAATAAATACGATATGCACGTTTATATGTTTTCACAAATGTACATGTGTATTATATATAAAAATCTGTTTTTTTTTACATAGGTATATACATACATACGTATGTACATATATGCTGATATAATGTATAGTTTGTGCAGTGTAAATAAATATATTATTTAAAGAACAGCTACCTAATTTGTTTCCAGCTGAACTAGTGCGAAATTGGGCTCCTTTTGATAAGAAGATAGGTAGTCTTAACATTTCACAGTTAGCACAAAAGTAAGCTCTCGTGGTACATATTAGAAAGTGAGCCTACCTTTCATTCTGCTACCGATATCATAACTACTAGGAGAGGAGCCCCAAGCATGCTGCCTCTTCAGGCCCTAATAGAAGTGGGATGGAATCAAGATGTTATCTCCGTTCCTTGGCACCTGCCGAGGCTTTTTATAGATCTTAAATTCATCATTTTCTATAGATTCTAATAAGCTTCTCGGCCAGAATTTTGGTTTCATAAAGCCTCTTCTCAGTTCAGTTCTCTTGACCAGTCTTTCCTTTATGGTTCCTTCATATATTTTTCAACTAGACTTTGCAGAGTAGAGTAAAGAGCTATAATTCATAAATCGCCATAACGCCGATTTCTGTGTATCTACTTCTGGGTACACTCATCAGCTTCAATGAATATATGTATGTATGCTGGTACATTTATTTGCGTGTATGTATTTACCAGGCGGCGACTCAATTAGATCAGTTAAGTGAATTTTAAATATACGAGTGTGTAGGCGTATGTTCTATTTCTCATGGGCTCTTAAGCCATTAGTATATTTTTTTAATCTAATAAAGCATAAAAAATACGTACAAGTATATTATGCAAAATATTCGGGTAACTATGCCGCGTCATTCGTAAGTAGTTGTTTTTCTTTGCTTGTTGTTTATTAAATAAATTTAATAGTTTAGAAATATGGATTTTTTTCATCCACAGCTGTTTTAAGTTGCCTGTTAGAATTGTACAGATGTGTAATAAATTCTTTATCGTGACCAACAACAACGTTTGTACATAAATAAACACTTTAGAAACAGATTTGTTGATAGAAGCATCGTCACCGTTATCGTTACGAAATCCGCTTATTTCAAGAGACCTTCTTACTGCTCGACCGGGGGTCTTTTCTCAATTCTTCAATTCATATCATTAATTTATTTTATTTATTATTTATTAGTCATTCATAAATACAATAAACGCACATAATACACACGGATTCAACTTGATATTCACAAAGATGGTTATAATTGTAAAAAGTAATAAGATACTATGGAATTACACACTTTTGATAATTATATATGTACATACAAGAACTGTTTTTTAAATGTAATGCAAATTTCAATTTATAGTTTGATTGTACTTTTGCAGTTCTTTCAATTAAGTGCTATAGTAGCATATTTTGAATCATTGGTTCTAGACAGCCGAGGTAATTAAAAAAATAACGTAGTTTTCAAATGTAAAATGCTTCGGTTCTTACAATACAAATAATGTTTTATAACAAAACACAAAATAAAAAAATCACATAGTTTCCATTTCTCATTACAATAATTATAGGTACGAAATTTGATCACAATGAATGTATTTAACTGTTGACATACATACATATAGGTATATCTTTTTAATTTTTCATACAATTTTTATTTTCTTATCAAAATGTGTTAGCTTTAGAACATTTTGTTTTGAATACCACTTTGTTAAAGCAATCGAAAAACTTATATGCATGTGTTTTTCCAATAATAAATAAATAAATGATGCATCAAATACCCAGTGTACGTATGTATATACATATATAGGTATGTATTTACAAAACTTATTTGCTTTGTCTGCTCTTCCATTCTACGTAATCGGTTCCACAAACATATGCATCAATTACATATGTTTTTTGCAAATGTGTGTACATTAATGTAAACGCATTTATTCATACATGTATGTATGCACATATGTAAAGAGCCATACCCTTAATCTGTACAAGAATACTTATTATGACATTGTTATCGCAACAGTCCAGATTTTTCAATCTTCACTTGAATATATACATTTGTATTATTAGTATGTACATTGTTCAATGTCCAAAAAAACGTGTGTGAGAAGCCACATTATTCATTTAGTTATGTATTTTATTTGAATGATACATTTTAAATCTTTCATGTGCATATGAACGTACATACATATACCATATATGTACAAGTTCATGCATACATATGTATGTTGATGAGTGCAATGAAATTTAAGAGAGTATGTAATAACATACGTTTGTAACTTTAAAACCATACGTTTGTATGTATGTAAATTGTGACGATAGTAATTTAAATTAGATAAAACGAAATTAACCAAGAGAAATATGAAAAGCAAATAAAAATTTGTTAAGTAACTGTCACCGTTCTAATTTCCGTTGCTCACATAGTGCACTGCTTAGCCGACCATCGTTTTATTTCTTCAACTAAAGAAGGGTTGCTTCCGGCTTAAGTGTTTATATTTATAATTATATTTTAAATACGGTTGGATTATTCGTAAATAAAATAAATCTCAAGTCGTATTTTCCAGTAAATATTTTCAATCTTTATTGGATTAGCAATAATCATCAAAATCTTTTAAGTCGGTACCGGAAATAAAACATATGTAGCTTGTAATGGTTTAAATGAAGTTTACTAAAACTTAATTATGCAGCTACAAGATAATTTGGAGTATGCACATTTAGTTGCTTCGAAAATCACTGAGATGCTTCAAGAATTTGTTTCAACATTTGGCAAGAATAATAATACAAAAAAATTCCGTCGTTATCGAGAGTACTTTATCTTCAGCAACTAGCTTATCAACAAGTAAATGTCAACGCTTGTTCGTTTTGACACGTAGAGTTCGGATTTCTGATTCGTGTGACACGATTAACAATTGGTAGCACTGTAGAAATAGAAACACCGAATTATCCATTTATTCGTGTCAAACTTTTTGCAGCGATCAAACCAATAAGGTGCTTTGAATATATTTTACGAAAATTCTACTTAAAAAACTAGAAATTTAAAGAAATTTGTTTTACTAAAAACGTGTTAAGTATATAAAGAATAGCAAAAAGAAGAATTTAGTTAATTGTGTGTTTGAATTTCATGTAAAAAACGTAAAAATATTGCTAGCATTTGCCACGTCAAGTTTGTGCCGTATAAATGCAAGTGAAAGGAGAAAGCACATAAATGTGGACAACAAATATGTATTTATTAGATTGTCAAAAAGCTCAGAATTATGTGAAAAGATCTCCATACTATTATTTTGTAACTAAAATCTTAAAAATTACAATCAATGATACATACATATATACTCTTTCTTGCTTTCACTTGCATTATTTGCTCGGTTTCGAACTATTTTTGTTTTTTCTTTAGCATTTTGTTGTATTTCACTATTTATTTTTTTATTTCTTTTACAGCAATTAATTTCCAACCTGCCTAACAAATCAAAAATTCACTAAGAGTCATGGATAAAGTTGTTAAATTCTGCGAACCCGGTCGTGCCTTCGCCAAGGACTCGATCCGTTTAGTCAAACGTTGCACGAAACCCGATCGCAAAGAGTTCCAGAAGATTGCCATTGCCACAGCTATTGGTTTCTGCATTATGGGATTCATTGGTTTCTTTGTAAAACTTATACACATCCCCATCAACAACATCATTGTGGGTTCATAAAATGTCCAAATAGCTGCATCAGCTGTATTACATCTATACATACATACATTCATAATTACCTAACGATAGATAATTTACAATTTTCTCAATTTTTGTTTGTATAAACATTGTATTGAGTTTATTATTTTTTCATTTAGAAATAAGAGTGGATAAATATTTGAACGTCTAGAGATTATTATAAATGTTTCATTATTACAATATCACTCTGAAATCATTACAAAATCTGTAATAGCAATAATGTACATATATATGTGTGTACATTGTTCGCTCAACAAGTCCAGAGTAAAGTTATAGAATATCTTTGTTCAACAATTTTAATAAAAAAAAAAAAACAATGAAAAAGTTAAATGTGTTTTTACTTAAAGAGGATTTATTTTCACACAGTTCTGGTGGTTAATTCTTTTGTTTTCGACATTTCATCTTTTGAGGCCAGGAAAGGATAACATGTATTTTATTTATGTTCAGGTTCATTTTATAATAATTATTTAATATGAATTAAATTATCTTCCACTTGTTTTTCAAGTATTGTAGTACATACACTGAAAAAATTTGTGTAGTTATACACAAAATCAATCAAAAAACCATGTTTTGTGGGAGAAAATATTTAGAGCACACCCGTTGAGTTCAGAAAGTATTGTGCATTAGTCAGTTTCAAAATATATTTGTTTTTGGTTTTTATATTCTACGAACCGAAAATATAAATCAAATCTAAAATATAATTTAAATGAAATGTACGTGAAATTTGTTTGTTGCTAAAAAAAGTTCGTTTTAAAACGATACAAAAATACATCACTGAACACACCTTTACTGAAGCATCTCGACAAAAAGCTGCGATTTGTGGAAATGTTACAATGAGAAACGATTGTCAAAATCGCAGAAAATTTTACACGCTTCACGAAGAAAAATTTTTTAGCTGAGTGAAAAAGCATTTTTAGAGCATTTTTGAATAGAAGATTTTATGAAAAAAGGTCCACAAGTCTTAAGAAAACATTAAAGCTTAACATAATATAATTTAACACTCACAATTTGTGATAAAAGCTTGTGTAATTAAAGTGAAATTATACGTCTAATTCAAGGCCGAAATTGTGAGACATCACAAACGTAAACCGCAACCACTTTGTATGTACATATATATTTTATTGTACATAGCATAGTGTGCGTGTTCGTGTAAAATGGATGAAGAATTGATATTACAACAGCCGGCAGATCGCCGCTTGGGTACTGCAAGTACATTGCCACCTGGACCTCCCGGTGCAGAAAGTGATGGAGCAGAATTTGGTATGCATGAATGAAACATAAAGTAAAAACTTATTTAACCCAATTTTTGCAGATAATCCTATTGCAGATACCAAAAAATCAAAATTGGAAAATGAAACAAGTAGGAATTCAACGAGTCGTTCGAGTCGTCGTCGTTCGCCGAGCGGAAGCCCACCGCGCTCAAGACGTAAGTCGCCTTCGCGCGGTAGACGTTCACCTTCTCCTATAGATGGTGGTAGAAGCCGACGTCGTCGTTCACCTTCACCACCACCAAGACGAAATCGTTTCCGTAACTACTCGCCGGATCGGCGACGTTTTGATGGCGGTGGACGTAATATGCGGCGCTCGCCAGATAGACGACATGGCGGGGGTGGTGGTGGTGGGCGTGGCTTCCGTGGCTATCGTGGACGCAGTAGTAGCCGTTCGCGTAGTCGTAGCATATCGCCACGCCGCAGTGGTGGTAACCGTTGGTCACCAAAAAAGAAACCAAGTTCACCACTACCAATCAATGCACCACCACCACCACAAGTATCACAGCCTCCAGCACAATATGGTGGTATGCCGCAACAACTATATCCAAATGAAACGTATGCACAACCTGCTTACAATCAATACGCTGTACCGCCCCCACAACCCACTGGCGGCTTTCCGCCACCAGCTGCAGCAGATGCTTACGGCATGCAAGCGCCGGCACCGCCAGTTTTTAATACCGCTTATCCGCCGCCACCAGTTTGGGGCACCAATGGTGAGTTCTTGCACTAAGTTGCATACATATATATTTTTTATTATTAAAAACGTTCAATTTATACATTTATGTAAGCATAAGAAACTAATTTTTTATAATATTCTTTGTTAAATAGATGCATATGCGCAACAAGCTTGGATGCCACCACCAGATCCAAATCAGCTACAGCAAATCACACAACAGCCACCACCAGCAGCAGCACCAACAACATCTATACCGCCACCACAGATTGTGCCACAGCAGCCTGTAAATGAAGCACCGCAAACAGTTGCTATTGAAAAAAATTCTCAACATGATGGTATGTATTCTTGGGTTATTTCAATTTTGCATACTAAATTTTATACCATTTCGTGTTGTGTATTTTCTCAAAATCTCGTAACAAAAAAAAAATTTCAATTCGATGTTAATAAATATCAATCATATGACAAACACGGCTAGAGGCATTAAGTGTTGCACATAAGAATCACCTGAGGTTCATTATATGTTACATTAAAACTCATATACTAGCCGTGCTGATATGAACATTATAGGGATATGTGTTAAAATTAAACTAGGGGAAATCAAATTCTCAACCGCACCTGCCGCACGTTGTCCAACAATATCATTTTGGCGTGAGGATGGAGTCAACATGCGAGAGTAACTACCATTTCATTTGTGCGTGACATTGTGACTACTACTTAACCGAGCAATGATTTGCATTGTCCCAAGCGTAAATACCCAGAAAATGCGAAGAAAAGGCATTTTTGTGAAATATAAAATTGAATAGTTATTTTTCTTGAAACAAAATGTACTAATGCAATTTTAATTTTACTTTCATATGTTTGTAGCAGCTGTCGCACAAGAAGCAGAAAATCAACGTGACGAATTGAAACGTCAACGTAGCAGTTATCTAAAAAAGACATCATTACTGCGTAAAGAGTTGAAAATGTTAAAGGAGCAGCGTAAGGATCTACATGGTGGTGGTGGAGCGCCACCGTCGCCGACAACAAAAGGCTTCATGGATGAAAATGAGAAACTACAGGTATGTGGAAAAATAAGAAAAAAGTGAACTTTTATTTTAATTATTTATTATTATATATTTTTTTTTAATATTTTTGGTGAGTAAGTGCTGTGTAACAAATGAAGCGTAACGAATTTGAACTTAAGTAGTGCAGAGTGTTCAGAATTTGTAGTGTTAGCTAAACTTAACATGCAAAATTGTATTAAAATTTCTTAGGACGGTTAGAATATCAGTGTTTTTTATGCAAATGGCTGTTTTAAATAGCTTCACCGTTTTTTAAATTTAAACTTCAAACTAGTTCAAATAAATTCTTTGTAAGTTGAACATTTTGAAAAGTTTCGAATTTCCAACAAGTTCGATAACTGAATGCATCAAAGTGAAATATAAATGGCACACGTTTTTTTGTGGTGCTGTAATGTGATATTTGCTATATAAAAATTTTAAATATTTGCTATATAAAAATTTTAAATATTTGCTATGTAAAAGTTTTAAATATTTGCTATATAAAAATTTGAAATCTCGAACTTCATTCAAACCAACTTTGGTGATGAACATCCGAAAGCAAATGTCTGATGTTAACAATTGAAATAATAATTGTTGCTTTTGTGTATTGTATGCGCATTTCCTAAACTCATTAACTTCATGCACCAGTTCTTGTCATTATGGATATACTTAAGCTTCCTCTTCAGTTGAACGCTTCCTTGCTTCTGATGTGATGCGTTACATAAAGTTTGTGTCAATATACTAAAGAAAAAGGACAAAAAATTACTTGTTTGAGAAATAGAATTTCTTTAAACATTTCTATTATTATAATTTTTTTTTTGTGAGGACTTTCAAACTAATACCAATAAAGTTCTTATTCGTATCGCGCATTTGTGTATACATAGCATTTTGTAAGTGAATGCATTCAATTAAATTTTATACAGTTAGAGTTTAAGCAAAGTATTTAAGTCGATTATGTGAGTAAATGACAAATTTTTCACAGCTTATGTACCTGTTGATTTCTATATACATACATATGCATACCAGTGCACTACTACTACTATGAGTATGTAAACGTAGTTGTGCAGCAAATTGCTTACCTACCATTTAGATGTGTGCAAAACTGTCTGTCGTATTTCTCGTTCTCTAACGTTCAACATTGGTTAAAAAGCGCGCAAATTTGCAGGAAAAGCGAGGAAAAATGGAATTAATAAGTTAGTGTACTGTTTATATGTAACTGCTGTGCACACACAATTCATTATATACTTATTTGTATGTATAGGTTGTGTTTATCATATTTGATTATAATTTTTAAAATTGTAGTTTTATTGCTAAAATTGTATAAACGCAAAAAAAAAAAATGTAATTAGGAATCTATATATTATTATATGGTATTGTCGTATGAGATTTATTATATTTGTAAAACAAAAATTGTACAAATGAGCCTTAAACACGACTGGTGAAGACATCTTGAAATGGATTTGGCGATGCACAACCAATCGATGAACTTTGGCCCAATTTGGAGAGCAGTCCTCTAACTCAACTCAACTCAACTCTATACCATAATAAGCAATTGCGAAATGAATGAACAAAAAATTAAGGAGCAATGAATTATATATGAAAATACTGAAAAAATGAATTTGTATTTGCTAATTTGCGTATTTTTTCTTTCCTCCCCTCACTGCGTTTAGAGTCAAATACAAAAGAAACTCAATACCATTGAAAATGTCATTGATATGCTAACTGGCATAATTGGCGAGGAGAATTTGGAAAAAGATGACGAACGCTACGATAGTGATAAGAGCGAAAAGGAACCGGATTTAAATAAGAAATCTACTAAAGAACAAATACAACAGCAGCAATTATCCCAACAGCAACTCACTACTGGTGGAGGTGGAGGTGGTGGTGGTGGTGTAGTCACCGAGCGGGGCCGCAAGAAAAAACGTAAGACTTCCAGCTCTTCATCAGGCAGCTCATCGGGTAGTTCCAGCAGCAGCTCGAGCTCATCATCGAGTTCGTCGTCAACCGAAAATGAAGATGACGACGACGATAGTTCCCCGGAACGTTTGAAAAACAAAGCAATTGAATCGATGAAAGCCAAGGCGAAGGAAGGATTAAAACGCGAGGCACTCAAAATAAAAGAAGAAAAATTGTAAGTAGAAATATAAAATATGTCGAGGATTTTATGAAAAGGGGAATTAACTTAATTTTTTTTTTATTAAAAATAGCTGTATACTAGAACTAAATCAAAATAATGTTAAAAAAATTAAACTACGATAACTTAGAACAAACTAAGTAAAATATCAAAAGTTGAAAATTTTGAGGTTTAGAAAACGCCAAAAAATCATTATAACGTTGATGAAGAGAAGTGACAAAAAAAAAACCAATCCGATGACCCAAGAAAATTTTAAAAATTTTCTTCAACATTTTATTATTAAATTTGCCCTCTTAATTATTACAGATTTGATGAAAAGAAACGTTTCAATTACGTTTTCTATGATCCCGAAATGCATTGGTGTCAGACATGTGATGTATTCCCAAAAACTGCGAAAGATTATTTAAATCATTTACACTCCAAAGAGCATATGGATCGTGAAAGTATCGAAACGCCATGGCATATAGATATGATAACCGATGTGAGTTGGCTGATTATAAATATTTTTATTTTTTTTTTTTTTTTAATTTTTATTTTTTCTTTAAATTCGTTATACATTTTCTTAATTAAATTTTTTTTTTTTTTTTTTTTTTGAAGAATTTGTTTTCATTTTGAAATTTTTATTTTGCTTTTAAATAAAATATATATTTTTTTAATTTAATTTTTCATATTTTATTTTTTTATTTGATTCTTTATTTTATTTTTTATTTTAATCTCTTTATTAATTTTTATTTTATTTTTTATTTTAATCTCTTTATTAATTTTTATTTTATTTTATATTATTATTATTTTTTCTTGTACTTTCTTTTATCGAAATATAATAATCTTTCTTTATTTTTTTATTTTTTATTAATGTCTACTTATTTTTTATTTTAAATATTTTTATTTCTTTAATTTAAATTTTTTAATTCTATTCGTTTTTAATATTTTTTTTTATTTTTTTTTATTTTTTTTTATTTTTTATTATTATTATTTTATTATAAATTTTTATTTATTTTTATTTTTTTTATTATGTTATTAATTTATTTTTATTTTTTTATTATGTTATTTTTATTTTTTTATTATGTTATTATTTTATTTTTATTATGTTATTATTTTATTTTTATTATGTTATTATTTTATTTTTATTTTTTTTTATTATTTTTTTTTTTAATTTTTATTTTTTTTATTATTTTTTTTTTTTTTTTTAATTTTTTAAATTCTATTATTGTTATAAGCTCTATCCAAATACAAATTTCACCTCTTTTTCTCTCCTTCAGCAATTTCCAACTTATGAGAATGTACCAACCAAACGTACACCCATCCGTGGTCTCACATTCTTTGTACCGGCCTCGGCTTGGTTTTGTAAATTATGTAATAATTGGATGGGCGACTTGCATTGTGCCTCAACACATTTGAAATCGCAGTTACATGCTAGCAAATATAATGTAAGTTAGTAAATTACTTAAACAAATTTTAATTTTTTTTTTATTTTTTTTTCACTTAAAATTTTAAATTTTTTTTTTTAATTAGTTAATTTAATTTTTTTAAATTTCAATTTTTTTAATTAATTAATTAATTTTTTTTTTTTTTCAAATATTCATTTTATGTTACCATTTCTACAGGCTTTTTTGGAGAAAAATCCTCACTATGAAGTCAATTGGTTGGCCGATCGCCAGCGCATACTAAATGAACGTAAAAATTTGCCTCTACCACCGCAAATCACATCCGTCTCAACAACAGCTGCTGAGAGTGCGCCAAGTAAAAAGTCAAAAAAGGAAGAGAAAGTCAAGAAGCGTAAGAAGAAAGGGTGAGTAATATTCGCATGAAAGTGTAGAAACTCTTAGGTGGAACTGTACCGCTATCCCATTCAGTTTGAGCCTCTTCTTTATAGCGATTTATTCAGCAATCAGGCTCATTAGCTGAATTAGCGGGTGAAACAAAAAAAAAAAGATGACAAAGACAGTGGACTTATTTTTTATTCGTTTGTTTCAGCTCGGACAAGAAGGATAAGAAGAAGAAGCACAAGCGCTCAAAGAAACGCAAGAAGAATGCAAATACTACATCCACCTCCAGCGATTCCTCTTCATCTGATAGTGAAAAGATCAACAAAACTAAGGCAAAGACATCACCGATTGTCATACAAGCTTTAGATAATCCCAATCCGGCTGTATCGATACGTGTGGCCATGCGCAGGCAAGATTTGACCAAAGCTGATGAGGATACACCACCGCCAGCGCCAAGCATGCGTATCGATGCCATGCCACATCCTGTGCCAGCACCCAATCTGGCTCTAATCGCTAATGCCGGCACCGCAATAGCGCACACTGCTGCGCCCGTGCCAAGTGGCGGTCGTCTCAGTAAATGGACTGAGGCGCAGGATAGTAGCGCAAAAGCCGCCGCTTCGGCGCAACACACAAGTGTCGTTGAGGCAGATAACAAAAATGATGATGCAATCTTGCAACAATGGAACACCGTACAGCCGGTTATAAGCGAAAGCGAAAAGAAATTGCTAGAACAATTGAAGGGTAAATTGAAGAGTAAACCGCGTGATGAATCGACAACACCGGCCGGTGCAACAATACGCAACAATGATGCTGTGTCCGAACGGCGTACCCGTGAACGCGATCGCGATCGTGATCGTGACCGTGGCAGAGATCGTAGCGATCGCAATGATCGTAGACGGCGTTCGCGCAGTCCGATCTTTGGTGGCGGCGGCGGCGGCGGCGGCGGACGTGGTGGTGGCGGTCGTGGCGGCCGCATGCGCCGCACACGTAGTCGGTCACGTAGTCGCAGTCGCGGACGCTTTGGTTCACCGTACGGACGCAGAAGGCGCACACGTTCGCGCTCGCGTGGACGCAGGTAATTTGTATTTAATTATTTTTATTTTTTAACTATATTTAATATATTCCTTTTGGTATATTTAGAAGTCGCTCCTTTGAACGTCGCCGTCGCTATAGCCGCTCACGTACTCGTTCGCGCACACGCTCGGGCAGTCGTGGACGCATTGAGAAACCTATCGTGCGACATGCAGAATTCAGACCACGTGTGCCCGAAAAGGATAAGGAACGTGAAAAGCGCTCCACCACTGAGACAAAAGACAAAAAGAATGTAGACAAAAAAACCAAATCAAGCAGCAGCAGCAGTTCAGCCGCCAACACTAACAACACCGGCACCACCACCGGCTCAGGTAAGAAGCTGCCATTCATCGGTAAAATGCCTGTGTTCAAGAAGCAAACTGTTGGTCAAGCGGATGGTAATGAGAATAATGCTGACAATGTGGCGGCATATCCAAGCGGTAATGGTCAACAAGCCCATCCAGCAGCTTACGTGCCTCAACGTCCACCAGCACCCACGGCTGCACAAATTCAAATGGCTATGATGGAGGATGTTTACGGTAACGCGCCACCATTCCATCCCGACGCCGGCATGATGATGGACTATGAAGAGCTTATGCCCGATCCAATACAATTTGTAAATCTAATGAATCAAGCGCCACCGCCGCCACCACCACCAGCTGCAGGTGATGACGCGAAACCGGATGATGGCATTGATGGCGATGCCGATACGGAGGACATACTGCCACCGGGTATTGATGTGGCCGAGAGTGAAGAGTGTGTACCGCGACCTATAACCGATGGCCCTCTGGGTCATAAGGGACCTTTGCCGAAAGATCTCGAAGAGGCGCTGAATATAATATTCCCCGGTGAAAAGAAATCAGACGATGAGGATGCTGCCGATGAAGCGAACAAGGCAAAGTCAACAGGTAAGTTAATGAAGTTCATGTTCTGTACTACGACGTCATCATATGGCGCTGGGAATCGATAAAATCGTTTTCAGTAGCAAATCAGTTGAAGTTTCCCAGTCTACAACTGTTCTAATAATGCGAACTCTGCCTTCCGCACTCATAAAAGCCTCCGAAACACATCTCTATTATTTTTTATCAGACCTCTAAGGTAAGCTTCAAGCGTGCTACAAGGAGACGTCGTTTTATAGGACATACCAAAATATTATGAGGTGAATTATACCACCTTCTATGCCGCAAAGGGGCATACGAAGAGTTAGTTAGTGTCATGCGGGGACTCACGGCATGCAGGGCATAAGTGGGGTATGTTGGGATCAAGTCTCGGTAGGTAGGAATTAAGTCGACTACATTACGCGAGCCTTAACTCTATCGGTAAGAGCCGTTGCTATTTTTACAGATTGCTAAAAACTCGACGAGAATGTTGGCAATGGGATGCACTCTCTTCCGGCATGGACTTCAGACTAGATCCTAGGCACCATGCGTCAATGCGTCGTGCATTTGAGGAAATGATAGGCATCTTAGAGTAGTACCACAATGGGCTCATACGTGTAGACCCAAGTGTGCTAGTCACATGATACCAGTCACATCAGTTAAGCTTATATTTCAAGCGAAGTTGTCCCTAGGAACTGAGCTAAATGCATCCAGCCGCTACCGTTTGATCGTCCAAAAACGAAATTTTGGTTTGTAGCTCTCTTATTTCTCCCCGCCAATGAAGTTTTTGATCAGACCTAAAATATTTTGAACTGAAATTTAGTTACCCTTCATTTAAAGAAAGCTATAAAGTTCTTCACGGTGTAAAAGAAAACAGCTCTTTATCGCTTTCAATGAAAATTATGCCTACAACAACAAAACTAACATATTTACTTCAACCACTTGCAGGTGAAACACAAATAATCGTCGATGAGCCCATAATGCAACCCGAGGATCTGGCCAAGGAAGGTATACATATGGTAACGATAGAGGAAACTTCGCTAGCCGGTATGGATGAGGCCTCACAAATGAGCATGAATGAACCGTTAGTGTTTAATAAACCCACAAATGCTGCTACATTGCCGCCGGAAGCAGTAAAGGTAGTAAAAGTGGCAACAATGCTTCTACCCGACACTTCGTCACAAGATGCTGCTGATATTGATTTGCACGATATACAACCGCCGCCCACACCGGCACAACAAAACCAACAACAACAACAACAACAACAACAACAACAGCAGCAGCAGCAGCAATTAGCTGAGGTAATGCCACCAATAGAAGCGTCAAGTGTGGATAATGTAACGGAGGCGGTTAATGGGGTTGACAAGGAGGCAGCTGCTGCGGAGTCGGTTGAAGCAGTTGAGAATAACGGCACAGCCTCGCCCTGTATGGTCCCCTCACCCGATGATATACCAATGCCCGAGCAAGAGCCCGCAGCAGCGAAAGCCACAGCCACAGCAGATGATGTTACGAACATCGTTTACGATTTGGATGATATCCCTCAGCCGCCGCCGTCGCCTACTGAGAGCGAGAAGAATCGCCGACAAGAGGAGTTGAACGATTTGGCTATGTTGGGCATTGACGCTGATGATATGGCTGCGCAGTGTATCTAAATACACACATATACACTCATATAAGTATACGCAAACTAATGGCAATTTTACTACAAATCTTCTTATTTCAAATGAAAACATTTTTAAAGTAATTAAAATTTCTGCAAACGACAGGTAAAGAATTTTAGAATTTTTCTTTCTCCAAACCCATTTTAGTTTGTAGTATTGACGACGTTGTAGGCGCAGTAGGAGGATGTATGGAATTTTTGGATTATATTTTTAAGTAATCATTTGAAAGTAACCGCTGAAAATAAATAAAATAAGCAAATTATTTCAAAATATTAAGACATGAAATTGTTGTTTTTGTTTTTTAATTCTTCTCAAGCGTTGAGCACCGCTTACAGAGGACTTAAGGGTAGGAGATCAAAGCCGTTTCGTCTTTTCGCAGCACGGCGTAGATTGTGAATATCGATTGAAGCCAGATTACTATTCTCTTGGCAGGTCTTAAACCACACGAATAAAGTCCAATCAGTCCGTTAACGGTACGATTTAGTCTTTCACACCATACTATCGATAAAACCTTAAATGCGGTATTGGAAGAGGCTTATTTCATCTAATTGGCGCAGATTGTGGAGTACCGCTCAGATTTCAAATGCCGTTTCGTCCTACGACCATATTCGGTAAAGTAGCCGATGCATGTACCTTATGAGTTCATTCCTTCGCCGCCATATTTAATTAGTTCAGCCGGTAAGTTATCGGCTTCCGTCGCTTGGTTATTCCTTAAGCGGCTAAACGCTATTCGAACTTTGTCATAGTCGGGTATTGCAACGTCTATATCATCGTCCTGGATTGGGAATTCGGACACACAATCTCTGGAGGCTACACCTGCACTGCCACTCACTAGGCTGGATAAGTGTATCCTTCACACACTCGGTACGCCCTGGACATTGGTCATCAGATTTCCTCTTTGGTTGCTCCAGTCCTAAAACCTTCTAAAAAGCGCTGCATTTTCGTAGAATTTTCTAGTATTGTCCGTGTACGCCTGACGGCCAGCTTCTCAAGCTCTTCATAGTCACGCCTTTCGGTCTCTTTCTTCTTCTGTCTGCGATTGAGTTAAGAGCTAACCTCTTCAAGTCTCGGGTCTATCTCTTTCACGTACGTGCTGTGGTCGCTTGCGTTGCTAGGTATCCTGGCTCTTTTCTCGCCACTGCGGTACGGCAATCCTTATCGAACCAGCTCCTTTTTCGAAAGTTTAGGAAACCAATTGTTTCTGAGTTTGTACGGCACGTAAGAAGCTTGAATTGTTGTCCGACGGTTTTCTTATACCGAGTTGCCGATGATTGTCGTCTTGAAACGTTCGCACCTTAAAAGCGTCAAGCAAGATTTTAACAATCCAGGCGGTTTTAATGCTCATAGTTGCGGAGTGAATGCCAGGAATCGATAACGGAGGCTCTCCCACCGGACATTCCAGTTGCATGCTTTCAACTCATAATCCCTTGTGTGTTAGCCGTGTTCATCATGAAAATAGCTATCCGAGGCGATTGTTTTGTTTTCATTGGTTCCGTGCTGCACAGCTACAGGCGAGTTAGTTCAACCGACTTGCGAGAGGATTGATCATTTTTCGCGGCACTAGAATCCGGTCCTGTTGCTGTTGTTGTTGTTGAAGCCGCAAAACTATTTCCCAGAGTAGTTTTTGGGGAATGTTGCGGGAGTGTCAGTCCTTGGTCGGTGTGTGTGTGTTTCCGATGTAAAGGCTAAACAGTCTCGGGAACTCTTGGATGTTAGGCATTACTTACTGCGAAAAAATTCTTGAACCCCTACCCGGGTGACCCGGACCTAGTCCGACGGGATTGGACCGGAGGGAGAGGGGGGTTAGATGCGTCGGCTTAAGGGGGCATGTGAAGAGGTGGTTAGTGTCGTGCGGAGACTCTCCACATGCAGGGCATACGTTGGGTATGTTGGGGTCGAGTCTAGATAGGTAGGAGTTTAATCTGCTACAGTATCGAGACCTAAGTTTTGCCAGAGTCACTCGGGTCTCTCGAAGCAGCTCGAGCTCGTTGTCTGCAATGGGTGGTACTTTTTCTCCGTCCGGGTCCTTCCTGTAGCTTTAATGATGAAAAATATAAAAAAGATTATTTTTTTTTAATTCAAATATTTTTTATTAATTTATGAATATTAATTATTATTTTTTTCATGTGTATGTATGTATGTATGAACTTCACAGTTTCATTAATACTTGTTTTTTTTTTGTAATACTTAATTTAATATCAAATTGCTTTATCTATGTATGTACAGTCAAACATATGCCATGTGTGAAGATGTCTTTATATAGGTATATATATATATATAAGTATGTATGTAATTTCACTGGATTTTCGCGATTCGTTTCAAATATATATGTATGTATGTACATCTTAACCTCTTATGCATACCTATGTATACATATATATGTATGTATAAATAAAAAGTTTATGGATTTCAGCAAAAAAATTAGAAAAAAATGATGTAAAAAAATATTATTTTGCAAAATTACAACTAACCAATAATTAAATAATTAATATTTATGTAAACTTATATACAAGCTTACACTTCTATACACCGTTATTAACGTTTAACTTACTAATATATACATATGTATGTAACATAGGTATATGCAAATATAAATTATAATTACGTACATATGTACATATAGTATGTGTGTACATATATGTAAGTATGTATATATGTAAATGTGAATTAATTTACATTTTAATAAATTTTATGTGATTAAATGCAATAATCTCAAGTCTAATTGAAATCAAATTTATATCATAGCATACATGTATCTATGTACGTGTATGTATTTCACATATACCTATGTAGTCTTAACAAGATTTAAAAGTATGCATAGTCAACATATTTTATTTAAGTAATCAATAAATACTTAAA
This sequence comes from Ceratitis rosa, assembly GCA_037013455.1. NCBI lineage: Eukaryota > Metazoa > Arthropoda > Insecta > Diptera > Tephritidae > Ceratitis > Ceratitis rosa. Next base: position 10,330,914 of record JAWMAG010000065.1, read on the forward strand.
TTTTGAAAAATAAAATCCGCAAAGCAAAACTTAATTAAAAAAAAATAATAATATTTTAACTGATTTCATCCAAAAAGAAAATAATAATTAGACAAAGAAAAATTATATATTTTATACATGCAAAAAAACAAAACAATTTTTAATAAAATTTTACTTCGCTCAAGTCAAAAACAAAAACGATATGAGTAAAGAAAAAAAATTAAATAAAAAAGTGTTTTTTAATTTAGGAAGGAACAAAAATTTGTTGTACTTTTTCTGCACTACATTAATTAAAATTTTAAATAAATATTCGAAATGTTTCTTTTTGCCAAAAAAAAAGCAATTAATAATAATAATAATTATAAGTCTACATTTCTTTATTCATTTAGCAGAAAAAAAAATTAATTTGAGATTAACCTCAACAAATTTTATTTAAAAAAAAATATTTCACGGTAGAAAAAATTCACAAAAAAGCAATGATTTCATATCTGATTATTTGTTCTCTTATTGATCTTGTTCACTTAATTTTCTTGCATTTATTTATTTTTACGAAATATTTGTTAAAAATCAGCTTTTATTTATTAGTTTATTATTGTTTATTACTTTTAATTGATTATTTTATTTTTTACTTTTTTATTTATTTATTTTTATTGTTGTTACTATTATTTTATTTACCATTTATTAGTTCTTTTATTTATATTTTATGAAATTTTGTGTTCATTATTCGTTATTACTATTTATTTATTAATTTTTTTTTACTTTTTATTTATTAATTTTTTTACTTATTATGTATAATAATTTTCATTATTTGTTAATTTTTTGTTTATTATTGATTTTTTTTTTGTTTATTATTTATTTTTTTTTGTTTATTATTTTTGTTATTTATTATTTATAAATTTTTTGTTTATTATTTATTATTTATTTATTGTTTTTCTTATTAATTATTTTTATTATTTATTCTTTATTTATTTATCATTTATTAAATCTTTTATTTATATTTCATGATTTTTTTGTTTGTTCTTTATTAGGTTTTTTATTATTTATTTTTTACCATTAATTAGTTCTTTTATTTATATTTTATGAATTTTTGTGTTCATTATTCGTTATTACTTTTTATTTATTAATTTTTTTTACTTATTATTAACAAATAATTAATTTGTTGCTTATAATTTTTATTATTTATTTATTATCTTTGTCATTTATTTATTTATTCTTTATTAATTCTTTTATTTATAATTCATGATTTTTTTGTTGGTTATTTATTAATTTATTTTTTATTTTTTGTTATTACTATTATTTTATTTACCATTTATTAGTTCTTTTATTTATATATTATGAATTTTTGTGTTCATTATTCATTATTACTTTGTATTTATTAATTTTTTTACTCATTATGTATAATAATTTTTATTATTTGTTAATTTTTTGTTCATTATTTGTTTATTATTTTTATTATTGATTAATTTTTTGTTTATTATTTACTATTTATTTATTGTTTTGTCTTATTAATTGTTTTTATTATTTATCATTTATTTATTTATCTTTCATTAATTCTTTTCTTTATGTTTCATGACTTTTTTGGTTTGTTATTTATAATTTTTTTATTATTTTTAGTTATGTTAACTAACAAAATTATTATAGTTAATGTAATGATTTTAATAATTTTTTCATTTTGCTTGGCGTATCGAAATTAAAAATATATGTATCTAATTTATTTTAAAATTTTTTAATAAAAAAACTTTTATTGAAATTTAACTTTTGTTTACTTTATTTCAAAAAAATATTTAAAGGAAGCACTTAATTCTACAACAATTACTGTTACTATGCGTATTACTTTAATTAATGCAATGCTATTTATTTTATTTTTTTTTTAATTTCTTTGCAAACTTAAAATTAAGTTAAAACGTCTAACTGTTTTAGCAAAAAAAAAAAGCAATAATTTAAAAAAAAAAATAAATAAAAAAAAAACAATTAAAAATGCCGCGTTTAATTTATTTTTATAAATATATATTTTATTAAGCAAAGTAGGGCAATTAATGTCTTTTATTTTATAACTAGATTAAATAAAAATTATTTTATATTTTAGTTTTATTTAATTATTATTATTATTAAATAAACAATAAAGTATTTCATTTTTAAGTTTTATTTATTTTTTTTCTTATTTTATTAAAAAAAAATATATCATTTATTTTTAAAATTAATGAAGATTTCAACTCAAAGCAGTCAACTTGAGTATTTAAGCACTATGTAAAAACAAAAAAAAAACTAATAATCTATCTATTTCTTATTTATATAAAAATAAATGTGTAAAATAACCAAATTGTGGATTTTTAGTAACTTTCTGTTGTTTTTTTTTTTTTTGAATTTCAAAGTATATTTTCTTATCATTTCACTTTTGTTATAAAAAAAATTAAAAGAAATGCACACACATTTTTGGTTTTATTATTCATTTCTGTACGCATACACATATGTACATGCATACATGTATTTATTGTGTCGTAAAATTAATGGAAATCATTATTATTGTAATTGCTATTTACTAGTTTCACAAAATTGGTAAAATTATTGTTTAACAAATTCATCAATGGCGGTTGCAAAAAATACATACATACGTTTAAATTTTAAGAAAAATATTTTATGCCTTACACTGTACGCACTGCGATTTAAAATACTATACGCATACACGTCACACCCCGTCTATTTCAAGTAGTTATGTACATAGTATCCATGTACTTAATGTGTAGAAATTTCCTGCTTATCATTAAAATACATATTTACTGGTATATACACACACTACTAACTAAACATAATAACTATTTAAGTCTTCCATTTAATATACATATGTATATTCATCACTATCCTACTCTCTTTTCACATATGTAGTCCTCGATTGATATTGTATTTTTGTGTTTGTTTTTGTAGTTTTAACTACTCCCGGCTTTTTCCTCACCCACTTCATTCAACAATTGCGTTTGTTATATAAAATGTCGCCGATTGTTTGGATTACGTCTATTATGTTGACCACCGTCCATATTGAAATTACGTGGACCACCACCACCGCCGCCGCCCATTTGTTGTGGGAAATTTAAGAAACCGAAAGCCATTTGTGGTGGACCATTTGGTGCAAAATTGCCACCGCCTGCATTGAATTGATGGAACAGCGGTGGTATACCGAGCAAACTTTGTGGCATATTGTTATTGTTGTTGTTAAAGACACCAGCCAAACCACCTGGTGGCATACCACCGGCTGCGGCTGCTGCTGCCGCTACAGCTATGGGTGGTAAACGTGGTCCGGCGAGTCCACCGCCCAGCGCCGGCGGTGGAAAGCGGAAGTCTATTGGATTGCGATAACCCGCATTGGGCATATTCAGCTGGGGGTTGGGGAAATCTAATTGTTGCATATAATCGCCACGCGCTTCAGCATTCATATTCAACTCACTCTCATCCGGTTTGTCCAATTCGATTTTGTTCACCTCGCCATTTTCATCAATGAATATGCCGAGTTGTATGAGTATGTCGTCAATAATTTTCTTATTACAATTTATAAAATTGAAATTCTTATCTGGTGATGTGTCTTGATGGAAGCGTCGCAGTTCGGTAATTAGACGTGCCAACTCCTGATTGTATTGTATTTTCATATTCGAGTTTAGCTTGCGATACCAATCGGAATTTTGCATATTTTCACGCATTTTCTTGCCCAAATCGGTTATACGTGCATTTATGCTATCGCCAGCCGTCCCACTGGCACTAGCCGTTGCGCTGCTACTCTTCTCCGCTTCATTCGCTTTGGCAGCGGCCGCTGTAGCTGCCGAGCTTGCCGCACATCTTGGATCTAAACGTGGATCGGTGCGGGAGGAGGACACAGTTGGTGACGCTGTTTTGCTAATACTCGAGCGGCGCTCCTCTATACGGCGCTCTTCTGTACGGCGTTCACGTTCACTGGTATTCGGCGTGCTTTGCGTGCTACTTAGTGCAGGTGGTGTATAGTATTTGGGCGTGTCATCCGCTTCGGGTGATGCGATTGTATTGCTGAGTTTGCGTCCCGCACGCTTCAAAGCCACACTGGTGGCTCGCGTTTCCGGTAAGCCGAGTATGCGTCGTACACGCGGATCGGCTGTGTTTGTTGTGGCACGTAAATTGCGTCGCAAGTCGGCATAATTTGCTGGAGGCATATCGAATTCATGCACTTTATAAGCCATTGGCAGATGTGATGACATGGCAGCGTCTATTTCGGTCGCGGGTGTGTAATTTGTAACTGCTTGGAAGGGTAACATACTATTGCTGCCGGGTACATAACGCATATCCTTATCGCTACGCTCGGATAGTTGACGTTCATCCTCTTTCGCTTGTACCGCATCGAAGTCATACATCGTTTTGCGCTCGTAGATGGGTTGTTTTGCTTTGGTTGTACCACCAACATCGTCATTGTCTGCTGAGTCGGACGCTTCGGGCGTTGTGGATTGTGTGCGTATTGGTGTGTGTGAACGTGAGCGTGAGCGTGAGCGAGAACGTGAATGCGAACGTGAACGTGAACGCGAACGGGAACGTGAGCGTCCGCGTGTGCGTTTGTGCTCATTGTACTGGAAGCCACTACTGCTCGCATTATTGGTGTTTGATTTGTTTTCATTCTTTAGGAAGTCGCCCGGATTCGTGCGGAAGGGATTGAAGGGATTCAAATGTAAGCCGAGTCTGGAAGCTAAATCGCTGGTTTTCGGCGGCTGGAATTAAAAGTATAATAATATGTTAATTTTTATACAATATAAAAAATAATCAAGGAAATTAAAAAAAAAAATTTATAAAAAATAAAGTTCAGTTGAGACTAGTACCTCATCATTAACATTATCATTTTCATTAGACGTCGTTGTTGTCGTACGTGGAATCTCCTCATGTTCCATGTTGGGATCATCTATAACCAGTTGCTCTTCATCGCGTTCATCATCATCTAAAGAAAAAATATAAAAATAAATTTTGAGGTTAGAATTTTAGAAAATGTAAAAAACTTTTAGAATTATTTATAAAAAAAAAAATGTCATAGAGTACATGTTAAGAGAAAGAAATGAGCTCTTAGAACGCGACAAAAAATTTGAAGAGGCATAAAACTGAAAGACACTCCAGTATCAACCCTGCTGAGTTGGATTATTTAGCATTAAGGAGCAGAGGAATTCCTATATATGTATGTATCTTAGTTGTGGCTCCCTCGTGAAAAGAAAAGTTTATGAAAGTCGATAATTAGGCATTCTAACTGCCAGAAGAGCCCACGAAAGAGTAAAGCTAGAGACCAATCTAAACTGATTAAAAAACGACGGTCACGGTAAAGATACAACTAAACCCAAGAGCACAGTATGAATAGAGGTGAGAAAGGACGGCTGCACGGTCGACACAGCGATTTTGTGAGTGTAAAGTTAGAAAAAAAAAGTAAGGTTATGGCTTATGGTAAGACTCTAAAACAAATTTCATACTAATTTTATACTTACATGCATCACAACGATCGAATGCCAAATTTGAATCCTTTAAATATTGTGAATATTCGAAACGCACCACTCCGGTGCTGTTATTACTATTCGAGTCGCCGTCCATAGTGGGGTTATGACTTAGTGACGACGTTGACGTCGTCGTAGTCATCAGTACAGGTTCCGAGTATGCTGTTGTTGTAGCACTAGGAATAGAACGCATATCAACATCGCGTGTTGTAGGACTACACGGCATAATATAATAACGGTGAATGAAAAATATAATAAAAATAAATAAATAAACATTTTTAATAATTGAAAAGTTAGGTTAGTTATGGTAAAAAGGTTATGTTAGTGCCTATGAAAATGCTATAATAATCAATGTTATTGAAAGTGAGAATCAAGGTGAAGCAAATGAAATTGAAATAAAAATTAAATTCAAAAATAAATTAAAAAGAATTTTATAAAAAAAAATTGTATAAAAAAATTATCGAAACATTAAATAACAAATTTATTATGATAAAATCATTAAAATTTGTGTTGATAATAGTAAAAAATGCATGTTTTTTGAATTTTAATGAAATGCGATTTGAGATTTTCGTTAAAATACAAAATAAACTATAAAAACAGAATTAAAATTGCGGGTGGCATTTGATTAAGTGAAAGAGTTTGACTTGCGTAAATTAAATCAAAAAAGCGAAAATTCAGCTCACGCATTGTTTTTAATTTATTTATTTATTATTATTATTTTTTTTTTTTACTTACATTTTAGGCTCTTCCTCAGTCTCGGCCTTATTTTCCATTCTACTTTGCACTTTCTTCTGCACTTCACTTATCTCTACAAAATCAATGCCAATCTTTTGCAACTGACCAAAGGTGAATTGATTAATTTCCTGGAAATTGGTTATACCCAAAGTGGTGAGTTTCTGTATGTGTTCCGCTTTCATAATACCCTCAAGATTTTTCAAATCCAAATAGCTAGGCAATGAGCTTGTATTATTTTCTTGCGTTGTTGTTGTTGGTTCCTCACGTGTAGGCGAATCGGCCCAACGTGATTTACGGTGTTTATCACCGACACTGAGTAGTGATACGGGTGGTTTTACAACAATATCGAATAGTGAGGGTATATTACTATGTGATTGTTGGTGTTGCTGTTGATTATGTTGCTTTTGTTGTTGTTGCTGCTGCTGCTGTTGTTGTTGGTGTTGCTCGTTTAACATATTACCACCAGCACCACCGCCACCTTGATTACCGCCCCGTCGATTATTATTCGTCGCAATATTAACTATTGGCGCCCATGTATTCTCGACCTTATATTCCTTACAAAGTTCCTCATTACGTTTGGTCATCATGGCAATGGCATTCTCACGTGATATACGTTTAAAATTACCAAGTATCTCTTTTGGTGCTGTCTCTAAATGCTTTAAAAGTATATTGCGTAATTGTTCGGATAATGGCGCTTCGTGCATAAATTTGCATGTCTCTATATTGGGACATTCCATGCCGAGATAATAGTATTTACATGGAAAATCTGAATGCATATAGGAACATTTATCTTTTTTGGCACAACATTCCATTAAATAGAATTTGCATAGCTCTAATTTGCGCGGCTCCTGACGATGTTTGTCATCCTGTAAACAAAAATATAGGTCAGCATATGCATATGTATATACTTAAAACAGTTTTATAATAAAGACTAAAAAATTCACAAAAACAAAAACCTACGTTTGAATCCCGCCTCGAACGTTTCTCTGATGGTCCACCACCACGTGCACTATCCTCACGACTACGTGCCCGCCGATCACGATCACGATCACGTCCACGTTTGCGTTCTTTCTTATTACGTCTTCGTCGACGTTTACTTTCACCACCACCACCTCTTTCGCCATCTAAGGAATCACAGCTATCATAGGAAGTGTATGATTCCTCAGCGGAGTCGTAAATGGGATAAGCGGACGGCGCATATTTGGGTACGGGCGTACTAGATGGACTGCCACCGACCACATTCAACATTTCAAAATCATCCTCATCATCTTCCAATGGTGGGGCGCCATTGTATGCCTCTGGTGAATGGAAACGGGGTTTTTCCTAGAAGAGACGGATGGATTACAAAAATATTAGTTATAAAATAAATGAGAAAACAATGATAAAGGAAAATTTATGCAGATAAATGAAATAAAAAATGCACAAAAAAGTTAAATTAAATATAAAAATAAATTAAATAAATTAAATATAAAATAAAAGGAGTATAAAATAAAATATACTAAACTATATAAAAACTAAAAAAAAAAAAGTAAAACTAAAAAAAAAATTATTACAACAAAATAAAATAAACTAAAATATGGCCAAATTAAAAAATTTAAATAAAAAAATATATATATAAGTAATTAAAGAAAAAATAATAAATAAAATAATATAAAAACTTAAACAAACTTAAAATTAAAATAGTAATTATAAAGAAAATATAATTAAAATAATATAGAAAATAAATTGAAAAAATAAAATAATATAAAATTAATAAAAAAATAAATAAAATAATAAATATCAACTGAAATAAAGTAAAATAAATAAAAGTAAAATAAATAAATCTACTAAGAAAGATATGGAAGTCTTATTGTCATATTGCTTTCTTATTATTAAATAAATAAATAAATACTCTAAATAATGTCAAATAAAAGAATAAGACTAAAAATACAGCAAAATAATATAAAACAATAAAAATAAAATTAAATAAAATGAAAAGAAATATAAAAAATTATATTAAATATGACAAAAGACACATAGGAGAATAAAATATTAAAAATATAAAATTAATGAAATCAAATTAACATTTAATCAGATTAAATTTAAAAAAAATAAAAAAATAAAAAATGTCAACCTATGAAAAAACCTAAAACTGATTGATAAAATAAGTATTATATTATATATTTAGTTTAAGCCGAGAAGGTAAAGTATTTTTATCCAAGATCTCTTAGGTGAAAATTTTGAAGAAATTTTGAAAACTAAAAAATCAATTTTTTAAATCAAAGTTAAACTTCTAGTGCTAATTTTAACTAACTTAGATTTTTTTTTTAAACTATAATGGTATTTTTCTTTTTAAAATTGAAATGGATACATATAGTATGTATTAGAATACTGTTAGAAAAGCTTAAGTTAAAACAAATAACAGCTAATTAGCTGTATACTAAAACACCCGACAAAACGTACCTTGTCTTTACGTTCTTTGTCCTTCTCCTTTTCCCGCTCTTCGCGTTGCTTTCTACGCTTTCTTCGCCTACTGCTTCGACTTAGACTGACTGTTGAGTCAGACTCCTTTGGTTCCTGTTGTTGACGTGTTTCCAAACACTTGGGCAATTGTGGTTCCTTGCCCGCTTTCATTAAAATAATCGATAATGATTTCTCCACCTCCTCCATATAATCATCTAATAAAAAAAAAAAATGGTGTAAATTAATTAGAAATACTTTACAACATATATGTATATGTACATATGTATATGTACATATGTATATAATTGTTTATTAGTTTGATTCATACCTTTTGGCGGTTGACTTTTTTTCGATCTACGCGACTTGGATTCTGACGGCTTGCTATTACTAGCACTGGTCGGCGATGGCGTATGGTCATGCGACAAGTCAATTATTGGTATTTTTGCCGTCACATCGTTGATTGTTTTTGTTGTTGAGGAAGCATCATTGGTGCTCTTTGTGGTGCTTTTAGCACTTGTATTCGCTTGAATCGTGCCGGTTGTGGCACCTGTAACAACAACATCATCATCCTCCTCATCATCTTCATCAATTTCACCATCCTCTAAATCTTCAATATCGACAGTCTGAACGTTTGTATTTGTGTCTGAAGTTTTTGTGGACACACCTGTGCCGAGTGCTGCCGTTTCCTTTTCGGTTTCGGTGGTGGACATTGTGCTGGTTGTGGTGATATTAGTATCACGAATCACTGTATTATTACTCTCTTCAGACATTTTGACATGTCTTTAACATATATGTATGTATATATGGATTTCAAAATCAAGCTTGTCCGCTTTCTAAATTTTTTTTTCCAACTATATTTAATATTAGTAATGGATAATTTCGCTTCTTTTGTTTGTGAAAACTCGTTAAAACGTGTGTGATTTTTTGTAGTAAAATTAAAGTCTGGCTTAGAACTTTCCTTATTCAAATTAAAACTTTAGAAAATCTTAGTTATAAAAATCTGCAAATAAAAAATAATTGAAAATGGGTACATTAAAGACCTTTTCTGCTTTTTCAATTGTACAATAAGTTGTGATATGTGTTCAAAATTAAATTGAATTTCTATTTGACATTTTTTTAATACGAAAAAATCTTTGAAAATTTAAATATTACTTTGCCTAGAAAACCGCAAAGTAACTCAGCTATTGTGTGGTTAATAAATTTTTTGTATATGAATATAAAAAGTTTCCCAAGCGAGAGTTGGGAAATATTTAACCTTTGAAGGGCTAAAGAACGTCGACTAAATGTTGACGAAATTGACGAATAAATTAAAAATTTTAAATAAATAAAGACTGCAATGAAGACGTTAAAAAAATAAAAGTAATAAATTTTTTAACAAGAAAATTATACATTTTCTGTATTTGCTTTTAAAGTATAGTATAGTATATTAATAATTACAAAAAAATTTAAATATCCATACCGCTGTGTCTAAAAAATTTACATGTAAAGGGAAAATATTCACAGTAACATTTGATGCAAACTGTCCATTAAATACACACTATTTTTTATGGTTTTAACATTTTTTGGTGCTTTGTAAAAATTCGAATCAATAAAAATGATATTGAATTCTATGAAAATAATTGCTTATAAATTTCTCTTCCGCAAAAAATACTATACTGAGTAAAAACATTCAAGTAGGAGACAATTCTCAAATACTTGATTCAGCTATGTACTTTTTTGTTTTTTATACATACATACATAAATATACATATGTACACAGATAATTGGTTGGATAGTGTCTGACTTGCGAAATTTTAAATAGTAATGAACCCGAGTAAAACGAACCGCAATAAATATTTCAATTTTTTTCAATTTCACAATATGTTAATTTTCCTGATAAAAGTGCATTACGCTCCTCATTGTTTTTATAATCGTTTTTAAATCAAAACAACGACTTCATAATAAATACTGTATATACATAAAATATATGTATGTGTGTATTTATATGTACATGTGTATGCATTTATAAACGCCTTTCATTTAAGTACATACATTAATATGTATTTAATTGTGTGTATTATTTCTTTATTAGACAATATAGCTGAGCACATATGTGTGTACTCCTATGTATACTACATTCTTAGCTCAGTTATATCAAATATAAACTTTTACGGCAAAAACTTTAATATTTCAATTTATGCAGCGCTTATTAATTGAAGCTTTGAAAACATTGCTAAGATTTTTATACTCATTTGTAAATTAAAACCGGTTTTCTTAACAAACAGTACATATGAACATTATATATATAAACATACATACATATATGACCTTTCTATAAATTGAAAATATTGAGACAAAATCTGCTTGTAAGCGTAAAATGGTAAATAACAAAAAAAAAAGGCTTGGAGGCAAATACGGATTAAATATCTACATTCATATGCATACATATGAACACACATATAAATATCTTAGTCACACAAAGATATTTAACTTTAACTGCATACGGAACTAAAAGCACACATTTTACATTTTTAACCAAAAATGTGTCACATTTATAATGCCAAAAAAAAACGGCAGTTTGATGCATTCTACCAAACATAACGGAAAAGGAAATGCCAAAAGTAAACGTCATCATGGACTTTGCTAAGCGAAGTCGCAAACCAAGCTAGTTTTTTCTTTCATTTGCAAAAATAAAAAACAAAACGGTATAAATTGATTAAATCAGCGCAAATGCAATAAATAAACTGATAAAAGCAACTGGCATTCATTAGAGGCAGTTGTTCTTTTTTTTAGTTAAATAACAACAAAATAATTGCTGTGTAATTTAACTGACTTTTGTTTCTCTGTAAAAACTACAACGAAGTTTGTTTGCATGTATGTAGGCATGTGATAACATACATATGTACATTCATATATCCTTACTACAAATTAGTATAATCAATCACTTTCGAGTTACACATAGTATTATTAAGTATAAAATTCTTGTCAAAAATTCTTCCTGCATAAAAATGAATGGGCCAAAAACTTAGATTACAAATAATTACCCAAAATATTTCACTCATGCGTATGGACAGATGTATGTGTGGAAAGCTGAGGCATAAAATCTGTACTGTAGCGTAAATTTAAAATATTGGATTTCTTTATGCATTTCATGGAGACTTATCACAGGTAAGCCCAAGCACAAAGAAGAACAATTATTCAAACCAAAATGAGTATACATATACATACTCGTATGTATGCATAGCAGGTAGATAAATGAATGGAGATGATCAAGAGGGTAGAAAATGAGATTTAAAACATTCTATATATGTACATATGTAAGTAAATGAAGTATGGTGGTAAGCGTGAGTGCAAATATTTGTTGTGTATACCTACACTAAATTTACCATGAACCAAATTGTAAAGAGAATAAATATGTATGTACATACAGAGGTTAAAATATAAATTAAAAACAAAATACAAAGCATTTTAACCATTTCTACCACCGAAGGTTAGGTACGCCGTTTCAAAGCAAAATTTTTTTCCTGAACTTTTTTGATTAAAAAAATAAAATCAAAAATAAATGAAATAATCGCAATGGCTATTTATCCAACGCTTAAATTTGCAGAAAAAAACATGCTGCATACAAAAAAAATAAAGTTAACAATTTTAGATAAATACACATAAATTATTTCATTTAAAATTTTTAACGTCACAAATTTTCACCAATAATTGTAAAACATCTTTAGCACCGAACTTTTGAATCATTATTTCCCTATAGATTACATCTAAATAAGTGATTAAAGAATAGAAAGTTAAAAAAACATTCACAATAGCAAGCACTGCTTTAAAATAATAAAAAATTAGATATCAATGACTTCACTGTATATAATTTTACAATAAAAAAATAAATAAATAAATAAAAACAGATATTCATACATATGTATGTAAATATTGAAGTGTATGTACATACATATATGCATAACAATTATACACTTTATGCGAAAAATATAACCATAAATAAATAAAAATTACATTGGCCGTCATTATGTGGTCATGTAAATATGTACAAACATGCATAACAAGCTTGTCGAAACGGTAACGTAACGGCAACGCAGACGAGAAATCGCAAAAGTACTCACAAATAAAAAAAAACGCGTGCGACAGCCAATTGTTGATCAGCTGTTTGTTATGAGAAAAACGAATGTGTACTACTGTCATTTATTATAATTTCTTGTTTTTATAATAAAAAATTTCTAATTGATCACACAAACAATTTTTTAATACACTATATAGTTACTCTCAACATTTTTTACATGACAGTACATTCATTCAATGCCTCACGCGTCATGCCTATCATATATGCAAGCGTTGCTGTAACGCGCGAAAAGTTTTAATTCTGGTGAGCCTATAGAGTGGGTTCACTGTATGCATATGGACACTATTCGCTCTTTTTGAGTGAACTATTTGATATTGAAAAATGAGAGCCTAAAAAAAACTCAATCCTCTCTCTATACACGGCCTATTTTATAATTCTTTGTTGTTATTGTTCTCATGTTTTGTGCACACTGTACATGTTTATATTACAAAAGCCTATACGTAAATATGTATGTATGTATGTATGTATGTATATTTGTATGATTTTAGCGTATTTCATTATACGTTTGATCAATTATTTATATGTATGTATATATTTATACGAATTTCCTTTCAAATGCACATGTAAGTATGTCTGTATGTTTGTATGTATGATACTACAATGCACAGATTATAAAAAAAAGAGAAAGCTTGCAAAAAAAAAAAAAAGAAGTGAAAGGGCACAATAATTACCGCTCAATTGTTAATTAAAAGCGATTTTGCAACACGGAAATATCTTTGCGCACAACAGCTAATTAAAAATTTACTCTAAAAAAGTTTTTTTTTTCTTTTTTCAATGCAAACATCCTCTCTTTGACATTATGTATGTATTTACGTCGTTCATGGAATATTTTTCTTAACGCGCTATGAACATGCAAACAAACACACGTATGCATATTGTACATGTATGAGCATGTATTGTCGGAAGTCGCCAAAAAAAAAAAAAGAAAAAACGCTGGAATTGCGAAATTTTTAAATTTCCAGCTTTCATATATACATACATAAATACATACCGCAGTGTAAATTATATTTTGTATTCGATTTTTCGTTTTCTCGTAGAGTATTTTGAACCAACCACATCTGGAAACACTTATCACAAAGTGTGCGAGAGACTATCATATGCATACATATGTATTTATATAAGAGTACTTTGCGACAATGTGTGAGAGCATTACACAAAGGTATTTTGCTCATTTACTCTTTCCTTTTCTCATTTTCGTAGCAGCCTTCGGGTTAGGTAAAAGTTTCAGGCATATATACATACATACATGCATACATACATATTTTTCAGTGTATATAAAATTACGATTTTATATATATATACATATATATATAAATATCTACTCCTACAAGAGGAGCTATATTTTTAAATACTTTAACCATTAATCATACATTTCATATTAACTTTTCCCTTTTTTGGACTTTACTTGCTCCCAGTTACGTTGTTTATATTCTTTAATTATATAATTAGGTAGTAGTAGTATTTGTAGACAGATAGTAGTGCCTTATATATGACTTAGATAAGACATTTCAATATAAATGTATCTATATATTTTTTTTTTAATGTATAAACTTTGACATGACAAAATGTGTAATGAACAATTCAACAATCTCAACTTAAATGAAACGAGTATTTACCATTCAACATCACAGTTCTCGTCGGTTGAGCACTCAACCCGAGTTGCTTTTCAGTCGAATTAAAGAGGGTAAAAATGGTGCCGTTTTGGTGGCATATCCCCTTGACAGTGACAGCTGTTTATTGATATGTTGAATATATTATCAAAAAAAAAAAAAAAAACGTTTATGTTGATATATTTATAAAAATCTCATTTAGTGCACGACAACTGCTAATTCACAACAAATTACAATATAAATTTTACAAAACACTGTGATGCACTAAAAATTAGGAATGATTTTGCACTATTCAATTATAGCAAAACTGTTTACTAATATCTATATTGGCGAAATTTAAGAATAATAAAACATTATCACGTAAAAAATGTATTTATTTATAATAAATCATAATTTTACCTTAATTAGATCAAAGGCAAGCAATTTAGAAAACCAATATACATATATTAAATTTTTACTTAAAAAAAGCATTTTATGTAAACTCGCTTTAATTCAAGGCAACTGAAACAAAAGGCGAAGTTGGTCGCGATTTCAGTTTTTTCCATACATTGAATTCGCCTTGGCTAAATGGATTGTCAAAATATCTTTTGTATTCATTTTTACTTTGCTTACATTTTATTTTAGTTTCTATTTTTAAAAGTAAAGCAAACATATATTGTGGTTTATACGAAAAAGGTTGTAGTGCATTTTTCATGAATTTGCCATAACTTCGACATATTTAACGCTAAAAGACAAAAAAAAAACACTAAAAATGTTATTTGTGTTATCCTGCTATAACCTCAATGTATTCGCTTTGTTTTCAATTCTTTTTTAATTTTTACTTTAGATACTGTCTATTAAGCAAGCCTTTAAAAAAAAAAACAAGAAAAAGTTGAAAAACCCATTCGAATGCAACTCAAAGTCATAGTATCAGTTGAATAACATAGAAGCTAACCAATTGTATTGACACGAAAATATATCAAAATAAATTACATACGAAGTAGAATAAACAAACTTTTTTTTTAGCAAAGATAGCTCTAAGCGATTTTCTTTTAACATTAAATTCGAGGTTAATTGAATTACAAATCTAAAAAATTATGTTTATGTGAGGGAAACTGTTAAAACTTAACTAACTAACACCATTATATATTATAAAAAATAGAACTAACTTACTAGAAAAATTTAATAGGGTCTTACCAGAATATTTGAGGTTAAATAATGTTTACAAAACGCCAGCTCACCGACACTTTTAAACTATTTAAAATATCAGCCTGAAATTTAGCTTATTTGCCACATAAGGCATCGATACTCCCATATAATCACAAGTAAATTTGACAGCTGTCATTCACGTTTAAAATTTTTCGCCCGCATTGCAGATATAAAGCGTTGGCAACACTTATAAAAATCGCCATTTTTCAGTAGGTATACAGCCGCAAATTTTACATACATACACGTTTGTATGTATCAAGGTAAAACAAACAAACATATTTACATACAAACACACCCTGAAATGTGCATGTATTCATGCATGTCCGTGTGTGCACCACAAATGAATATACATACATATATACAAGCAAGATATGTACATATCCATTGTTGACCTGTGTTTTTCCTTTTCTTTTTTTGCGAAATTCGCAGCAATTTTGACATATTATATTTTAGTCAATAATATCGACGATAAAATATTTAATTAAACAGCATGGAACAATGTATCACATGATATCAGATCCGCTCGTATATGTATATGTATGTATTTATGTAGTAGCTTCATGGTTCCATTTCTTTAAGAAACGAAATGAAAGGGAAGCCACGATGGCAAAGACTAAGCGACTGCCAAAACGTAGTAAAAAGACTCAGAACACATTTTTCTTTTTTCAAAATTTACAAATTACATAAATCTAAGAATTTAGGTAATTAATTTATAACTAAAATTTCTTTAAATATATATTACCCAAGGAACATTCACAATTTAGTTTTAACTAATTTCTTTTAAATCGCTCCATACGTAATAGCAATAATTTTTCTTCTCGTTGATGATATTCCAACAATTATGTACCAACAGCCATTTTTCTCTGATTTCTAAATAATATACGAAGCGTATTGGCTCGGAACTCGAATTTGTGTGTATGAAAAATTTTGAGTCAATGTGATGAGTTTCATGAGATATTGAGTGTATATGAGTCGTTTGAGTACGCCTAGATGTGGGGAAGTGAAACTGTCTATGACGTCATTGCAGTGTATGCATTGTACATATGGATATACGAATATTAGCCATCTTCTCAGATATTAAGTACAGTAAGTTGTGCTAATATGTGATAATAAATATTTGTTTATTTATAAATATATGTATGTCATATATTATCAAAGGGTGTCTATATATATAGACTAAAAAAAATAACAAGATTTTTGAAAAAAAGGAAAAAGTACATTTTAAGATCTAAAAAATAACTTACATTTTTCTTATAAAATTCTTATACATTATCTCACTAAATATCAAAGCGAAGTCATCAGCTGATCACAGCTCTGTACTCAAGTCAAGATTTATTGCTTTTTCTGCTACTTTGTGTGCCTTTTTTTAACTGCATTTGATAATTGCACCACAAATTCTCGTTTTAGTAAAAGAAATGAATTAAATTTTTAATGAATTTGCTTTGACTCACGATGCTTAAAAGATTTCCAAAGCAAATTCATTAGAGATTAATGATTTTTCAAGGCGAATTATAACAATAAGAAATGATTTAACAGCTTTAAGCAAGATTTAAATTTAAAATAATGCCATCGTAGAAAATTTTAAGTTTTCAAATGAATAAATTGTAAGTTATAAAAAGGATTTTGCATTTTGTTCATGAAATTGCACACAAAAGTATTTAGGATGTGTTTTTGTAAGCTTGCTATTAAATTTGCCAATCGCTCTTTATCAATAATTTAGATTTTATCATAATCTACTCATTTCGATGTTTTCTAAATATTTTTAAGGATTTTAAAATCATATTCTAAAGTTTTCGATATGTTAACGTTTTTCAAAAGTAATAATTATTGACCATAGAAACCACCTCTTATCATTATGTAATCACTTAAAAAAATATTTAAGCAAAAAATTTTTGTTAGAAACCAAAGTCGTATGGGTTTTGAAAAAACTTTATACGCAAGTAATATTCAAAAATGCAACTCTGTCATAAAAAATCAACCATGTGCGTAATAAGCGAACACTAATTTTACTCGATACTTTCCATACATCATCAACACTAATCGTTCAAGTTTGACGGAAACCAAATTGCAGTGAGCGTAGAGAATCCAATAAGAAAATATCAAAATATTTTCGCGTGACACGGACTGTGTATTTTTGAGAAACAAACATTTATTTAGCTCTGAAATGCAGTGAAAATAATAAAATAAAAATTCTGCCATTACGCGAACGAGCAAACGCGACACGTTCAGTTGCTAAACTGCAAAAATTCTATATGAAAGCAAAAAGTTTTATTTACTTTAATTAAAGATTAGAAAATACCATATTTGGTCAAGTGCAGAGAATCAAAGAGCATGAAATCAACCTGTACGGCTGGAAATTGAGCAAGAAAAAACAAATTCTTTACTGTGCGAGAAATTAAACAAAATTTATGAATATGATAATGAAATATTAGAAGCAATTGATGTTTACACACAATATAATAAATTCATAACAAAACAAAAATTGTTGAAGTGTTAATTGGATGCAGTCGAATTATTTACATACGTATATGAGGAGCTAGGTACATTTTTGTGCAATTTGTGTATTTCCATTTTGGCCTGTACGATACATCCACTGTGTATGTGTGTGCGTGAGTGTCAAATTCTCAAATATTGTAATATTTTTTACTTTTTTTCGAGTCGGCAACGGATCGCTAAGGAATTTATGGGAATATTAATGTAATTTAGTAATTTGTGACATACTAAAGGAATTTCGTTGCATTTCTATTAAATTCTCTCTTTGCCTAAATAATTATACGCGCATACAAAAAATTCACAATTACACACTGGCTGGGCTAAATAACTGGTTGGTCCATACTGTGTTTGCATTTTGTTAAAGAATAAACAAATTTCGTTCATTCCGGCTTTTTAATGTCGTCATAGAAGCAATAACAAGTACAACGTGAGTTTGTTTTATTTCCGCGATTCTCGGGTCGTATGTGCTTAAAATTTTCTTCTATATACTACTCTGGCATAAAAACAGACAGTGTCTAATTGCATTTAAAAATTACCGCTGCAGTTTGTTTTTGTAAATCTTGATTACCTAAAGCTGTTTTGCATTATCAGCTTAAAAACGAACAAATCATATTTCGTGTGTTAATATAGTTCCTGGCTGTCTTGTTATTGCTATATTTCACACGTTGCTGTTAGCGTCGACGACGGCACATTCACAATAATCATGGCTGACTTTGATCTAAATGTGGATAGCTTGATACAACGGCTACTTGAACGTGAGTAATAAATAGTAAACTGCAATTTATAGCGTTTTTAGTTTATTAATTTCATTTTTTTTAAGAATATTTTTTTATAATTTTGCAAAAGTTATGTTTTCAACCATTTCCCCCCTAAAGTCAATTTGTTTAATTTACAAATTATCATTTTATTTATTTACTTTTTTTATATATATTGCTAAATATGCGCGTGTATGGGTGTATGTATCGGTATTTACATGTGCCTTATTTTTGTTTTTGTTGAGTGTGTGTCAAATTTCAGCTTTCTCTTTGCCCTTGATTTTACGCGTGCTACTTCTCATAGTCAGAGTAGCCCATTCACAATTGTTTGTTTGTGCGTTGTTAAGCCGGCTAAATGACACTTATTAGTCGACAGATTTATGATCTTCAGTCTGATAAAATTGATAAAAACTTTTAATTATGAATTTCAATGATAAATAAATTAATTTAAATTATTTTAATTGCCAAACTTGCGCAATTTATGTGCTGTTGGTCGTTTTCTGAAAGTACAAAAAATGCGCAAATAATTTAAACCAATTCGTTACTTTGAGGTGGTGTCATTTCGGGTGGCGTAACGCAGTAAAATTGTTATAAAGATTTGTATATTTCAAGACTTAAATGTGTACAAATACAAAACTTTTTTATGCAATTAACTGCTTGAAGACTCTTAGTCCATAGGAAAGCAGGGGACGACAATGTTATTGTTTTTCCATCAAAAATAATTCATTTACAGATACTTTTGAACATATTTACAAAGACTTTGTACATAAAAACACCTCCAAGAATGTGTGTTGAGGCTTGTCAAGCCGCTAAAATTACAGAAAATTAAATTTCCTTAGTTTCCGCTTACGTAAATTAATTTATAGGCGCAGTGGAGGAGCCGTTTTTGCTTATTCCAATTGGTTTTGGTCATCATAGTATAATATATTTACTAATTTAAGGAAAATCAACTGTTTTTATAAATATATGTTCGGGATAATATAGAAATTTTTGGTTTTAGCCGCGTATTAGTTTAACCACTTAAATGTTTAATTAATTATATTTATGTCTCTAGCGAAATAATAAATAGTGGACTGAACATACATATATGTACATCTATGTACGTACCAAATTAACCTAAGTAATCTTGATCTTCAATTAAAATTTCATTCAATTAAAAAGTAATTTCAATTAAATGACGAAAAATAATTAGTAAAGTGGATGAGTGTTTAAAACAATATGCTTCTATATGTGTGTAGGTGTTTAATACTTGCAATATTATATAAAGTGTGAAATCCATATTAAACCACAGCAATATAAATTCTGCAATAAAAACATTCGATAAATAAGTTGACTCTGCCCGCTGTTTACTTACTCAGAAAATTAAAAGAAAAAAAACTGGAAGAATAAAATTTGAAAAAATAATAAATCATTTAAAAAAGTCTGGAAGAATATGAAAACAGCTTAAAAAAATCAAGCTTAGTGTATCATAAACAGCTGTAGCCTGTTTGACAATGTCATTGACGTTACACGCTGAGCTGACAAAGGTGGGTGGCGCACACGAGAAAGCAACTGTGCCTGCCAACGCTTTTCGTTCGCTTCAAACCAAATAGATGGCGGATCTGTGCTCATTTCATTGGAGATTATTAGGAGAAGCACTTTTAGCGGTGAAATGTATTTTTTTTCTTTCAAAAAAAAAAATTCTAAGATCGAGAAATGAGATAAAATAAAGAAGCAGCGATAATGTGAAGCACATTTAAGTATATGCCTACATACACATTTACATATAAATAGATAGAAACTTTTATATGTACATACAGATTTTTTACTTTTCTATGTAGACATTTGCGTGGGTGTCTGGTTAGAATACAATTAGCAAGCAAATCGTTTCAGAAAGAAAATAAAAATTTGGAAAAAAAGAAAAAATGCGAAATGTATTCGCAAAATGTAATCAGGAAATAATAATTGTGTTCACCTTGCCGACAGGGTTTATTTGTGTTGTGTTATTTGTTTTAATGAAACGATTTTTTTTTATTGAAAATATATTTTTAGGTATACGTAATGTG
This sequence comes from Ceratitis rosa, assembly GCA_037013455.1. Classification (NCBI taxonomy): domain Eukaryota; kingdom Metazoa; phylum Arthropoda; class Insecta; order Diptera; family Tephritidae; genus Ceratitis; species Ceratitis rosa. The sequence continues at coordinate 10,351,758 of JAWMAG010000065.1, forward strand.
CACACACACACATGCATGCATATGTTTATTATATAATTATATATTAAAAATGCATTTATTAAGAACAAAAAGCAAAAACTTCGCAACATAAACAAATTTAAATTCAAATCAATCGTTTTTATTATTTTTTTTATAAACATTGTAAATTAAATTGAAGCGGAAGACATTTTTTTTGTACATTTACAAATTTATTCCACTGAAATAAAGCTAAATATAATATGGATTAACACTTAAGCGGTAGGTATGTTCACTAGTTTTATCGATTATTACGAAATATCGTTCAAACGTCAAATGTCTAGTAGGCAGCCGTTACTTTTTCTTTCCAAAGTACCGCTTGGCGAAGCCTGCAGAAAATTTCACAAAATTAAAAATGATAATTTTTATTATCAAATACTATAAATTAAAGAGCAAAGAGGGTCGAGATAATCATAATGTAGGAAGAGAATGTCGTATAAGAAGTCTTAATAAAGATTCATTGAATATATAATTTGACGGGCAAGCCAATTCTCTGATATCCATGAAGTACGGCGACTGAATGGAAATGTTTTGCGTTTGATTGTAGTTCATTGGAATAAAAAATGGAATCCTGGCCTATTTTAGCCGTTACTATCGCTGAAGCAGTTTTCGACCAAGCTCTTCCTCCAATTTGTGGTATGCGTCTTGATGATTGCTCAACAAATGGAGGCACCTACAATACGCCGAACGGTTGATGGATTTTTATGATAAACTTTTTTCATATCAGAAATACATTCGCAGGGCTTGACATCTCCTGCCGAGTGGCGACCGCAATTAAAACATTTAAATTTGGATGTTGGTCGAATCAGGACGCGAACCCAAGCCTACCGAATGGCAGTATGCAGTGTTGTAATAGCTTATTATAATCTATAAATATTTGCACAACTTTATGTATATGCAACGCTTCATACAACGCTTCAACTTTGACTTTTCCATATGTAAATGCGCCAAAACAGTGTACATACCTATGTACATACATACGTAGATATATAAATACATAAATACAATTTATCTACCATGCACTTGGGTTTTATATAATTTTATTATGGTCAATTAAAATTTTCCAAATGATAATTTGAATTTTATTTTTATTACACTTCTGCATTTTTTCCCATTTTTTTGGTAATTTTTTTATTTATTTTCATTCATGTTTTTGTAATATTTATTTTCCAGTTTGTGATTTTTTATTTAATTTTTATTTTTTTTTAATTTTTTTTAATTTTTTTTTAATTTTTTTTTAATTTTTTTTTAATTTTTTTTTAATTTTTTTTTAATTTTTTTTTAATACATATTTCCTAGTTTATTATTTTTTATAATTTTTATTGTTATTTTTATTATATTTTTTATAATTTTTATTATTATTTTTTTGTCCAAACCTTTGCCCTGCTAGCGTCTTGTAATGTAATCAGAATTTCCATTTAGCCGCTGTGTGCTTTTATGGTTGATGATAGGCATGAGTGGAGCGTCTCTTGGCTGCTTGCCTGTCCGGTAAATTTTTGGCATTTGGTGCTGCCCTTGACTGCGTCATTCGTTGATTTTTTGCTGTTGCGGGTCAATAAACATTGTACAGATTCTTTTTTTTTAATATTTCTGAGTTTTCAGTTTTTCTTTTTCAATTTTTTTAGAGAGATTTAATGCATAATTTCTTATTCAGAATTTACTTAAATCATAGTTTCTTGTTTATAATTTAATTTATAATTGAATCGGTTTTTTTTTATAATTTTTTGTACTCAATCAACAGACGTTGGATTTTAAATTAAACTATTTTAAAGTTATTTAAAAAATTAAAAAACATAGAAAAAATAGCTTTTAATTATTTTAAAAATCAATAATGAGAACTATTTTCTCTTTTTTATTTTCAAATTGTTCTTTATTAATTTTTAAACTTTTTTTTTAATTTTTTTTAACAATTTTTTTTTGTTTAATAACTAATTACTTAATGGCAAAAATTTATCTGCTTTAATTTTTTTTGAAAACTACCTTGTTTCGTTTTTTTGCATAATTTTCTTCTCTTTCATATTTCATTTCGTTGAATATTATTTTCCTGCTTTTTCTTTTTCAACCCAATGTGATTTGCTTTGATTTACTTAGTCTTCAGCTAAAAATAGCCTAAAAATAAATGCCTCAGTTGAAAATGGCATAAAGTGAAGCGCGGAATGACGGCGCACGGAGCAGTAGGAACTTGTACTTACGAGTATGTACATACGCAGCACAAAATTTTGTAGAATTTATAGTTACATATAAATACATACGAGTATATTATATGTATGTATGAATGTACAAATGTATTTTCAATCAGCACAATCGTGCTTTAGTGATAAAAATTTTTGAGTCATCCGCTAGTAATTTTATACAATACATACAGACCTTAACAATTCATTTATACATACATACACAGTATAAATATATTTATAACAACATTAATTCATACACTGGAGCATTTATTTGTCCAAACAGCCAAATAAAATTGGTTTACTTCTTCTTTTCTATTTTCATTTTATTTCTAATTTCTTATTTAAAGTTTTTTCTAATTCTTTTTCTTCTGTTCTTTTCTTAATATATATATATATATATATTTGTTTTTTTTTTATTTTTTTTTGTCCTATTTCTTCACTAAGCTGTCCATTTACTCATGCCACTCGCTCTTGTCTGGCTGACTGTTCTTATTTAATTACCTTTCCTTTAGCGGATTCTTGTTGTTGTTAGACTTTGTTGTCTTATTTCATGAAATCGTGTTCTTTTAAATTGTGCTTTATATCTTATTACGAAAATGCCGTTTAAGTTCGTCGAATTGAAGCAATTAACGAAAATTGACTGCATACGAGTACTTTGTGGAGGGCGGACGAGGGGTTGGTAATTTCTCTGTAGTATCTGGTATCACTAGTTCAGTATTTATATCTATATTTAGGATCTAATATATGGTATAGTATCTAGTACCTAGGAGCTATTCTCAAGTATCAAGTATCTGGTATCTTTATGCAATATTTATGTATCTAGTATCTGGAATCTGCTATTGATATCTGATATCTGGTATATATTATCTGTTATCTAGAACCTAGTAGCTAGTATCTGGTATCCAGTATCTTGTATCCAGTATCTGGTATCTGCGGCCTCCATTAACTGCAGTACGATCTAGTATCTTGTATCAATATCTGGTATCAAGTACCAGGTATGTACATATATAAATAAATATAATATTTATTAAATAGTATTATTTTTTATTATCCAGTATTTACTATTTATTATTTTATTCGTTTATTTACCGTTATTATTAATTATTTGTTTTTTTTTTCTAAATATAATATACTATTATTTAATAATATTCAATTATCATTATTATATTATGTGTTATTATTATTTATTGCATACATTTTTTATTAATATTTTTGTTTTACATTGTTCATTATTTATAACTTTTTTTTATTATTTAGAAAATATTATTTATTAATTATAATTTTTTATTTATTATTTATTATTTATTATTAGTTATTTATTATTAATTATTTATTATATATTATTTATTATTTATTATTTATTATTTATTATTTATTATTTATTATTTATTATTTATTATTTATTAATTATTATTTATTATTTATTATTTATTATTTATTATTTATTATTTATTATTTATTATTTATTATTTATTATTTATTATTTATTATTTATTATTTATTATTTATTATTTATTATTTATTATTTATTATTTATTATTTTCTGTAAAATTTGGACGACTGGATGGATTAGTTTAGATACTTACAAGCATACAAAAATAGTTAAATTTAGTTATAAAAAGAGAATTAAAAAAAAAAAACATAAATAAAAAAAATTAAAAAATAAATTAAAAAATAAAAAATAAAAGAATGAAAAAAAATTAATTAAAGTTTTTTATTTATAAAATAAGTTTAAAAACAAAATATTTCTTTCTTTTTATAAAAATCCGCCAGCCATTCGTAAGCGGCTTAGAATAAACTGAAGGTCCCCTCTAACTGTTAGAATAACCACAAAATATGGATATCATATATCTTATACAATCTTTAAATAACTAAATTTGAGGTTATGTTAGTTAAGTAATAGATATTTGAAGTTATATTTGCTAATAATCTCAATTTTCTTACATTTTGAGTTCATTGCTCAACTGGAAAACTTAGACATCAACAACAGGCAACATAGATGCGTGAGAAATGAAAATATTTAATTTAAAAATATAAATTTTACCATTAATCTTGTTCATAAACAGCGACAAGCAGCAACGTGCGTGAGCCGTGATGAGAGCTCTACGAGTTTTGAGTTGAAAATTTCTTTCGCTTGCCATAAATCAACTCAAATAAAACAATATTTTCTAAAAAAAAATGAACAACAACAAAATCAATAAAAATTAATTCAATTGAATTTTACAGCAAAGAAATGCTACGGTAATACACTTCTTTGGAATGTTTCACGTTTAAACGTTTTTACGGCTAAAGAAATACCGTTAGTATATGAGTAACCAATTTTTTTGCCTTCGTCAGTGTGTTGTACATTTTCATTTACTTTAACTTCTCACTAAACATATTTTTCACACATTTTTATAATGTTAAAAAAAAGTGTGGTTATGTTGCGGTTATTTATTTATTTCTTTTTTTCATTTACGGAAATTGTGCAAAAAAACGGTATTTAATAAAGGTGCAAGTGCGCTATTACCACATATAAGCACTGCTTATGTTAGTTTGTTGTTTTTATTTATGTAATTAAAAAAAAAATATTTTCTTTTAGTGCTTTATCTGTTTTTTTCGCTCACATGTATATACATATGTATGTATGTATGTAGTTATCGTGTGTAGAGGAAACGCAACAATAACCATCAAATGAGTTGAATGTTTTAATTAAATTTAATTAAAACTGTATATGCCACAATGAAGCAAGCAAGCCAGCCAAGCAGCCCAACAACCAACCAACCAATCACCAATTCATTCACTCGTTCACTCATTCACCGTTGAACGTTAAGCGCCGCGTCATCGTCACACTCATTTGGCGTTGCATTGGCGCTTACGGGTTTTCTGCTATATTTTTCCCCCACTCTCAAACTCAACTTTAGGTTTGGAAAAATGTTTTTTTTTTATTAAATTTTATATTTTTCTTTTTATCTTTACTTATTTATTTATTTACCTTTTTTAGTTTTCTCATATTCCCAATTACTGCAGTTGACGCTGGATTGATTAAAACCATATTTGCGTTTATATATTTTTTTTTTGGTTACGTGAAAATAATTAACCATACATTTCAAGGTTATTAAATTTCATACATTTTCACGCTCATAATGTGAGTAATTGATTACTCTTCACAAAAGCTGCTCCAATGTGCACTGACACGGCAAATCTCTCAAATGTACCAGCCACGAATCATTTGAGTGGTCGAGATTTCCCTTGGATTTTGAAGGTCGAAAACTCATAAAATTCCCCAAGGTAGTGGATAGAACACGCTATTTCTACATTTCAGAGCTCCCTCCACCAGTAGAGACCTCATATGCCAATGACGGCTCGATATTGGTGTATGAAAGTAATATTGATAACGCTATCTCTCCAAACTTACCCACTTCTTCAATACACGACATGTCCAACTACAAGTTGAGACCTTCTTCACTAGCTGAACCATGAAGTACAGGCTCGACCTGAATGTGGAAAGTCGGAAATAAACCAAAGGTGCTGGGTGTCACATTCGACAGTCTGTACTCCTTCACTCCGCATATGTGTCGGCATTTGTACTTTAGATACATCTGAGGTAGAGACAAAGAAAAGTTGACCGTAACTTCCAAGTCAATCAGCTGAATGGTCACATATGATACGTGCGGGCATCTGCTTGACGCTTGACCACCCCTTAGGCTTATCAGGAACGAAGTAATTTTTTTTACAGACTACGGACCCTAAACGCCACTCACAGAAAATTTGTCAAAACCTTCATATATTCTCGAAGAGCTCGAGCTGCCTCACGAAGGCCGTGTAATGTTGGCAAGTTGTAGCAGACTCGACTCCTACTTTTCTAGATTCGACCTCGGCCTACTTTTTGCATGTTCTGAAATAAATTTCAAAATATTATCGATATACACTTACCTATTATCGATAATTATCGAGAAATATTGTAATGTTATCGATAAAAATCAAACTATTGTTGGTAAAGATTAATATGTTTATAAGTTTAAAAACATTTATAAATTAGGAAATATTATCGATAAATTTAGAAATGTTACGGATAAGGTAAAAATATCTAAATTAAAAAATTTATCGAAAAATCTACCTAAACTTATAAATCGATAAATTTATAATTATTATAAATACACTTAGAAATATTATCGATACATTTAAAAATATTATCGAAAAGTTAAAAAAATTTCGATAAATTAAAAAATATTATCGATAAATTAAAAATTATTATCTAAATTTACAGAAATACTTTCGATAAGTCTAGCAATATTATAATATAAATTCAAAAATAATATCGATAAATTTAGGATGTTGACGATGAATTTAGAAAGTTGTCAAATTTGAAAAATCATCAATAAATTTGAATAGCTATCGTCATAATAAACAGAAAACCAACATAAAGGAGATATTAACGATAAATTCGGGATATTAGCCATAAATTCGGGAGATTACTAATAAATTCGGAATATTATAGATAAATTCGGGAGAATATGTTTGATATTTTATTGATTCATTCCTGTGAATGTGTTATGTATGTATGATTTATTTGGTACTTAAGCAGAGTTCAAGTTTTTCGATAAATATTTCAAATATTTATTTTATTTTTTGAAAAATTATTTTATCCTTACAATTCTAATGTTATCGATATATTTCTTTATGGAATTTTTGACATTTTTTCGTATTTATTATATTATCTAGTTACCATCGATTATATTACTTCCTATCGATAGCTTTTCATCGAAAAATTTCATCATACGTTTTATTTTCTATCAATTTTTGAACTACTAATTGTTATCGACACTTTTCTGATTATTATTAGTCGATTAATTATATTTTTTAATTTAATAAATTAGAAAATTTGATCGAAAAATTAGATTCTGTACATTTTTCTACCGATACATACTCTGACTAACCTAATTCTGTTCGGTTCGATTTATAAATATTATAGTTACTATCGATTATGTTACTTTCTAACGAACAATTATCCCGCTTCAATAGCATAGATTTTATTTTCCACCAACTTTTGTTAGATTTTGAAATCGATAAATTTTTTTATCGATAATCGAGGGATTATGAACTATCGATATATTTTTATTTTTTTTGTAGAATGTTTACATTCTGTATCTTTTTTTACCGTTACATATTATGACTAACCACATTCCGTTCGAACTCGAAAAGTTTCCAAACGAGTGTATATTTTTTCATTTCCCTCAGCTTTTTCATAATAAATTTTCCAATTTTGTTGCTTATAACCATTTACAATGTGTCACATTGAAACAGTAATACGACAAATTAGATTAAAAGTTTGTTTTGCGCTTCAGTTATCAAAATCGATTTTCCCTCTTCCGTTGCGTCTGTCACTACTATTGCTGCTGCCGTGAGACGATTAAATGCGTTTGCAGCGTAGTTGAGAAGTGAGCATAACAACAACAAAAAAAAATGTGATCGATTTTCTATACGACAAACAAACATGAGCTTTAATGTTGGAAAATGAAATGAAATTTTTACAACTTTGGTTGCCGAGGGTTGGGTGACGTTGGCTGCTGTGGCCAATTTTCCCATGGCACTAATGTCACATAGAGGAAATGGTAAAAAATGTAAAAAACAATTTAGAAAAAAAATAAAAATAAAAAAGTAACAGAAAATAACGGAAAGAAAAATAAAGAACAAAATGAAAAAATGGAAAAACAGAAGGAAAAAAATTAATAAAACTAAAAATAAAAAAATATAAAAATATCAAAAAAAAAATCAGAAGAAAAATAATAATAAAAAATTAAAATTGAAAAAAAATGAATAAAAAATAAAATAAAACATAACGAAAAAAAATAAATGAATAAAAATAATTTATAATTAATTTATAAAAAATTATGAAATAAGATGAAGACATAAATAAATAAACCAAAAATGAAATGAAAAAACTGAAATGAATAAAAATAAATAAATTAAATAAAATATGTATAAAAAAATGAATGAAAAAGAAATAAGTGAAGAAATAAAAAATAAAATGAGAAAAATAAATAAATTCAAATTAATTAAAACGAAAAAAGAAGTACAAATAAAATGAACAAAAAAAAAAAATAAATAATGAATAAAAACAATGTGTATAAAAATAAAATAATTACAAATTTATAAAAAAAAGGAGAAATAAGAAACCTAAATTAAATTCCTCGAAATTTACTTAGATTATAAAATTGTAAAATAGCTAAAATAGCAAAGTTGCAAAAAAATTATTTTTATATAATAAATATATAAAATTGGAAACAAATAAATCCGAAAAACATAATAATTAACAAAACAAAAAAATTAAAAATTTTATTACAAACTAATCAAAAAGCAAAAATAAGTGAAAAATGAGAAGATAAAAAATGAAAATAAAAATTAAATAAAAATAAAACACAAAATTAAATAAAAATAGAACACAAAATTAAATAATAAAAAAAATTAAAAAAAATTTTAAAAATTAAAAAAAAAATAAAATAAAATAAAAATAAAAAAAATTAAATACAAATAAAAATAAATTTAATAAAAATAAAAAAAATTAAATAAAAATAAAAGAAAATTAAATAAAATTAAAAAAAAATAAATAAAAATAAAAACATTAAATTAAAAAAGAATAATTATAAAAAAATTCAAAAAAAATAAAATAAAAAAAATAATTAAAAAAAATAGTTAAAAAAAAATAAAATATAAATATAAATAAATAAAATAAAATAAAAATCAAAATACATAATTAAAAAAAAAATATTAGCAAATAGTGAACATTTTTTTCGATGTTTTCGACAATTTTTTCCACCTTCTGCAGTGAAATGAAAAGCGTTAGGAAAAAATATAGTTAAAAAAATTGAAAAACGCATTTAACCAACAAACGCAAACTTGTCAATGTCAGTGCAGTGAAAATGCAATTTCCTGCGTTTTCACCCTGCCACAAACGACACACACACACACACACCCGCACACTTATGAATACTAAATCATGCGTCCCGGACTGTCGGTGGCGTCGTTTGACCGCAGCGTATGCTCGGAAGTTGCGAAATTTTCTTAGCACCTTAAACCACAAATGTCAAATCAACAGTTTTACCTACATTACACCACTATACCCTCAGACACCCAACTTTCTACTAAGCACCCTCCTTCCATCCAACCAACATCTGTACGCTTCAAATTGAAATTAACGCCAATAATGCCAATAAGCGGTGTTGTTGAGTAGGTGGGTGAGTGAGTGCACTCCCTAGGCTAAGGTGATTTGTCTAGAACTGTCTCTATGCGTATATAACTGTCTGTGTGTACGTGAAATAATCAGCTTAACTCTGTTGAAATCGCTCAAAGCAACTTGGCATTGCATTTGAAAGGAATTTCACAAAGATATTATTGCTTTTTCTACTATTATTGTTGTTGTAGTTGTAGGAAATTTACGCTTCATACTTAAGATGGGGCGTTTCGTCTGACAGGTGAGATAACCAAGCGAATGCAACTTTGATCATTACTCGAATGCTTTACATGCATAACTACGATATGTACGTATGTAAATATGTATGAAAGAATTACGCTCATCCGTTTAAATATTTCAAAATGCAATTTGTCATGCCTTTAGGGGGCTTACAGGGTGTCGTAAGCGTATTTCTACACTTACAGCACACTTTGTTGTTGCAGAAATCCTACTCTGATAAGCAGGCGCAAAACTATTTTTTTTTTGTATTAATGGTAAATATTTCAATTTAACTAGTTATCGATAAGTTTTAATATTATCGATATTATATTGTCAATTTTAATAATCAATAAAAATTAATTATGTAAGCATAGGTACAAGAAAATTTCAGTTATATTCTCGATAATTTTTTTTATCGACTGACAAATTATATTATCGACCTATAAATAATGTTATCGATATATAAATAATGTTATCGGCCTGAACATTATGTTATCGACCGATAAATTATGTAAGCGACCGAAAAATCACGTAATCGAGCAATAAATTATGTTATCGATCGATAAATTATGTAAGCGACCGAAAAATCGTGTAATCGAGCAATAAATTATTGCTCAAGATTAGTTGTTATTGTTATTATTTTTTTATAAATTATTTTCAGCAACGATAATTTTTGTTATCGATTACTAAAACGACTATTGTTTATCGATAAAATATTAATCGATATATTTTTTGTCCATCGGCCAATAATATTATTGTTTTTACTGCTTATTATTATCAACTAATTTTATCGGCCGTAGTTATTGCTGATTGTTATTATCAATAATTTCGGTTATCGACTATTTTTGCATCGCCTATTTGAAACTTATTAAGGTAGACAGTTTAGTTAAAAAGTATTTGCCGTTTAACTGAAGTTATCAAATATTTGAAAAAAATCGAAGCTTAAAAAATCGATATTTGAGAAATTATTAGTAAAATTATCGAAAAAAATCGATAATTAAAAATGTTTTATGTAATAATAAGTATTGAAATAAAGCCTATAGAAAACAAAAACCAGAGTTCAGCAGCAATAACAGTGTATTTTGGTATTATTCGGCATATTTAAATGTATAGGTACAAATTTTGTTTGACATATAGGTATACGAGTGTATGTATGTATGCGAAAGTGCATATTCGTCTTTCAAGTGCATACGTAAGCTTGAAATTCAAGTACCCAGCTCGGATCAAGAGCCACCCACATTGCCACCTGCATCATACACGCATATTACATATGTACAATACATACATATATATGTATACAGTATATACATACAGCATAAATGAATATACATACACGTATGTATGAATTGCCCATTTTGTCTTGTCAACCCTCCATTCAACCAACACTTTTGTGGCTTATTACTATTGTTGCTGTTTTTTTTTTTACTAACATTCTTAAGTTGTCGTCTTTTTGTTACCTTTATTGTTGTTGTTTTTGTTGTATGTTAGTGGTTAGTGTTAGTGGAGTAGCAACGATGACAAATGTTTGGAGCATTGATAAATGACAGCGTAGACACAATATTCAGCTTTTCAATTTATGTTGTTTTTGTTGTTCTTTTTTCACCAGAGTTGCCAGCATTTTGGGCTTATTTATTGTTGTTATTATTGCTTTAACCAAGTTAGTTGGTTTTCATTGCACTGTTTTGCTTGCCTGGTAGTTCTAAATTTTTTTCTTTGCTCTACATACACATCTAGTATGTATGTATTTACATATACATATATTTGTGTGCACATTTTTGTGAGCTTTTTCACAAAAAAAGCAGTTATCGCACGAAAATTTTATGTTATGTAGGTTATGTGTGGCTTTTTATCTTTGGCATACTATGAAACTCAATTCGGGGTCAATTGGGGGTGTCATGGCAGAATAGACGCTTTCAAACACACACACAGACACACGCACACTCGCACACATACAAATTCACTCGATTTTATTCAGATTTTCGCTGTGCTTTTGTTGACTGAATGCTTCATTTGTTCGAAATAATGACACGAGTCTGAAGGGATTGGAGAGTAAAACGTCAAATATAGGTGTGTCTGAAAGCTATATGTCGATATGTATATGTATATTTTTATAATTGATGAATAGTATGTCACGGCTTGTGTTCATTTGTTCTGAAATGAAAGAGATTTCATTAAATTTTCAAAATAAAGAAAAGTAAATAAAGTACAATAAATTAAATAAAAAAAAAAATAAAATAAATTAAAATAAATAAAATAAATTAAAATAAAATAAAATAAAATAAATTAAAATAAATTAAAATAAAATAAAATTAATTAAAAATAAAATAAATAAAAATATAATAAATAAAAATATAATAAATAAAAATAAAATAAATAAAAATAAAATAAATTAAAATAAAATAATTTGATGCAAAATAAATTAAATTAAAAAAATTAAATTAAACAATAGTTTTAAATACAGTATAATTAAATAACATTAAGTTAAAGTAATTAAAATAAAAGTAATTGAAATAAATAAAACATACAAATTCTAAAAAAAAATAATATAAAATTTAATTTAAATAGATTGATATAAAATAAATTAAAACAAAACAAATTAAAATAAAATAAATTAATTAAAATTTAATTAAAGTAACATAAATTAAAATAAAATAAATTAAATTAAATTAAATTATTTAAATCAAAATAAAATAAAATAAAAAAAAATTAAATTAAATGAAATAAAAATAAATATAATAAAATTATATAAAATTAATTAAAATAAAAAATGAATTAAAGTAAAATGAAATATATTAAATAAAGTTAAATAACATATAATAAATAAAAAATGCAAATAAAATAAAATAAATTAAAACAAAATTTAAGTAAAGTAAAATAAAATTAATTAAAATAAAGTAAAGTTAATTAAACTAAAGTAAAATTAAAATAAAATAAATTAAATTAATTTAAATGACATTATATTAAACTAAAATTAATTATTTTAAATGCATTTAAATCAAAACATTAAACTACAGAAAAATTTTAAATATATAATTAAATAAAATTACTTTAATGAAAAATATAAATAAATAAAAAATAAATTAAAACAAAATAAAGTAAATTAAATTAAAATAACTTAAACTAGATTAAATTAAAATAAGATTAAATTAGATTAAATAAAATTAAATAAAACTAAGTAAATTAAATTAAAGAAATTTAAATTAAAGAAAATTAAGGAAATTAAATCAAATTAATTTAGGAATATTAAATTAAATAAAATAAAATTAAGAAAATTAAATTAAATAAAAGTTTTTAATACAATGTAGTTAAATGAGATTAAATTAAATAAATAAAGAAATAATAATTAAAATAAAATGAACTAATATAAAATCAGATGAACTAAATTAAATTAAATAAAAGAAAATTAATTTTAAAAATTAAATTAGACTTAATTTAAATAAATTGAAATACAATAAATTGAAATAAAAAAATATAATTGTATATATGATATAAAATTTAAGTAAAATATAATATAATAAAAGAAAATAAAGTGAACTAAAACATAATAAAATTAAAATAAAATAAATGAAATATATTTAAAACTAATAAATTGAAATGAAAAAATTCAATAAAAAAAATTAAAATAAAATTAAATTTAATGAAATAAATATAATAAAATAAATTAAAATAAAATAAAATTAAAGAAAATAAATTGAAATAAAATAAATTAAAATAAAAAAGATGAAAATAAAAAAAAATTAAAATAAAAAAATTAAAATAAAATAAATTAAAATGAAATAAATTAAAATAAAATAAAATTAAATGAAATAAATTTAAATACAATAAATTAAAATAAAATAAATTAAAATAAAATAAATTAAAATAAAATAAATTAAAATAAAAAAAATTAAAATAAAATAAATTAAAACGAAATAAATTAAATAAAATAAATTAAAATAAGATAAAATTAAATGAAATAAATTTAAATACAATAAATTAAAATAAAATAAATTAAAATAAAATAAATTAAAATAAAATAAATTAAAATGAAATAAATTAAAATGAAATAGAATTAAATAAATTTAAATAAAATAAATTAAATTAAATTCAACTAATTATAAGTTAAATAAAATATAGAAATTTAATATGAAATAAAATAAAGTCAAATTAAATAAAAAAATTACATTCAAATAATTAAATTAAGTCAAACTCTAGTTAACGAAATAAATTATAATAATATTAAAATAATTTTAATAAAAAAATTGAGTGAAATTAAATGGTAAAAAGCAATAACCTGCCAATTGAACTGTTACCCAATTGTAATTTTGTGTTTATGATTTCGATCAAAGTAATTATAATTACCTTCACAAAGTCCACACACACGCAATATGAAAATATATGTATGTATGTACATAAATATATGCACATACATTTGTATGTATGTGAGCTTGTTGGTTACCACCGCTAATTTTGTCATTTTACGCCTTATACCCTTGCTATGGCAGCAACATTTTTATGTAAATATTTTCTTCTTCATATAAAACCCTTCTACTTGTACTCATCCCCATCCCTACACCCAACCACTGATTTTCACAGTAATTGAATTCAATTGAAATGGAATTGAAATCAGCCATTTGCAGTGGATGCTCATCTGTGCTGCAAGTGCATCTGTACCAAATGCAAATATTCAAATGTAAATACATATAGTATGTGCAACTACTGTGCGCATTACATAAATTTGAATTTCGTTTTTATTTCATTTACCATTTTTTTCAATAATTTTTTTCTCATTATTTTTTTTTTGCTTTAAAAATCAAATCATTCAATTTCTGCAATGATTTGCTCACTCGTTGAAGTTAAATTTTTTAGTTAATTCTCTGGTGTTTGCATTGCGTTGAGATTTGTTTTCTGCGGAAATTTGACATTTTTTTGCTTTTATTTAAAAAAAAACTGCTTTCTTTTTTTAACAAATTTAACTTCGTTTCCTCATAAATGTTCAAAGGCAAGGCATTTATCTTGTTTTTCGTCCTTAAATTTAAAATTTTCTGTTATTTTTCGCGCATTTTATTTTAAAATTTTCATGTTCTCTCATTTTTGATTTCCTTTTTTTTACTATTTCTTAATTCTTCCTCTTCACTTTCATTTTTTTTTGTTCACGTTATTAATTTGTATGCTTCATTACCGTAAAATATCATTAAAAATTTTCATGCGCATCCTGCGCTCGCGTTTCGCCTTTCTATTTTCCCTTTTAACTTAAATTTAGTTTCGTTTGTCTGGTCTACTCCCAATAGATGTTGGGATGTTAAGTTGATATTTTTCTCTGTCGATTTTTACATTACGTTTTTGCTTGGCGCTTTTACATTTTAAAGGTTTTTAGGTTCTAATGGAAGCATGACATTCTGCTTTCAATTACGTAATGTGTTCGTGGCGACAGTTTTCACAGTTATTTTTGGCGGAAAATAATGTCATAACATAAAATTTTGAGCTGTCAGCGCTCCCTCTTTACTCTATATTATTTTTATTTTTATTTTTATTTTATTTTAATTTTATCCTTTTTTATGTAATACCTTTATGATCTTTTTGGCAGTTTTTCCGATGATTTGTATTTATATTGATTTTGTG
This sequence comes from Ceratitis rosa, assembly GCA_037013455.1. NCBI lineage: Eukaryota > Metazoa > Arthropoda > Insecta > Diptera > Tephritidae > Ceratitis > Ceratitis rosa. The sequence continues at coordinate 10,366,980 of JAWMAG010000065.1, forward strand.
TAAATGAATAAACAATTTGATGTGCTATCGATAATTTGAGTTTTCTATTTCGTATTATTCTTCGATAAATTTGTTATAGTTATCCATAATTTTCGTTTTCGATCATTTTTTGATAGTTTCGATAATTTTTCGATCATCGTCTGGTAGTTTCGATAATTTTTATAATAGTTTTCGATACTTTCTTAGTAGTTTTTGATAACTTTTGGTTGCTTAAAATAGTTTTAGTTATATCGGGTTTTATTATAACATTTTGATTTTTCGATAATTTAACTTTTTAATAATTATAATTATTGATAATTTTTTTTCTTATAATTTTGTTTTTCGTAATTTTATTTTCGATAAATTTTTATTTGTCAATAGTTTTTTTTCCTTCTATAACTTAATAATTGATAATATTTGTTATCATAATTTTAGCTTTTAGTTAATTAAATCTTTTTCATAATTTTAATTTTTTTAGTTAAGTTCAGCTTTCGATGATTTTAATTTTCGCTAATTTTTTTCTCGATATCTTTAGGCTTTACATAACTTATCTTTTTGATAGCCTTTATTTTCGGTAACTTATGTTTTCGATAACTTTTATTTGCGATAACTTTTAAATTCGATAACTTTTAATTTCGATAAATTTTAATTCCGATAACTTTTAATTCCGACAACTTTTGATTCCGATAACTTTTATTTTCGATAATTTTTTATTTTCGATAACTTGTAATTTCGTTTATTTTAGTTTTTCAGAACTTTTGTTTTACGACAATACCATTATAAACGATAACATATTTTCGATTAAAAATAGTTTGAAAGTTCGTACTTTGGAAAGTAATTCTTTACTATTTATTAAAAAATACTATAATAGGTTTACTCATTAACAAATTAAAAAATGAATTCCTTATGTAAATTCCTTAAATTTATTTAAAAACACTTTGAAAAAATATTTCAAAACTCAATATTTGTTATTTTAAAATTATGCAATATTTATAAATACTTTTTATTGCCAACCACTTATTTCAAAACGTAAGCAAAAGCGATGTGCATAACCCCTACAAAATTTCATTGACGTATACAAATTTTTATTGTTTTTGCTGTTGTCAGTGGATCAATTGTTTTTCTCACGTTCCGTTCCTTCAAATGTTTACTACTTTTTCACTGCCATTTTCATTTGTTTTTAAGTTCTTTTATTTTTTTTATTTCCATTTGTTATACTAAATTGTTATTTATTGTATATTGGTTGTTGTTGTTTTTTTTCCCCAATTCCCAATTTTCCGCCCTCTACTTGACTACTGTTGCCGTTTTATAATCGTTCGCAATGTAAGCCAGCTCAGTCAACAACAATAATAACAATAACAATACCAACAATAATAGTCACATGTGATAAATGTAAAAATTAAGTGAAATATGTATGTAAACAATTAAATTGAGTTTAGGTTTAAGTGGAATAACAAAAGTTCTTTTAACTTGAAATAAAAGAGAAAAATTAAATTTTTTAAACAAATATATAATAATAATAAAAACAAACAAATATAGAAATGAAAAATTAAAAAATATATAATGAAATAAAATTAATTAAAATAAAATAGTAATAATAAATAACAATATTAAAAGATAAAAAAATTATATTAAAAAATAGTATTAAAAAATAGTATTAAAAAAATTTATATAAATTTATATTAAAAAATAAAAAATAATTTTAAAAAATAAAAAAAAATATATTAAAAAAAAATTATATTAAAAATAATACTAATAAAAAATAAAAAAATAATAGTAAAAAAATAAATATAAAGTAAATTAAAAATTGAAGAAATTTTAAAATATGAAAAAATTAAATCAAAATAAAAAAAAACAAAGAAAAATTGTATTAATGTAGATCATTAAATTGTCAGTAACAAAACTCTTTTATAGCAAAAATAGCAGTCATTGCATTTCATGAGGCGCTAAATACGTGACTTGTAAATAATCGGTCGGTTTGCTGCGTCGCATTTCTTTCTTTCATTTAATAACTTTATTAAAGTGTATAAGCATACCAACGTACATTTATACATACATACACATACAAATATGTCAATTAGATTCAGCTACGTGTACTACATTCCAATAAGTTGTAAATTTTGTAATTCACACATTTATTGCATAATTTGTTATTGTTGTTGGCGATAAAATAATATTGATAAATTAACTTTGTTTGGCGTGAAATTTATAATAAAAAAAAAATAAAAATATAAACTAAATGGGTTGATAAAAATAAATTGTTGTTGATTATTTGTGACTTTATTTATCTTCTCTATATAATTCTCAACTATACAAAGTAAATATTTTTTAATTTGAAATTAATGGTTTCTGTCACACTTAGGTGACAGTTTTAATAGCACTGTAGCAATTACTAGTCTTGCGGAACGCATTATAGCAAGTGTGTGAGGTATGAGGGAGTTATTACATTTAAAAGATGTTGAAATTGAAAACAAAATAAATTATAAATAAAAGAAATAATAAAAAACTGTGAAAAATTAATAAGAGATTATACAAAAAATAATATAAAAATTAAAACAAAATTAATAAAAAAAATGCATGATAAAAATTATGGAAATAATAAAGAAAAATTTAAAAAATAAAAAAATGTATTAGAAATATACGAATAACAAAAAATACTAAAAAATTAATAAAAAGATAATAAATATATAAATAAAAAAAATTAATTACTTAAAAATAATAAAAAAATTATATAGTAAAAAAGTAATAATAAGAAAATGTAATATATAATAAAAATATATAAAAAAAATAATAAAAATTTAAAAAATAATAAAAATGTAAAAAAATAATGAAAATATAAAAAAATAATAATAAAAATGTAAACAATAATAATAAAAATGTAAAAAATAATAATAAAAATGTAAAAAAGTAATAAAAACGTAAAAAAATAATAATAAAGTGTAAAAAGTAATAATAAAAGGAAACATGTAAAAATAATAGATTTTTTCGCATTGAACTAATGTAAAAATTAATAAAAGAATTTAAAAACATAAATAAATTTGGAAAAAAATTATTAATAATGAAAAAAATATAAAAATGTTAAATTATAAAATTATAATAAAAAAAATATAATGAAAATATATATTCTAAAAAAAAAATATAAAAAAATAAAAATATAATATAATTTTAAAATAAAATAAAAAATAAATGATAATAAAAATATAAAAATATAATAGAAAAAATATAATAAAAAAATAAGAAAATAATAAAATAAAAAAATAAGAAAATAATAAAAATATAATAAAAAAAATATAAAAAAAAAAATATAATAAAAAAAAAATATAATAAAAAAAATATAAAAAAAAAAATATAATAAAAAAATATAATAAAAAAATACAATAAAAAAATATAATGAAAAAATATAATAAAAAAATATAATAAAAAAATATAATAAAAAAATATAATGAAAAGGTATAATCTAAAAAAAAATAAAAAAAAAATAAAAAAAAAAATAAAATTATAATATAATTATAAAAAAATTATAATAAAAATATAAAATTATAATAGAAAAAAATATAATAAAAAAATAAGAGAATAGTAAAAATATAATAAAAAAATAAGAAAATAATAAAAATATTATAAAAAAAAATAATAAAAATATAATAAAAAGAAATAAATAAAAATCTAATAAAAATATAAAAATATAGGTAATATAAATATAAAAAAAATTAAATAAAAATGTATTTAAAGAAATAATAAAAAATGAATAATACATAAATGATGGCACTTCAAGAAAATTAAAAGCAAGAAAAAGCTAAAATTAATAAAAAATTTAGGAAATAATAATAAACAAATTCGAAAAAATTTAATTAAAATGTTAAAAAGTAATAAATAATGTAAAAAACTTAAAAATCTAATAAAAAGAATTAAAAATTAAATAGAAAATGTAAAGATTAATGAAAAAAAAATATATTATATATCTAAAAGATAATATAAAGAAAATAAATATATGAAATCATTCATTTTAATTTTCCGAAAAAAATTTAAATTATATATTGATATATTATTAATAATCCTTTATTGACCACTTTAGTAAATAAAGTTTTACAGCCCACAAAATACTTTCTGCCCACTATAAATATTTACTTTACTATAATAATTTTCGTGTAAAATTTCATTAAATGCTTCTAGGAACTGCGTGCATGCGTGGCTTTTTAAAAATTTGTTCAAATTTATTTAATTATTACTTTTTATTTTATAATTTTCTTTTATTACTAACCACCTCTAGTATGCTATCCATCACATACCTTACTTTGTTTTCTCTTATCCACCAAAAAACTTTTTTTTTTTGCTTTTTTCCACAATTGTAGTTTTTAGAAAATATAAATAATTTTTAAACCTTATTTAACATTTTTCAATTTTTTTTCTACGCATTTTTTAACAACTACTAACACACCACAAATGAAACTAACAAAAACAAACTGAAAAAATAAAAAATTATTCCCCAAAATGCATGCTAATTGGCGACAAACCAAAATACGACCAACCAAAAACAACGCCTAAAAAACCATTACCTGCACGAACAGCATTCAAAAAGCAAAAAGAGGCTGAAGAGCAAGCGCAAAAAATGCTTGTCGCTCAACATATGTTGCAACTGCAAAAGGAACAGCAAAAAACCGATGGTACACAAACGCCGAGTGAGGCAGAGGATTTGCAGGAGCAGGAGCGTCGGTTACTCGAACAATTTGCATTGTCGCCGCCCAGTGAGACGCTCATCTCGGAGGAGGGCGATCAGATAACGGTGCATCATCCTCGTGAAGAGCCCAAGAAGTCGAAATTGAAATTACGTGATTTTTTCGTGGCTGAATTTGGTATTTACAATTTCTTTTCATTTTTCTCCTTCTGCTTTTTCTTCATATTTGTAAAATTATACTGAAGAAAAAAAAAAATAGCGTAAAGTATTGATATTAAATTCATACACTTAAAAATACGATAACACAGTTTTTGTGTGCCATAAAGTGTCTCCTTAGTAATTGTTGTTTAGTTGTTGTAATAGTTTGCACAAATATTTTCCAAAAAAAAAAAAAAAAACCTGCTAGCCTGTGTATGATCTATCTTGTTTTAGTTTGTTGTTCTTTTTGTGGGTTCTTTGTTGTACCGACGTGTTTGTTGTAAAGGATTTTTCATCAATAATCGAATGTGTTTTTAACGCATAATCTTTATTGAAATTTTTTTTGAAGAAAAAACATTAATAGTCCCAGTATATGCATTTAGAAATCTTCTCGGAATCTCTCGGGTACCTATTTTAATTTATATCGCGTTATTTTTAAATTTTTATTTTACGTTACTTTATTTTATTTTATTGAACTATATTTTATTTAATTTTAATTTTCTTACTTAATTTTTTTATTTTATTTTACTTTTTTACTTTTAATTTAATTTTATTTTATTTTACTTTTTCAGTTTACTTTATTTTATTGAATTTTTTTTTATATTATTTTGTTTATTTTAATTTTTTAAATTTACTTTTTGCTTTGTTTCATTTTATTTTATAAAGTTTTAATTTCATTTATTTTATTTTGTTTAACTTTAGTATAACTTTTTAAATTTTATTTTATGTTAATTTATTTTTCTTTAATCTGCTTTGTTTATTTTATTAAATTTTATTTTATTTCCTATTATTTTGTTTTAATTTAATTTAGTTTTTTATTTTATTGAATTTTATTTTATTTCCTATTATTTTGTTTTAATTGGTTTTAATTTTTTTCATTTTGTTGAATTTTATTTTATATCCTATTATTTTATATTAATTTAGTTTAGTTTTTTATTTTATTTTAATTTATTGAATTTTATTTTATTTCCTATTATTTTGTTTTAATTGGTTTTAATTTTGATATTTTGTTGAATTTTATTTTATATCCTATTATTTTATTTTAATTTAGTTTAGTTTTTTATTTTATTTTATTTTATTTATTATTATTTTGTTTTAACTTATTTTAATTTTTTATTTTATTTTATTTCAAATTATTTTGTTTTAATTTATTTTAATTTTTTATTTTATTTTGTTGAATTTAATTTTATTTCCAATTATTTAATTTTAATTTAGTGTAGTTTTTTATTTTATTTTAATTTATTGAATTTTATTTTATTTCCTATATTGATATTGATTAAAACAATTTAATTCAGTTTAGTTTTTTTATTTTATTTCCTATTAAATTATTTTAATTTATTTTAATTTTTTATTTTATTTTGTTGAATTTTATTTTATTTCCTATTATTTAATTTTAATTTAGTTTAGTTTTATATTCTATTTTTATTTATTGAATTTTATTTTATTTCCTATTATTTTATTTTATTTTATTTCCTATTATTTTATTTTAATTTATTTTATTTTATTTTATATAATTTCCTATTATTTTATTTTAATTTAGTTTAGTTTTTTATTTTATTTTAATTTATTGAATTTTATTTTATTCCTATTATTTTATTTTATTTCCTATTATTTTATTTTATTTTAATTTTTTATTTTATTTTGTCGAATTTTATTTTAATTTAGTTTAAAATTTTATTTGATTTTGTTGAATGTTATTTTATTTCATATTAATTTAGTTGAATTTTTTCTTTTATTTTATTGACTTTTGTTTTATATTGTTATCTTAGTTCAATTTTTAATTTTAATTTGTTTTGTTTTATTTTATTGATTTTTTTTTATTTTATTATTTTTTTTATTTTACTATTTTTTTTTTATTTTATTGAATTTTTTTATTTTATTGAATTTTATTTTATTTTATTGAATTTTATTTATTTCATTTTTTGTTTAATTATAATTTTAATTTATTTTAATTTATTTAATTTAGTTTAATATAATTTTATTACATTTTATTTATTTACTGCTTGAATTTTGCTTAATATTTTCCTTGGTCATTCATTTGGATTTCTAATATAGATTTATTACTCTCTGAATTGCTGGTGTTTTCTCTCCTTTCCTTTATCTTTTTCACCATTCATTTATACAATTAAATCAATTATTCTGTTAAATTAATCCTTTCGCCAACTAAATACCTACCCCTCCTCCATTGACCTTCATTATAAACCACCATCACAAAGCCTTTACACCCAGTGCAATTACAGTTGTAAAAGCATTAGAATAATAGCCAAATGACCTCATTATTCAAAAGCTATCCGACGCCGGGGATGACCTTTACAAATAACTAAGTGCTGCGATTCATATCTAGATAAGTACTTTTGCAGGTAAGAAATTAAAGCGCACAACTAAAACAAAGACCAAAAAATAAAGCATGAAAATGTGTATGAAATCTAGTCAACCTTCAAATGACTCGGCGACGAGGAAGGGATATGTGTGCAAAAAACAGTGAGGAGCAACACGCAATCTCGTCTAACAGGATTTGTAGCTAAATCACTCCCTTAGCGCTTTACTTACACACTTATTATATGCTTTGAGCCAAATTACTAGCTGCATTAGCTATAGTTCCGGTACACTCACGGCACACTCACTCAAAGGCTTCTAAACGTGTTCAGCACGAAGATAAATAATATATTAGTAATTTCTACAATTTTTTTTTTATCAATCATATTATTATTTCTATTGTAAATCAACAAAGTCATTGCCTTATTACCTATTACCGACTTTCATGAGTTACAAATCAAAATTTTATGAGCTTTTGATAAAGTCTACAAAGGAAGTGGTTAAGCGTAAGGGCAAGGATTTCGTTGTTTTGTTTACAAGTATTTATTACCACAGTCTGCAAGTGTACTTAAGTGCTAAGTTTTTCTAATATACATATATTTCTTCTAATATAACGCTTTGTTGTTAGATGTTATTATTATGTTCTTTACGTAAACTATTATTATTTCGTTTATTTTCTTCTCTCTCTATTAAATCACGATATTCACCTAATGTCTTAGTAATGTTAACAAGGCGAGTGTTGTTCGAATTTAATTTAGGCACGCAAATTTATGGCAAGAAAACTGTTTCGAATATTGTTTTCTTTTTCACCTATCTGGATACCAAGTTTTAAGGTTAAGGTGGCGCTTAATACCTTTCTTCCAAAGATAAATAGGTTAATTGTCTTGGTTTTGTTTTTTTATGCTTTGTGAATTGCTTTTTAATGGGAACGTTTCCTTATCTTTCCAAAAGCATTGTTTTATGTTTGTTTTGTAATTAGTACGGCTTGAGGTTGACTAGATCTGTATTTTACTTCATTGGCCTTTTCTTAACAGTCCCTTCACTAACCATATTTATTTTTGTGTTTTAGCTACGACCTCGCGAGTGCGAGTTTAAATATTATCAACTCAAGCTGTTCATCAATAAAGTTCTTGTGCAAATTAGCCAGACCGCTGACCACGAAAGTTTTCTAAAAAATTCAAATATCATTCTCCATCTCTTACTGGTGTCAATAATTATTAAATTTCTCTAGAAATATTCAAATCGAAGTTAAAATGCTTAACTAATTTAATTTTCTTTTTGCTTAGTGCCTTCACCTTTCAATCATTTAAATATATTATAACAGCACATGAAATTGCAACACGCGACAACAAGTCTGGTAGAATAATAATTTTCATACCTTCTTCTCGCGTCATAGGTGTTGGTAAATAACAGTATTTACTTTATTAATAACAAAAACACTTGGTGCCGAGTAGGCAGGGACATGGGAGGTCGAGCATTTTAGGGGGTGATAAATTGACACGCCAAACAAAAGTAAAAGAGAAATTTATGAAATAATACCGTTATATACCATACATATAAGGCAATACAATGTTAATGAGTAGTTCACACGATATTTTTTTATTACATTTTTTTTAATTCAATTTGATTGTACTAGTGTGTGATTTATATATACCTATGTATATATACATTTTCAGCATTCGTTCAATTTATTTTTATTATTATTATTTTTTTTTAAATTATTCATTCTTGCTCAACAAATAGTGTTCTTTTTTTGAGCTTGAACGAAATTATGTTGGTATGTATGTTTACATGTAGGGGTGCTCTGCAACTACCTCGCTAATTTGTGACAATTTTAAAATTAAGTCGAGCAAAAAACGTGCAAATCAAATATATATTTATAGCAATCAAGCGCTCACGTGTTGGCAAGCTCAATTTTTGTTCAGCGGGATTCAATTTCGGCAATCTACGGAAGAAGAACAACTCATTGGGTAATGGCATTGTTCCGTGTTGGTGATTTGAAAGTAATGGGAGATTAAAGAATAATACAAATGGTTAAAATATATAAATAAAAAACAAAAAAAATTAATAAAAAAAATAAAAAAAATAAAATAAAAATTAATAAAAAAAAAATAATATAAAAAAAATAATATAAAAAATTATATAAAAAATAATATAAAAAATAATATAAAAAATAATATAAAAAATAATATAAAAAATAATATAAAAATTAATAATATAAAAAATAATATAAAAAATAATATAAAAAATAATATAAAAAATAATATAAAAATAATATAAAAAATAATATAAAAATAAATAAAAAAATATAAAAAATAATGTAAAAGAATAATGTAAAAAAATTATATAAAAAAATAATATAAAAAAATAATAGAAAAAAATAATAGAAAAAATTATATAAAAAATAATATAAAAAATAATATAAAAAATAATATAAAAAATAATATAAAAAATAATATAAAAAATAATATAAATAAATAATATAAAAAATAAAATAAAAAATAATATAAAAAAAATAATGTAAAAAAAAGTAATGTAAAAAAATAATATAAAAAAATAATAAAAAAAATTATATAAAAAATAATATAAAAAATAATATAAAAAAATAACATAAAAAATAATATAAAAAATAATATAAATAAATAATATAAAAAATAAAATAAAAAATAATATAAAAAATTGTATAAAAAATAATATAAAAAATAATATAAAAATAATATGAAAAATAAGATAAAAAAATATAAAAAATAATATAAAAAAAAATAATATAAAAAAAATAATATAAAAAAATAATATAAAAAAATAATATAAAAAAATAATATAAAAAAATAATATAAAAAAATAATATAAAAAAATAATATAAAAAAATAATATAAAAAAAAAATAATATAAGAAAAATAATAATATAAAAAAATAATATAAAAAAAGTATAAAATAATAATAAAAAAAGATAATACAAAAAAATAATATAAAAAAATATTATTAAAAAAATAATATAAAAAAAATTATATAAAAAAAAAAAAATATAAAAAAAATTATATAAAAAAAATTATATAAAAAAAAAAATTATATAAAAAAAATTATATAAAAAAAAATTATATAAAAAAAAATTATATAAAAAAAAAATTATGTACAAAATTATATAAAAAAATAACATGAAGTAAATAAAATAAAAGAAAACAAAATAAAAACTAAAATAAAATAAAATAAAAAAAAATATATGAAAAAATAAAATAAAGTAAAGAATAAAAATAGATAAAAAAATAAATTAATAAGTAAAAGAAAAAAATAATAATAAAAATTAAAATAAAATAAAAAATTAAAATAAAATAAAAAATTAAAATAAAAAATAAAATAAAAAATAAAATGGAAAATAAAATAAAAAAATAAAAATCCAGCCAAAAAACCTTTACGTTTTAATTATATTTCCAATAAAGAAATATTTATAATTTCTTCAAAATACTATTTTTATTTTTGAAGAATTCATATTTATCGTTTATTGGGTAATCCAAATGCATTCATGTTATTATTGTTATTATTATTATAAGCTAACGAGTGTCAAGGACAGCAATCAGTGCATATCCACATTCATACATACATACATACATGTAAACGCCTGTGTATGCATATTCATACAGTTAGACTGTACCGGCGCTGTGTCATCCAATCATCATCTATTCGACAAACACTGTGACAGACAGTCAATCGTTGATGAACTAAAAAGACTTTCTAAATAACCAATTTTATTGTAGTATTATTTTCATATGTATGATATTTGAATATGTGTGTGTTGTACATATGTGAGCGAGTACTTCATCAATTTAATGCATTTATAATGGACTAATAATGGCTTTGTAATCGGTGTTGTTTTGCAGGTAATCAATATAAGGATTGTTTTATGGTTTGTTGTCAAAGAAAAAATAGGAATAATTTGAAAGAAAAAAAGATTAGCAAATAAAATTTACATAATTAACTGAAATAATCAGAAGTATAAAAAAAACTATAAACTTTATTATAAATTCATAAAAACAAGACTTTTGTAAAAAAAAATTTAAAAAAATAAAAAATCGAAAAACGAAAAATAAAAGGATATAAAATAAAAATAAAAAAATATAAAATAAAAAAATATAAAATAAAAAAATATAAAATAAAAAAATATAAAATAAATAAATATAAAATAAATAAATATAAAATAAAAAAAAATAAAATAAAAAAAAAAACAAATAAAAAAATAAAGAAAATAAAAATAATATAAAAAAATAAATAATATAAAAAAATAAATAATATAAAAAAATAAATAATATAAAAAAAATAAATAATACAAAAAAATGTAAGAAAAAAAAATAAAAAAAAAATGTATATGAGTAAAATAAAAAAAATTAAATAGACAAATAAAAAGTAAATAAAATGAGCAAATAAATAATAATAAAATGAAGTAGACAAATAATAATAATATAGTAAAATAGTCAAAAAATAATAATAAAGTAAAATATACAAATAATAATAATTATTTAAAATTAAGAAAAAAATGTTTTAAACATAATTGTGCAAATATACAAAATATCTTTCCTTATTGCAATACGTTGGGATCAATAATAATTTCAGTGCCTAAAAATATGCAATAATAAACACGTGTCTACGTCGAAAACTAAAAGAACTCATCATCATCATTTTTATCAACATAAAAATCGAATATGCATAGCTATACACAGGACATAAATAAAAACGGTAGAAATGACGCTTCGTATGCCTAAAAGTATGCTACCATTTAATAGGCAAGCTATAAAAAACTATGTAAGGGTGTAACACTGTAACCAGCTGTCCTTTCAGCCAATCATTAAGCGCACGTTTTGCCTATTTTGTTCACAAAATTTATCATTTCTATATGTATCTATGTAAAAAATTGTTTGGCAATCAGCACCTAAATGTATACTACGTACATAGCAATTGTAGCAAATGTAGATGTTTTAATAATAGTTTTGGGTATAATTATATATCTATGTGCAACGATCTGTTTGTTGTTAAAATATTACTATACTATTTAATTTGGCTGATGTTTAAAAAAATATTAATATTTAATATTTTTTCCTTCAAAAATTTCAATACTGAAAAAGGTCAGCAAAATGCTTTTTGCCAACTGTTTGCCCCGCTTTTACAATGCATATGATAGATGAATGAAGGGAAAACGTACAATAAGTGGAATAGGAAGAGAGCGTTTCCCTTACTGGGCTCGTGTCATATGCTAACATGAATTTTAAAAGCAGACATCGCCCACATTTACAAACAAAAAAAAAAAAAAATAAAAATGCATGCAAGCATACTCGTATATTCATTCGCATGTAATGATTCTTATGTAACAAGAATCTTCCTTCTGCTTGTGTGGGCGTGTTGACCTTGAAAGTGCTTTTTTTGTGTGTTCCTATTTCTTTTGTCTTTACTTAACGTCTACGGAAGAGAAAATGAGAGAAGTGAAGAATTTCTCTTTTTTCTTGCTGTCTTTTCTCATTACAAAGTGGAAAGGAATAGAAAATATTGAAATTTGCAAGTTCTTAAAAAAATAATAATAATTAAAAAAATGTATATAAAAAATATATAAAAATGCATATAAAAATATATATAAAAATACATATAAAACTATATATATAAATAAATGAAAAGTATATAAAAAAAAAAATAAAAAATATGAAAAGTATATAAAAAAAATATGAAAAGTATATAAAAAAAATATGAAAAGTATATAAAAAAAATATAAAAAAATATGAAAAGTATATAAAAAAATATGAAAAGTATATAAAAAAAATATAAAAAAATATGAAAAGTATATAAAAAAATATAAAAAATATGAAAAGTATATAAAAATCAATATAAAAAATATAAAAAAATTATCACATAAAAAAATATAAAAAAAAAATTAAAAAAGTATATAAAAAGGTATATAAAAAAAAATATAAAAAAAAATATAAAAAAAATTAATAAAAGAAATACTATAAATAAAAAAAATATAAAGAAAAAAATATAAATAAAAGAATATATAGAAAACATAAATAAAAAAAAAAAAAATAAATTAAAAACAAAAATTAAAATATATAAAATTTAAAAAAAAAAAAAATTTAAAATATATAAAATTAAAAAAAAAAATTAAATAAATAATAAAATAAAATAAAAAGTATAAAAAATCAAATCGAACAAAAAGATACAAAATTAATTGAAATAAAAAAATTAAATAAAAAAATTAAAATAAAAAAAATTATTTAATATGTATTTATAAGACAGTTTAAACATTGAAAATTAATATAAAATCCATTTAGAGGTATTTGTTTTTATAAAAGAAAAAAATTGTCTGCACTGTTATGTCGGCCTACATTAATTTTGTTCTAATTATTTGCCATACATACATAGTTAGTTAACTGTATTCAATGTCAGAATAATATGACATTTTTTTTTCAAACAGCATGCAAATATAGTTATATGCACCCTCAGACATTTGCCCTTTTAAAAGCAACCAAAGACCACACAAAAAGAAAAATGCTGCCTTTATTTAAGGACTTCATACTTTATGCAGAGGAGGCATATCTATGTACTTACTATGCGTGGGTGCGTTTGAACTAGTTTTCATTTTCATATTTGTACCTTTATATGCATATATTCGTATGCATGCGTTTTTCTGCGCCTTTTACCAGTGCGTGACACGCATCGCGCAGTAATTATTATGTTCTCTTGTATACTTTGTCATGCCTGACTGGTTAATAAGATTGCAAGGATATACGTTTGATAAGAAAAAATATTCTGTTTATGTTCTATGCACGTAAAAATACATGATATAGATGCGTGCATATGAATATTCAGAATATCATATTAACATAATCTTTTTTATTTAATTGAATTTTTAGTTTCACTTCATCTTTATTTTAAATTTATTTATTTCTTTAAAGTTTTTTCTTTATTTATTTAATTTCTTTTCTTTATTTATATCATCTTTTTGTATCTTTTATTTTTATTTTTAATTTTGTCATTTTGTATTTTATTTTTTGTCTTTTCTAAGTTTTTTTTTTTTAATTTTTGTTTGTTTTATTTTCGATTTTTCCCCGTTTTTGTTTCGCTACATTGATAAGTGACATCTATATTCGCATATATTTATATACACGTTAGTAAATATGTTCTTTCAAATTTTATGCCATTCATTCATACATACGTACGAATGGGTATTCTGTCATGTGCGGCTATACAAATGTAATATACACATGTCTTATATGTAATCTAAGTAGACCGCAATATGACAGCGTGCGTGGTTCACGTGACAAAATATTTATTTATGCAAATGTACATACTTGGATACATAGCTTTTTTTCGCAGAGCAAACTTTCCTTTTTTATACCTCACCCAACTCTAAGATTTTTTTATTTCATACATACTTATGATTATGTGTATGTATGTTTTTATGTAGCTAAGCACAAGCTACCAGTTGGTTGTGCTGAAGACAACGTGTAACTGGCATTGACACACATACAAATGTAAGACGGTTGAAAAAATGTGGCACATCCACGACGTGAACAAAGCACAATGTGAAAAGGTTCAACTGAATATAAAAATAGGTAAATTTTTATAAATTCCAAAAAATAATTAAAATAAATCAAAAATAAATTAAATCAAATAAAAAATAAACTAAAATAAAATAAGAAATAAATTCAAATCAAATAAAAAATTAAAAAGACATAAAAAATTAAAAAGAAATAAAAAAATTATTACTGATAAAACCTAAAAAAAAAAAAAAAAAACAAAAAATAAATATATAATTAAAAGATAATTGAAAGATAATTAAATAAAAAGATTATTAAAATATAATTAAAAGATAATTAAATAAATAGATTATTAAAATATAATTAAAAGATAATTAAATAAATAGATAATTAAAATAAATAGATAATTAAAATAAATAAATAAATAAAAACAAAAATAAAAAAATTCAAGTAGAAAAATAAAAAATAAATAAAGAGATAAAAAGTAATAAAAATTTAATACAAATTTTATAGAAATAATATAACATTTTGAAAAATAAACCAAAAAGACAAAAATAATACAAATTAAAATTTACAATAAAAAATTAACAATAAAAAATTAACAATAAAAAATTAACAATAAAAAATTAACAATAAAATATTAACAATAAAATATTAACAATAAAAAATTAACAATAAAAAATTAACAATAAAAAATTAACAATAAAAAATTAACATTAAAAAATTAATAAACAAAAAAGTAGAAATAAAAATAAAAAAAAGAAATAAAAATAAAAAAAAAGAAATAAAAAAATTATAAATAAAAAAATAGAAATAAAAAAAATAAAAATAAAAAATAAATGAAAGGTATAAATAATAAAATTAAAAAATAAATGAAAGGTATAAATTATAAAATTAAAAAATAAATGAAAGGTATAAATAATAAAATTAAAAAATAAATGAAAGGTATAAATAATAAAATTAAAAAATAAATGAAAGGTATAAATTATAAAATTAAAAAATAAATGAAAGGTATAAATTATAAAATTAAAAAATAAATGAAAGGTATAAATTATAAAATTAAAAAATAAATGAAAGGTATAAATTTAAAAATTAAATCAAAGGAATAAATTAAAAAATTAAGTAAAAAGAAATAAAAAAAAAAATTAATAAAAAAAAATAAATAAAAAAAAAATTAATAAAAAAAAATAAATAAAAAAAAAAATTAATAAAAAAAAATAAATAAAAAAAAAAATAAATAAAAAAAAAATAAATAATAAAAAATAAATAAAAAAAAATAAATAAAAAAAAATAAATAAATAAAAAATAAATAAATAAAAAAAAATAAATAAAAAAAAAAAATTAATAAAAAAATTAGTTTAAAAAAATTAATGGAAAGGATAAACAAAAAAAAATTATAAACAAGAAAAAAATAACCAATAGAAAATAATCAAGAAATATTCAACAATAAAAAATAATCAATAAAAAATAATCAATAAAAAATAATCAATAAAAAATAATCAATAAAAAATAATCAATAAAAATTATACAAGCAAAAAAGCATACTTATAAAAAAAAATAAATAAAAAAATTAATAGATAGAAAAATTTAATACATTAAAGTAAGAAATTACAAAAAAAAAAAAAAAATGAGGAAAAAAATGTGACTATGTAAAAATAGAGGAAGCAACTATTTGGACGACACACAAGCTTTCACATATGTTCCATTTGTTTACCTAAAAGTATGGTTTTTGTAAAAAAAATTAAGATACTCTAATGCTTAAGCTTCTTTAGCTTTAGCATATTTTCAGGCTTTCGCGAACTGATTAGAGCTCAATTAGCTAGCGTAAGAAAGGAGAAGAAGAAGAATATACAAATTAATATTCTAACTTTTACCAAAATTTCAACTTTTTCATACTTTTTTTTAGCTATTTTCACACCCGCAATTTTTCATTTATTAATTTTCTTTTTTGTTTTTCATTCGCAAACCCTCTTTTGCTACCGACACACGTAGCGTAGTGGGATTGCTGCGTCGATTCGTTGTTGCACTCACATTGCTTACACAGCTGCATTTAATTTAAAAATATCACAAAGCATAACCCACGGCTATTTGAGTGTGAGAATAGAAAAAGAAAAACGTAAATGAAAGCAAATGGCTTGGAAGAGCGGAGGAGGAGGGAGGAGGCGGAGAGTGAGAGTAGCTTGTATGGAAAAGATAGAAGAAATGACAGCAAAAAATAAATTTACTGTGTAGCTGCTTTTTCAAGCACAACAAATTAACTATCATTCACGTTTCTCTGTGTACATATGTGTGTGTGTATGCTTTTAGCATTATATTATATTTAGGTATGTAAATGTGTGTATATTGCTTCGTATGCTTATATGTATGTGTGCAAGTGTGTGTGCGAGCGCTTAAATTGGCGTGTTGACCTTGACTTCTAGCGCACTTTGAATTATTTATAAATTTCTGTCTTTTTGTTGTTGTTGTTGTTCTATTGAGTTGACAATACTGCGTTTCGCTGACATTTTTTTTACATTTATATGTACTATATTCACAAACGCATACTTATTTATTTCATGTTTGTATGTAAATATGTATGTGAAATGTTCATAAATAAATAAATAAATAAGTATTGAATTTGCAATTACGCCGCTGGGGGTAAAAAACTTATATTTGGAATTTGATTATGAAAATTTGTTATTATTAAGTTGATGAGCGGGATTAAATTACATTTTGAAAATGTTAAGTAATGTGGGCGCGCGGAGTAGTAAAGGAGAATGGATATAAATTATATTTTATGTATATTCTGAAAATTATAGCCAGAGTTGTGGATAAATTATTGAATTATTGGTGCATAATTTTGGGCGTAAAATGTGCAAGTGCAAAATAATTAATATAATAACGAAGTAATAATTATAAAATAATAATACAGAAGAATGTAATAATAATAAAAAAAAAGACTAATGGAAATATTAAATTTAATAAAAAAATTAGACTGATGCAAATATTAAAAACAATAAAATAAATATAAAACAATAAAAAAATTAAAAAGGTATGACTAAAGACTATAAAAAAGTAATTCTAAAGAAACAAAAAATATAAAAAAAAGCATTAAAAAATAAAAAATAGAAATAAATAATAAATAAATATAATAAAAAAATAACAAATCATGAGAAATAATGAGAAAATAATGAATTTATGATTTATTAATTTCTCATTGTTCCTTAATAGGAAAATAATAAATAATAAAAATAAATAGAAAAATAATAAAAAATAAAAATAAATAGGAAAATAATAAATAATAAAAATAAATAGGAAAATAATAAATAATAAAAATAAATAGGAAAATAATAAAAAATAAAAATAAATAGAAAAATTATAAAAAATAAAAGTAAATAGGAAAATAAAAAATAATAAAACATAAAGTGAAAATAATAAATATTAAAAAATAATGGCAAAATTATAAATGTTAAGAAATAATGGAAAAATTATAAATAAAAAAAAATTAATAGGAAAATAATAAATAATAAAAATTAATAGGAATATAATAAATAAAAAATAAATAGAAAAATAATAAAAAATAAAAATAAATAGGAAAATAATAAATAATAAAAATAAATAGGAAAATAAAAAATAATAAAACATAAAGGGAAAATAATAAATAATAAAAAATAATGAAAAAATAATACACAATAAAAAATAATGGAAAAATAATAAATAATAAAAATTAATAGGAAAATAATAAATAATAAAAATTAATAGGAAAATAATAAATAAAAAAATAAATAGAAAAATAATAAATAAAAAAATAAATAGAAGAATAATAAAAAATAAAAATAAATAGGAAAATAAAAAATAATAAAACATAAAGAGAAAATAATAAATACTAAAAAATAATGGAAAAATTGTAAATAATAAAACATAAAGGGAAAATAATAAATAATAAAAAATAATAAAAAAATTATAAATAAAAAAAAATAATGAAAAAATTATAAATAATAAAAAATAATGAAAAAATTATAAATAAAAAATAATGTAAAAATTATAAATAAAAAATAATGTAAAAATTATAAATAAAAAAATTAATAGAAAAATAAAAAATAATAAAAAATAATGAAAAAATTATAAATAATAAAAAATAATGGATAAATTATAAATAAAAAAAAATTAATAGGATAACAAGAAATAATAAAAATAATACATAATAAATAATAAACATAATAAATAATAAAAATAATAAATAATAAAAGTAATAAATAATAAAAATAATGAAAAATAAAAATAATAAAAAATAAAAATAATAATAAATAAAAATAATAATAATAATAAATAATAATAATAATATCTAATAAAAATAATAAATAATAAAAATAATAAATGATAAAAAATAACTGAAAATAATAAATAATAAGATAAGAGGTAATGAGAAAATAATAAATAATAAGAGATGATGGAAAAATAATAAGTAATTAAAGATAATGGGAAAATAATAAATAATAAGAGATCATTGGAAAATAATAAATAATGAGAGATAATAGGAAAATAATAAATAATAAGGGATAATGGGAAAATAGTAAATAACAAGAGATAATGGGAAAATAATAAGTAATAAGAGATAATTAGAAAATAATAAATAATAAGAGGTAATGAGAAGGCAATAAATAATAAGGAATAATGGGAAAATAATGCAAAAAATAATAAAAAACTTATAAAAAATTATAAAAAACGTATAAAAAGATTTTAAAAATAATAAAGAAATAATAAAAAAATAATAAAAAGAAATAAAGAAATAAACAAATTAATAAAAAAATGACACCAGCTAAGGAATAAAAACACAGATTAAAAAAATATGTAGAAATCAAAGAAAGAAAAAGAGAATCAAAAAATAAATAAATAGAAAATTAAAAACAAACAAGTAAAAAATATAAATATAAGAATTCAGAAATGAAGTCTCCAAAATGAAAAAACTAAAATTTGAACCAAAGTAAAGAGTAAAATAGAAAAAACAATAAAAAAAATTGTACAAAAAATAATTATTAAAAAGGGCAATCAAAAATGACAAAGATGGTTTCATTAAAAAGAAAACTACATAAAAAAGGTAAATTTCTGGACCTATGTATGCCAGCATTTACTTTTTTTGCCACGGTTTCACATATTTCCAATTAATATGAAATTAAAATAAAAATGCCAAATTTTAACTAAAAAATAATATTGAATGGGGGAAAATGTAGAACTTTAAAAATAAAGCACAACTCCTAAGGCATACTTTTAAGAACTTCGAGAAAATAATTCTATTATTTTTTAATCACATTTAAAATTTACTTTGCGCTCTGTGAATAGATGTGAAAATAAAACTAAAAATTATTAAAAATTAATTAAGAAAATAAAGCATACATTATGGCGCACATTATTAAAACTCATATATTTCACAGCCAAATACATTTAAACTGCAGTGCTTTATATTTCAAATTATCTGTTTTTTATTGCCCTAGCACGTACTCACTTATATAAAGCTGTAGCGCCTGAAACTATGCATTCACACGCGCTCGCAGCAAGGGCTCGTAAATTATGTACAATTTGTAAAAAAGAAAACCACCAAAAGCAATGAACCTCAGAGAGAGCGCGCGCGCTCTACTGACACTTGCAGTTGACCGTAGTGACTTAAATCCACAATTTAATAGCTCTAGCGCCAAGATTTATGCTTTATTGGCTGACCTTAGCCAATGCACACGATAAATTTTCGTTTTTAATTATTCAACTGCGTCGAAGCTACTTTATTTGATTTTTTTCTTTTGAGATATGCATTGCGGTCAGCGGTACAAAATGTCATGGCATACTTTTTGGCGTTCATATGGGCAAA